>CM046036.1:70316590-70874090 GCA_025215565.1 Flaveria ramosissima
ACTGTCAAAGGCCATTACATTGTTGAACAAGCTGCAACGTAATGAGGTGGAAAAGATGGGGTTCGGTAAGCTTTTGTCAATGAAGATAGATGGAATACCACGAAAACTAGGATACTATGTTGTAGATGTGTTTAATGAAGAAAAAATGGAGATAGAGTTGCCATGTGGAAACATAAAGGTGGATGAGGATGCAGTTCACTTATTGCTTGGTATTCCTAAAGACGGAATCCTTTTAGATAGTTTGGAAGAAGATGATATAAAAAGTTCCGAGATAGACGATTGGAGGAGTTCATACGGTGATTCTTACATATCACCGGCCGATATAGTTGGTAGGATAACAAGCAGTGGAGGTACAAACATAAATTACTTCAAGCTGGATTTTTTAGCATTGTTCTTGTCGACTATGGTGGAATGTCATGCACACGGGAAATGTAAGCTTAGTGCCATCTATAGGCTTAACAACAGAGTTGATGTTAGTAAGATTAATTGGTGTGCATATATTGTGAGCAAGCTAAAGACCAGTAAAATGATGTGGGAGCGAAACAACACAAAACCTTTCACCGGCCCATTGACTGTACTTACGGTAAGTTACACCCCAAAATCTCAGCTCTTCAATTACACTAATGTAAGATGCAACGGTCAAATGTAAATTACATTTGTGTAATTTAATTTTGTGCTTTTATATGTAATTAATTGTAACCAAAATTTTCGTGTTGTGATTAAATTGTAGCTGTTGTATGTTCGTGGAATGAGCTGCAAGGGTATGGAAGAAGATTATTCGAAGCCAACAATTCAAACGTGGAATCTTGACAAGTTGAAATTAAGAGAAAAAATAGAAATTAAAAATGGTGGTTTTGGCAATGGTGATTTGTTAGGAATTTCTGCTGATGGTTGGGGTAAAGTAAACGAACGGAGGGCTGTAGGAGATGTAAATCCATCGCTTGTTGAATTACCGAAGGTAAGAAATATATATTGTGGGTTGGGGGGTAGTTAATGTAGTAATTACATATTTAAAAACATAATTTAAGGTAGTTTAAAGTATGACAGTAATAGTATGTGAAGAAAATTAATTTATAGGTCGTTGTCAATAAAATGCATGGGGAATTATGTCGACTAGAAGAAATTATGTGCAAAACAGTAACGTTGAAGACTGAACTTGAATTAGGAATATTAGAAATGCAGAAGAAGAATAGCGAAATAGATGGAATTAAGAGATTAATTTCTAAATTTGAAAGCGTCTTCAACCATAAACCAAGATCACTTTGTTCGCCAATGAAAGGGGGAATTAGTGAGGAGAAGGAAACAAATGAAAACAATCAGGGGTTGGATGAGTTAATATATAAGGTTTGTTTGGAAGTAAATGAACGTAGACAAGCGTGGATAGAAAGTGAAGAAGATGATGTTATGAATGATGAAGATAAGAAGAAATATGATGGTATGTACTGAAGATTTTAAATGTTTGAATGTAATAGTCCAAATGATTATCATTAATATATTTTTACTTAAAAAAACAGGACACGAGTCACCGAAAGATGTACTTTACCCTAATAATACTAACTTAGAGGTCTTACATAATGACGATAATTGTTCAATGGAGTATGGAGCAACAGGCAACAAATATGCAGGTTAGTAGATTAGACGTAATGAAAAAATAATTTTTTAACAGTGATGTAATTGAATTGAAAAACAGTGAAATATCTAAAGAAATTTGGTGAAACAACATTTCAGGAAAGAGCACGGGTGATAAAACGGGGAAGATTTCAGTGGGAGATAACGCGACAAAGATTACAAATGAAGGTATGAATAAAAACCCGATTAAGTAACATTAAATTATATGTATCTTTTAATTATTAGAAATAAAGTTTACAGTGATGTAATTGAATTGAAAAACAAAAAATTGAGATACACATAAATATATGTACAACATTAAACAATTTGCTGTACAGTTCCATTGGATGGAGAAAAGTCTGGAAGGAAAAGTGATAATACAAAGTCAATTGGAAGAAAGGAACAGGATGCTGAGCGATTAGGGTTTAAAGTTGATCAAAGGGAAGTTCTTAATAAGGAACATGGGGCTAAAATAACAAAAGGTAGAGTAGATTGACTACTAATTGCGTTGTTAGAAAAATTTAGTTTTTGTGTAAAGTGTATAAATGACAAACAATAACTTGGTTGCAGGTTATACTAAAAGTCAAATAATAAAGAATCGATTCAAGTTCGGACAAGAAGTGGACTCGAGAACTGGAAAAACTGGGAGTAAGGATGTGATTGATGGAGGGATGGTTGAAGAAAGGAAAAAGAGTGATAAAGGTTCGTCTAAAGTAGGTAGATAGTAAATGAGTCATATAGTAGTTGTTTATGACATTAATTGTAAACTATGCTGCATAGTAGGTTTAGAGAGCAAAGGAAGTGGGGATGAAGAACCTGATGTGAATCCAAAAAACATCCTAGCACAGTTTGCCCAAAAATTAGAAGAAAAAAGAATTAAAGGTAAGCAAAGACCGTCGATAATTTTTAAATCTTTAGAAAAGTATAACACATATTGTCAATCGTATTTTTAAATCCAGTGCCGGAACTAAATTCTTACAAGTTGGAGGTGAAGCAGATGGATGGAAAGTTTGGTACACATAAAGGTAATTTTAATATTTGTATTTGGATGATATAAAAAAAAGTAAAAGAAAAAAATGGTTATAAAACTGGCTTTTAATATTAACTTGGAATGATTTCACTGATGTACAATGTCTCGACTACATGGCCAACGTCGTATGTAAAGTCATGTTAACTAACTTGGATGTGAAATATATGTTGTTCTTTTATAGTATATCAGTCATGCAACTTGGGGGGTCCATCTTTCAGTTTGGGTTTAACACAGGAGGAGAAAACAGCGGCTGAAAAAAGAGGTAGAGAAGAAATTAATTTTCATTCAAATGAACTGTGTTACCTTATGTTACATCAAATTGAGGAAGTTTATAATTTGTAAGATAGTGAAATTAATATTAGGTAAGTTTGGTACAGATAAAGGTAATTTTAATATTTATAATTGGCTGATATAAAAAAGAAAAAGTAATTGAAAACAATGGTTATATCACTGGATTTTAATATTAACTTTGAATGATTTCACTGATGTACAATGTATCGACTACATGGCCAACTTCGTATGTAAAGTAATGTTAACTAACTTGGATGTGAAATATTTGTTGTTCTTTTATAGTATATCAGTCATGCAACTTGGGGGGGCCATCTTTCAGTTTGGGATTAACACAGGAGGAGAAATCTACGGCTGAAAAAAGAGGTAGACAAGAATTAATTTTCATTCAAATGACTGTGTTACCTTATGTTACATCAAATGTAGGAATTTTATAATTTGTAAGATAGTGAAATTAATATTAGGTTTTGTTATAGTTGATATTATACGTTGGTAGATTTTCTACTTTACACACAATAATATTTTACCATGTGAATAGTCCTGTTTTGGTGGGATGGGAAAAAAATGTAACCTAAATTGGGCTTGAATGGGGAAAAAGGTGATAAACGATTTTATTTGTGATTACATAAGAAAGTCATATTACTTACACTTACATGTAGAAAAAAAAGGTTACTGACTTATATTGCACTGTTTTGTTAAAATACAGTTACAGTAAATTACATTGTTGATGAATATAAATTCATTTTTTGTTGGTGTAAAGGAATAAAAATATAGGGGGAAATTTTGATACTGCAATGATTAAATTTCACTGTGTTAATAGCATGTGTTTAAAAAATGATGACTGTTAATTTAGTGTTCTTGTTTTATAGTTCATAATCCAGCGAAGTTTACTGAACCGTCTTTTAGTTTGGGTTTAACACAGGATGAAACAAGTACGCATGAAGGTATAGGTGCATATATTATTACCTCACAACATGCCCTTATGAACATTTATTGTTTTACTAAAATAACTAGTTTCTTTATCATAGTTATTAAGTCAAGAAGCTTGGATTCACCTACTCACAGAATGTTGTTTACACAAAAGGAGAAAAGTGCGGCTGAGGAGAAAGGTACATCATAATTAACTTTTTATGAAATGTATTGTGTTAAGTGAATATTAAATTACATCTACCAAGTTCTTAATTAATTTAGGTTTGTTAATATATTTAAATTAATAGTTATTGTGTTATAGTGGATATGTGAAGAATGTTGGTTACACCGCGTTATATTATGGATAAGAAAGGAAAAGGGGGAAGAAGTCTAAAATAACGTTTAAATGTTATACGTGTAAGAAAGTGGATAAGCCCGGCAAGTTTGGTGCAGTGGGTCATAGCCTAATTTTATATCAGCATGAAAACATAAAGTTACTTACACTTTACAATAACTTACATTGTGGTGAATAGTATTTATTTCATAGCCTAAATTTATATCAGCATGAAAACATTAAGTTACATATACTTTACATTAACTTGCACTGTGCTGAATAGTATTGATTTTTGTTTGGTGCAGCGTGTCATACCCTAAATTTATATCAGCATGAAAACATAAAGTTACCTACACTTTACAATAACTTTCAATAACTTCCATTGTGGACAACCCAGGCAAATAAAAATTTTCCTAACTTTTAACACACTATGAACATGGTCTTCTGTCTTATAGGGTGCGATAAAAATGTTGCCTGTGAATTTATGTATTCCTAAATTTTGGTGCACCGTCTTATAGCCTGGGTTTAACACAGGATAAAAAAAAGATAAGTGCAGCTGAGAGAACAGGTTAAAAACAAATCTGATTTACACTGAACTTCAATGTGTTAACTGCTATTACATTATATGTACGAAGTTGTTTATTTATTTTGTTTGGTTAAGGTAATAAAATTAATTTTTCTTTCAACATGGTGGATAGGTGAAGATTCTTTGTTTAACCTCGTTACAGTTGGGGTTGTACGGAAAAGGGAAACAAGTGTTACAGAAAACATTTGATGTTACACAAGGATTAACAAATTCATTCTTACATACAGTTACATTACATAGGGATGTGTAGTTTTCCTTGAAAATAGTTCATCTATTTTTACCATGGACATTAAAATATACCCTACCTTTGGTAAGCCTGGAAAAAACAAAATTTTGCCTTGAACATTTACATTACAAAGATCGTGTTACATACACTTACATTAGAAGGTCATGTTACAAAATTACATTAAAAAGTCATGTTATATTAGAAATATATGTTACATTACACATTCATGTTACATACTCTTACATTACAAAAAATCAGGTTAGTTAGAGTTACTTAATTTTGTAAATGTTACATTACAAAGTCATATTACGTAGACTAAACATTAGAAAAGTAATGTTACACACTTACATATTTTGTAAATTGGGCTTCAATGGGAAAAAAGTTGATAAATGATTTTATTTGTGTTTACATTAGAAAGTCATATTACATACACAAAAATCTGAAAAAAAAAGTTACTGACCTATACTGCACTGTCGTGTTCACATACAGTTACATTAAATTACAATAACTTTACAATACCTTACAATAACTTACAATAGCCTATTGGTGCAGTGTGTGATAAAAGTTACCTACACTTTACACTAACTTACAAGAATTTACATTGTGGATAACCCAGGCAAATAAAATTTTACATAAATCTGAACACACTATGAACATGGTCTTCTGTCTTATAGGTTGCGATAAAAATGTTGTCTGTGTATTTATGTACTCCTAACTTTTGGTGCACCTTCAATGTGTTAACTGCTATTGCATTATATGTATGAAGTTGTTTATGTATTTTGTTTGGTTAAGGTAATAAAATTAATTTTACAATAACTTTACAATACCTTACAATAACTTACAATAGCCTATTGGTGCAGTGTGTCATAAAAGTTACCTACACTTTACACTAACTTACAAGAATTTACATTGTGGATAACCCAGGCAAATAAAGTTTTACATAAATCTGAACACACTATGAACATGGTCTTCTGTCTTATAGGCTGCGATAAAAATATTGCCTGTGTATGTATGTATTCCTAACTTTTGGTGCACCTTCAATGTGTAAACTGCTATTGCATTATATGTATGAAGTTGTTTATTTATTTGTTTGGTTAAGGTAATAAAATTAATTTTTCTTTCAACATGGTGGATAGGTGAACATTCTTTGTTGAACCTGGTTACAGTTGGTGTTGTACGGGGAAAGGGGAAATAAGTGTTACAGAAAACATTTGATGTTACACAACGATTAACAAATTCATTCTTACATACACTTACATTACGTAGGGATGTGTAGTTTTCCATGAAAATAGTTCAACTATTTTTCCCATGGAGATTAAAATATACCGTACCTTGGGTTAGCCTGGTAAAAAAAAAATTGAATTTAACATTTACATTACAAAGCTCGAGTTACATACACTTACATTAGAAAAGTGATGTTACAAAATTACATTAAAAAGTCATGTTATATTAGAAACACATGTTACATTACAGACTCATGTTACATACTCTTACATTACAAAAATCAGGTTAGTTAGACTTACTTAATTTTGTAAATGTTACATTACAAAGTCATATTACATAGACTAAACATTAGAAAACTAATGTTACACACTTACATATTCTGTAAATTGGGCTTGAATGGGAAAAAAGTTGATAAATGATTTTATTTGTGTTTACATTAGAAAGTCATATTACATAGACAAACGTGTGAAAAAAAAGGTTACTGACCTATACTGCACTGTCTTGTTCAAATACAGTTACAGTAAATTACATTGGTGATGCATATAAAATTCTTGTTTTTTTTGGTGTAGTGGAATAAAAATATATGGGGGAAATTTGATACTGCAATGATTAAATATCACTGTATTAATAGCATGTGTTTAAAAAATGTTGACTGTTAATTTAGTGTTCTTGTTTTATAGTTGATAATCCAGCAAAGTCTACTGAACCGTCTTTTAGCTTGGGTTTAACACAGGATGAAACAACTCCGCATGAAGGTATAGGTGCATATATTATTACCTTACAATAGGCGGTTATGAACATTTATTGTTTTACTAAAATAAAAAATTTGTTGATCATAGTTATTAAGTCAAAAAACTTGGATTCACCTACTCACAGTATGCGGTTGACACAAAAGGAGAAAAGTGCGGCTGACGAAAAAGGTACATCAGAATTAACTTCTTATGAAATGTAGTGTGTTAAGTGAATATTAAATTACATCTATGAAGTTGTTAAATAATTTAGGTTTCTGAATATATTTAAATTAATATTTTTTGGGTTATAGTCGATATGTGAATAATGTTGGTTACACCGCCTTATTTTATGGATAATAAATGAGAAGGGGGATGAAGTATAAATAAGCGTTTAAAGGTTATAAGTGTAAGAAAGTGGATAACGCAGACAAAGTTTGGTGCACTGTGTCATAGCATCATTTTATACCAGCACGAAAACATAAATTTACATACACTTTACAATAACTTACATTGTGATGAATAGTATTGACCTTTTGGTGAATTATGTGGACTGTGAATTATGTATTCCTAACTTACATAAAGTTACATACACTTTACAATAAGTTACATACCTATAGGCTGTGATAAAAATGTGGACTGTGAATTATGTATTCCTAAATTTTTGTGCACAGTCTTATAGCCTGGGTTTAACACAGTCTTATAGCCTGGGTTTACAATAACTTACATTGTGAATTATGTATTCCTAACTTACATAAAGTTACATACACTTTACAATAAGTTACATACCTTTAACATGCATGTTACATACTCTGACATTACAAGAAACAGTTTACTTACAGTTGGTTAATTCTGTAATGTTACATTAGAAAGTCATATTACATAGACTAAACATTAGAAAACTAATGTTACACACTTACATTAAATTAAATTGGGGTTGGATATTTGTCATATTTTGTTGCCCGGCAAAAAACATATATATAACCTAAATTTAAAAATTGCAAGAACATGGACAATTGTGACAGAGCATCGTAATTACAAATTTTAAGTATAAGGAAAATTTAATTTATAAATATATACTAAAATGCAATAATATGTTTTTGTTGTATACTTTATAATGCAGTCAACTTAGGTGCACCGTCTTATAGCCTGGGTTTAACACAGGATGAAACATATCATCATGAAGAAAGAGGTAGATATTGATTTTACATGAAATTGCGCATGAATTATATGAAATTACATTTAAAGAATAGTTATGAAAGTTTGGTGATGCATGGACATTTGTTTATTTAGTATAAAGAATTTGTTTATCATATTTATTAAGTCATGCCTCTTAAAATTACATATTCACATTATGGAATTGACACAAAATGGTGAAGAAGTTTTTAAAACATAGTCGGTAATGTTAAAACATTTATAAAACCGACAAGTTACAAGCGTTTACATCAAGTAGAACATGTGTTTAAGGTTGAAAAAAAAGGAAAACTAAGCGTTTTTAATCTATTCATATCATCATGCAGAAGATTTGAAGGCAGAGAAGAAACCAATTAGGAAAAATCCAAGAAGAAAAAGAATGGTCTCCTCGTCAGTAAAATCACCCTACTTAAAGAGAGAGACAACAATACATCAGTTATTTAGCAAAGAGGATGAGGCAATCAGGGAATTAATCTTCAACGCAAATCCAAGGTAAGATAATTGATAAAGGAAATAATTAAAATTAAAAAAATGGTAAGGTAAAAATTAAATCCCAAAAAACAACTATTATTTGTCTTTTAATTGAATTTGAGTTAGAAAAATAAAACATTTCGGCATCATTAATGCAGCCAACAGGTCTTTGACACACACATTGGGGTGAGGTCGGAGATATTTATTTTAAGGACCCTGGAGCCAGGTAGGGAGGTATATGGCAACATCATTGACTGTTGGGCGGCCGTGTTGAATAATGAAGAAAAATTAAGGAGTAAAGAATCACCACACAGGCTGTTTGTCTGCCACCAGCCATTTGTAAGTGCAAATATTACTAAAATTATGTATAATACCTAACATAATTGATCAAGTGTTTTCTTCCAGTTAGAGTGGTTGTTCATAAATGAAGAAAAATGTCTTCGTACGTTTACAAATAACATCTTCGAAGCGTTAGGGAGGGAGGAAAGCCAAAGAGATCTAAAAAGGTATGATGTTGTGTTCTTTCCAATATTGGAAAAGAAACATTTCTACCTCGTGGTATTTGACTTGAAGAACCCTGCAAGCTTCGTTATTGACAATATGGACGCAGAAGAGAGCATTGTGCAAATGGTGGATCACAACGATTATCAAAAAAAGATACACCTTACAAAGTGGTAAGTTCATAGAATTTGATTTTGCGTGTTAAACTAGCGACCACTAAGTAGAAGCATTTTTTAGAGATTATTAATTAACAAATGTTCCTTATTATAAAACTGCGCAGAAACATATTTTTAATCAATACCTGCTAAAATGGGGGAATGGTAAAGCAGGCCGAATGGCATCTACAAACATCAACAAACTAGAGTTATCATGGGCCACTAAAGGAAATTACACTGATTGTGGAATTTTTACAATGCGCCATATGGAGATGTTCAAAGGGAACAACGGGGCTGGATTTGACTGCGGCTTTAAGAATAACGAAAAAACGCTGAAGTCTCAAATTAAAATCCTCAGAAAAAAATATGCTTCAAGAATATTACTATCGGATATAAACGTTCACAAGAAAAAGGTGATGGATGAGGCGTACAGTATTAAAGGTTAAGTGTCATCTCATAATGATATTTTGGGTCGTTAGTTAAGGGGTGTAAGTAGGCGGTATGTAATCTCCAAGTATACTGTACTTTGTTATTGGGAATGAGTCGTTGACATTAGTAAATGTATTTTGGGATAATTAATAGTAATGATAATGAACTAACCTAGGGATGCTTCATATTTTGCTAAATCATGTTCGAAAAATTCGTGAATAATTTATTTTGAACATATCCAAAATTTGATTGTAAGTAAATTAACTGTAGAAAGAAAATGATATGAAAATAACTGTGCATATTAGTGCAGGTGTAAGTAAAATAATGTAAGTAAATGTAATTGTGTTGTGAAAAATATAAGTTAATGGGTGTGAGATAGAAAAATAACTGAATATAAAAAAAATTAATCATTTGTTGGTGGGTTATAGATTATATACTTTTTACTCATGTTGTGTACTTTATAAAAAATAAAAAACATGCTTTGGGGGAGTAAAGGAGAATGTGCATTTATTACTATAATGTAATACAAATTTCAGAAGGAGGGGACGGTGAAGTAAGAAAAAAAATTATCAGGAAAATATTTGCAGGACGATTATGACTTATTAATTGATGATTTAGTTATTAAAAGAAATCCAAAAAATGATGTAATTTAATGTAGTCGCCATAAAAGTAAGAAAGTGAAAGTTAATGTAGTTGGGTATGGTGCATGTAAATTAATGGGGGGCGGGGGGCTAAAAAAATTGAATCTATTGCTTTGTCTGAAAATGTAAGCAACTGTAATTTGATAAATGATATCTTTTGTCGTTAACTTAAGGGGTGTAAGTATACGTAATGTAACCTCCAACTATACTGTAATTTGATATGGGGCATGACTCGTTGACACTATAAATTGTATTTTGTGATGATAAATAGTAATGAAAGTGAACTTGGTAAATGATATTGGTAAAATTCATGAATTACTTATTTGAACATATCCAAAAATTGGTGTAAGTAAATTAAGTATACAAAGAAATGATATAAACATAACTGTTCATATCAATGCAGGTGTAAAGTAACATAATGTAAGATAATGTAAATGAGGTGTGGTAAATATAACTTAATGGGGTAAGGTAGGAAAAGAACTGTATATAAAAAATTTGATTCATATCTTGGGAGTTTATAGATTATATACTTATTACTCATCTTGTGTACTTTATAAAAAATAAAACATGCTCTTGGGAGTAAAAGACATTGTCTGTTTATTATTATAATGTAATACAAATTTGACGCTAGTAATTGTATTTTGTGATTATTAATAGTAATGAAAATGAACTTGGTAAATCATATTGGTAAAATTAATGAATTACTTATTTTGAACATATCCAAAAATTAATGTAATGACATTAACTGTACAAAGAAATGATATAAAAATAACTGTGCATATTAGTGCATGTGTACAAGTAACATAATGTAAGTTAATGTAATTGGGGTGTGGAAAATATAAGTTAATGGTGTAAGGTAAGAAAAAAAATGTATATAAAAAAATGAATCATATTTTGGGGGGTTATAGATTATATACTTATTAGTCATGTTGTGTAGTTTATAAAAAAAATTAATGCTTTTGGGAGTAAAAGACATTGCCGTTTATTATTATAATGTAATACAAATATCACAAAAATTCATGTTAACTAAGGTAAATGTTAAGGAATGAACGGGGATGTCAGAATAAAAAAATTGTCAGGAAACAATTTGCAAGACGATTATTAATTATAAAATTCATGAATTACTAATTTGAAGAAATCCAAAAAATGATGTAATTTAATGTAGTCGCAGAAATTGTAAGAAAGTGTAAGTTAATGTAAGAAAGTGTAAGTGTAAGTCAATGTAGATGGGTAGGGTGCATTGAGAAAAAACAGATTGTCAAAAATATGATAAGTAACAAAAGCATTTAAGTAAGATTGTTATGTAATTAAAATGTATTTTGCATTAAAGTAAAACCAAGGTAAACAAAATATATCATCTTACAATAAATTACATTGTTCCTACATGAATTGAGATAAAAACATTTTGACAAAAAAATGATATGTAACAAAGCATTTAAGTAAGATTGTTATGTAATTAAAATGTATGAAGCATTAAAGTAAAACAAAGGTCAACCAAACATATCATCATACATGAAATTAGATTGTTCTTACAAATTTGGTCAAATCATTGATGTTTCTATAAAACCATATGTATACACGTTACCCATTTGAACAAACGGTAACCAAAAAACATATGGATCAGAAACATATTGATCAAACACACCAATCATTGTGCTACAAAAGTTGAAAACCCTAATAGTAATCGATCACAATAAGTACTTTCAAAACAATCTAATCGCACAAAATAAAAATACTAGCACCCCATACGTTACACACTTAAGAGTGGTAACCAAAAAATAAAAGAAAGCTGGGGAACCTATTAGGGTGGCTCGGCAAAGCCAACCTTAGCCTTCTTCTTACAGTTCCTCGAATCATGGTGCGTGTACTCCTTACATATGTTGCACAATCTAGCCTTCTTCATGCTCTTCTCAATAGCCTTCTCCCCTGGTCCAATTAAACGTCGATTGGTGCCACAACCCTTGTTACGAATACCTTGAGGGGCAGTTAAAGTAACTTCTTCCATATCTTCAACATCAAAAAGCCTCTTAATAACTTCAGACCTTCTAATAGAGTTGCTTTCTGTTGATTTTTCAACTTTAATACCTTCCTTGATTTCGTTTAACTTCGTAGCTAAACCTGTTAAGCCATCAATGTTGTCTCTTAATTCATCAACACAATCATTCACACACTCCAAAACATCATTCCTTAAGACAGCTTGTTCACTGGTGTCTACGGTTAGCCTGTTCTGGATACTAAAAACCTGAATCGGAAGACTTTCACGAAACCAACGGTTAGATATATACGCATCTGGGATTTCAGTGACTTTGGTCAAACGAAAAACACAGAAGATATGCCTGCAGAGGTACCCAATACGAGTAAATCCCATACAGGAACACTCGTACGACTTGGTAACCAAGTGATGAGAAACCTGAAAATTAAAAAAACGTAAGTTTGCAAGATAGTAGATTGATGTAACACAGTTGTGAATTAATATTCTTACGTAGAACTCATTGACAAAATCAGTCCTCTTATCCATCTGAGATATTGTGAAAACCTTAGTATGATCCTGAACATCAACATTAGTTATAAAACAAGACATTAATCCCTTGTATATCTCTTTCTGAACCTCCTTGAAGAGAGTTTGCGTGTAGAAACGTGTTGCGTGTTGTTCAATTGGTAAACCAGTGCGATGTGGAAGACGGTGGTACTGCTTACATAGTCCACATTGCGCTGGTTGTAGCGCTGGTTATCAATAGCAGTGTCAAAGGCCATGAAAAATTGAACAAGCGTGTTCGCATGACTGGAATTCACCTTGAAAGAAGCATTGGAACTCTCACATCTAGAGGTAGTTTTCATGAGACAACACATTGGGATTTCTCTAAAGTAAGCTGGCACCCACATATGTCTAATAGCAAACATGTCGTTCAACCAGACATTGTCTGTTAAATTAAAAGACTTGATAAGATTACGCCAACGTTCCTCAAATGTATCAGGTGTAATGTAAACATTCCAAATCAACTTATGAATCGCCGATCGAATATTAGAGTTGTCATATATATCAGCGGTGATCTGAAAAAAAATGAAATACAAATGATTGATCGAATTACTATTGTTACATAGTAAACACAAAATACAAAAGGGAAGTGGTGATGAACTATTGGCACTTTCAAGTACATTTTGAACAAAAACAAACATCCAAAGTAATGATCCATTACATACAGTTACATAAAGTGCTTCTGCCTTTAAAGTGACTGATTTTAATCATAAATTTAGCTTACCATGACTATAATATCATATTAACGTTAAGCTACAGGATTACATGAAACTTAAAGAAATGTACAAATACTTTAAACAAAACTGTACTACTATTATTTACTAAAATAATATTACAATTACTTAATAATAACTTTAACATATATATATATATACCTTCGATGGTAATTTCTTCATGATGTGCCACATAAACAAGCGATGGTGAGATTTCACAAAAACCGATGACACAGCAACCTTCATTGCGGGATCCTGGTCAGTTAAAACTAAAGTTGGATTAGTCTTGTGAGTTTTCAAAAAACAACGGAGAAGCCACATGTACGACGCTGCAGTTTCATCAGACAGCAAACCCGATGCAAATGTTACACATTTTTTGTGATGGTCTACACCACTAAAAGGCACAAATATCATGTTGTACCTGCGTGTGGAAAATGAATAACAAAAAAAACATCAATACAAGGAACTTTAGATCTAAAAATTTTTAGGTAGCTTACTATATGTTTGATGTAAGTAAGAATAGGTACTTGTTTGTCGAATATGTGGCATCAAACGCAATAACATCCCTGAATGAACGATAGTTGATTTGAGAAACTTCATCAGCCCAATATATACCCTTCACTTCACCACCGACATGGTGAATGTCATAGGAAAAATTACGGTGGTTATTAGCAAACTGCTCAAGCTTTCTGACTACAAACAACATGTCTTGATCACCAATAAACATCCTAATGTCACGGCTAACATTCTTGTATGCTGCTCTGGTACCTCTCATGTTGTGATGACCTCCTTTTAACGCAGAATGCAAACGATGTGCAACAGTGGGACCAACACGGTGTAAACTCATCGTGTGTATAAACTTTATATCTTGGAAGTCCAAGTGTCGCCCTGTGCGTGTCAAATCCATGTTGTCAGAGGATATCAATTCATGATTGTGCTTCTCAGAAAATTCATACAAGACATACTGTTCAGAACCCTTTATGACCTTCACCCGAATCAAAGCCTTATAATCAGTTACTTTAAATGCACAACCACGTGTTGGTAAAAGGGTGGAAGGTATGGTGGTGTCAATAGTCTTCCCTTTAGGTTTACCCCATTTGTTGCATAACAATGTGCAATGAGTAATGACACCATTCCATCTCTTAAAACCCCCAACACGTACAACAAAACCACATGACTCAGCATACCGTTGATACATGTTCACCACCTGCTCCCATGAAGTGAAAATAGCACCAACATAAGGCTTGTCATCAACTGAAACCTCCAGAACCCAATACTTAGTGCCATTTGGGGTCTGAAAAATCTTACTACAGTGATTACCTGAAATCAAAAAATGTTAAAAAATAGGCGGTAAAATTCAAGTAGAGTGTAGGAAAACAATTAATTAAACATGTAGTACCAAAATAAAAATGTAAACTAAATCTTCAAAAAAACAATTGTAAACCAATTTTTACACGTTGGTTGCGTATTTAAAGATGTAAAACTATTATTTTTGTTCCATGAAAAACGTGGTGTAACGGTGAGTTCTACAATTTGGTGTGAAGAAACACTTTTACATGGTTGGCTGTTAAACGTGGTGTTTTGTTAATAAAAATGAAAATAATATAAACATGATAAAAATATAAGTAATACATCCCTCCACCTACAAAAAAAACAATACCTGAAAGTGAAGAAAAAACAACTAACAATAACGAAAGAACAAAAGGGAACTAACCACGACGATCGTAACCAATATATAGAAGGGGAGGGTTTGAAACAACCAATTCATGTGCCACTTCATGACTATCACCTTCATGTACAACATTCGCAACTTCTGAAGGAGGGGGACGGGTCAGTTACTTCAGCTTCAACCATGATTACAGGTAGGGGGGCTTTGGGAAGGATAGTAGTTCGAATAAGGTTTAGAGGGAAGAAAATCTGGGAAGTTAAGAGATGATGAAGGAAGAAATAAAATGGGAAAATTGAAAAAAGTGGGAACATTCACGTACAAAATAGAGGGATGGGGGGATGATGGTTGAAAGTTGGTGGGAATGATTAGATGGGTATGGTGGCTATGATGGGGAAGTGTGACAAAAAGTTTAAATCAAAGTACAATAGTTGACTAATGCATTTAATGAGGGTTGGTTGAAATGACGAATTTACCCTTGCAGATACTCTTTTATGTTGGTGATGTGTCAACTTCTGATTGGTCCATGAGGGTTAATGAGTTCTCACACTTTTCTAGGGTTAACACTAGAACCTTTCTCTTTCTCTCTCTCTCTCTCTCTCTCTCTCTATATATATATATATATATATATATATATATATTTTCCAAGAGAATGTGAATGAATTCTATTTATTAAATATAATTATTTAACAAGCCCCAAATACCAAGATGAAACCCTAGTTCTCGTAAATTCGTTAAACTTATTATTAAATTTAAAATCTTGTAAACATATATACATAGGTACCTTGTGAATGTAAGGCCCCGTTCCCGGGACGCCTACACTTGGTCATTTATTGTACTCAAAACATATATTTACATTTTTTCTTTCATAAATAGTTGCAGCGGAAACATTAAAAACACAATTTCATTCCATCAAAATACTTTTGCACAATAGTACAATCGTTCTTTTAACAATATCATGTTACATTTATTACAAAAGCATTAAACATAAATATGCCATCCAAAATACGCTGAGTAGCCGCCCCGTGCCATCCTTAGCAACATACCTGCCAACTGGAAACACATCAAAGTCAGCGTTGCTGAGTGAGTTCTAGTTTTATAATAAAACATACTTTACTTTCATAAAACCGCTCTTTACCATCTTTATAAAAACATTCGTTACATACATGCGTTCACACATCATACGTACATACAGATAATATCATCATTATCTTCGTCATTACGTTCGTTACATTCATCATTTATCATACATCATTATCTTTCACTTCATTCTAGATCCTGTCAGGCTTTACCCTCTTCATGGCACACAACCACGATTACTGAGGTCGAATGACAAGGATCCCATTTCGTACATTATTAGGATATTTCGTTAACGTTCATTTCACACATTCATTCTTTCATTCATCTCTTTACTCATTACTCTTTATTACTCGAATCTTGTCTCGTGTAATATCCCCGACTCATGCTCGAAAGCTGATGCTGTGCCGGGACCTGCTCACAAGCCCCCGACTCATGTCCGAAGACTGACACAACACCGAGATACGCGACAAAGATCCCATATGAGCCAATCACAGGGATTGAACTCCATCCGAGTCTGTTGCAACACAAAGTCACTCACCTCATCATCTCGTCTCATGCAATATCCCCGACTCATGTCCGAAGACTGATACTGTGCCGGGGCCTGATAAACAAACCCCCGACCCATGTCCGAAGACTGACACAGTACCGGGATAAGCGACACGGATCTCATCATCCGTCACTTTCATCATATGCAATACTCCCGACTCATGTCCGAAGACTGATACTGTACCGGGGCCTGCTCACAAACCCCCGACTCATGTCCGAAGACTGGCACAGTACCGGAGTACGCAACAAGGACCTCTTTCGAGTCTGTTGCGACACAGAGTCGCTCACCTCATACATATGCTTGCAAGCCTTTCATTCATTCATTCATTAATGCATGCATTCATTTATTACGTTCCTCTTTTCCTTATCTTTCACTTTACGTTACATAATACTTTCATTTCATTCATTAACATTCAACGCAAAGCCATAGAAAGATAAACATACATAATAAGGAACATAGCATAAATATAAACATACAGCATCATCATACATACGCATCAATCATACATCACATCACACACATCATACATACTATGCATCACACGCACCGCCATGCCTAACATCACACATAACGTCATACATATCATTATCATCAACATCATCATCATCTTCATGAGCTCATCATCATGCGTCACCTTATACCGTCAATGCCCTTCACATCATCGAGGAATTTCATCTCGGCTACCATTTCTGAACACTTAGGCGAATGGGCATCTATGCGAATGGACTCTATGCGAATGGACAATGGGCGAATGGACATCTATGCGTATGGACTCTCAGTCGCACAGCTTTCATGCGTATGGCCTTCAATCGCATGACTTCAGGCATATGGGCTTCAGTCGCATACCCTTTGTGCGAATGAACCTCAGTCGCATGGCCTCCAGCCGCATGGACTTCAGTCGCATAACCTTCGTGCGTATGGACCTCAGTCGCACCATCTTTCAATCGCATGACTCCCCAGCACATGAACTTCAGTCGCATGACCATTGTGCGTATGGACCTCAGTCGCATGGCAAGCATGCGCATGGACCTCTGTCGCATTCCAATCGGCCGAATGGCCTCCAATCGCCCTCCAGTCGGTCGCCTAGCCCTAGCTGGTGCAGAATGCAGTTTACTCGACTGCAACAGCGGTTTTCGGCATCCAACCCCTTCCAAACCTCTTTTAAGCTCAAATCAACCATCCTAAACCTTAGGGAAACATACCACGACCTCATTCAAGCATACCCAAGTAAGAAATCAAGCCTCAAACGCATCATACACATACATACATGCATAAAACGGGTCTTCACCCAAAAACTCGAAAATAGGTTTTAAGATGTGTTCCAGCCCCAAAATCAGTTGAAAATGTGTAAAAGAAGGGTCCTAGAACTCACCTTAACGATCCCGTCGAGTAGAGCTTCAATTTGACTCGCTTCACGTCGAATTCCACGCTCGAATCCACCCGAACCAACTTTTCTCCTCTTTTTCTCCTTTTCTTCTCCCCTCCTCTCTTGGCTGAAAATGGGAAGAATGGGGGTGTTTTCCCCCTTTTTATACTCCCGTGCGTCGAAGTTTCTCTCGTTGGCGGGTTTGGTCCCTCGGCTTCGGACTTTATTTCTTTTTCTTCTTTCGTCGGCTTCAAAGGAAATTTCCGGGTGTTACAAGTCCACCCCCCTTAAATAGGTTTCGTCCCCGAAACCTGTTGTTCCTTGAACCATTGCTGGCAACTTTGTCTCATCTCTTTTCCAGTCTCTCACCTGGAGTTCAATCGCTTTATGTCGTTTATAAGCATACGACTTCTGGTTTATCTCTGGCTACTTCCCCAGGGCTTTGATCCTTTCGGGCTTCTCAGTCGTAGCCTCAACCACGTCAATATTCCCCATACGTCATCTGGTGCTCAGCTTTCACTTGTAGACAAGTAAAGCATTTACTCACTTACTCCATCATATCACGCTCTGTACCTGGCCACCAATAATCCTTACTCGCGTCTCGATACATCTTACGGCTGAGATATTGGTATATCCACACACCTTACATCGGCCAAATAGGCGATACATCCACGCCTCATGGATCGCTAACCCCTTCACCTTATGATGTACGCCTATCCACCCAAGTCCATCCTGAACGGTCTAGCAAGAACAAACACTTTCTCAATTCTATCCCGCAATCCTCTAGGGCATCTAGGTAACCTAGCGGATTCATTAACAGCAATCTTTACATCGAAGGACTCATCGATGTTCCTTCTCCTAATATGCCACATTCTACATAAAGCAGTAGGAACGAGACTACTACTAGCATCGTATTCAAATCATAGATGCACAAATTTTAAATTACCAGAAACGTACCTGACGTCGAGTCGAAGTCCGCTCTAGCCTCTTCCCGGTCATGGCAAAAGCTCTAACCTTCACCCTCTGCTTCCTTTTCTCGTACCGGAGCCTCCTGCCTTCTGCTTCTTACAATCCCTGCTCAGGTGTCCAGTCTCGCCACAGTCGTAGCACTTAGCCGTGCGGCAATCCCTTGCCCTGTGGCCTTCCTTTCCACACTGGAAACAGACATTCAGTCCCCACTTGCATTCCCTCTCATGGTCTCTACCACACTTTCTGCATGCTTCTCCTTTCCTTTCTATTCTCTTCCGATCATCGTCCCTCGACGTCGTACCTTCATACACAAATCCATCATCATTGTCTCGCCTTCCTTTCCCTTTCTTAACATAGGCTCGCTCCTCCCCTTCGTTTGTCATCGCCATCGCCCGCTCGTCGTACAATCTTCCCGCCAGGTCGACTGTTGACCTAAACGTGCTCGGCCGGGCAGCGATCTTGTGCCTGCGGATGTCCGTCGGCAAGCCCTGAATATACCTCTTGATCTTTCGCGAAAGAGGTGTCACCTGATCCGGCACCAGCCGCGCCATTTCATTAAACTTGGTAGTGTATTGCTGATGCGTCATTGTTCCTGCTTCCAGCATCAGGAACTCTCTTTCAACTTTATCCATCTCTCGGTGAGGACAGAACTCCTCAATCACCAGCCTCTTCAACTCTGACCATCTCATCCTTCCGATAGCCCTGCTTCCCTCAACTTGGACTATGTTGTCCCACCATCACAAAGCTGAGTCCACGAAAGAGTGGGTAGCAAATTTTACTTTCTGATATTCCCGGCACTCGCTGATATTTAAACCGGCTTCCATTTCTCTCACCCATCGGTGAGCAGCAGCAGCAGTGCCATTACCATCAAAAGTAGGGGGCTTGCATCGTTGAAACTCCCCATAGTTACAACCTCGTGCCACCTCCGGCGTAGGCTCTTCCTCTTCTTCTTCCTCTTCGTCATCGGAGAGAACCGTTTCAGTCTCGGGTCATCTCTTTTCGCCCGAAGGTCTACCCCTTTCTTTCCTCTCCTCATCTCTAACAGACTTTATCACTTCGGTCACCACAGACGGTAGGATCGTCTGCAAGACCTGATGCATTTCCTCCACGACCGCCTCTCTTATCGAGGCCCTCTAATTAGCATTCTCATCACCGCCCTCAGGATGAGGGGTCTCGGGTTCTTCATGAACTACCCTTTCGGCCCTAGACCTTCCTCTTGTGACCCGTGGTTCAGCACCACGTCCACCACCACCTCCACCACGAGAAGCTTTCGAAGATCTTCCACCAGCCATTCTCTAAACACACTGAAAGATTCAAACACTAACACAGTCATTCAAGAAACAGCTCAGTTTATGTCAAGTATAGTAAGTCCCTAATTACAGTGGCCAGTTGTGATTAGCCACTTACTTTACTCTTCATACTCCAAGCATTACCTGTCCTGACCACATCAGTATCTAAATCTACCAGCAACACATAAACCATATAACATGCGCACGTAATACCGGTTAACTTTTAAGAAAATACCTGATGGCACGTAGCTACTCAGATTGGCATCACATTCCCTTTCCGTCCCATTCTCAGTTTAAGATTAGGTCTTTGAAAATATTTACCCAATTCACTTAAACTTTGGCTCTGATACCAACTTGTAAGGCCCCGTTCCCGGGACGCCTACAGTTGGTCATTCATTACACTCAAAACATATATTTACATTTTTCCTTTCATAAATAGTTGCAGCGAAACATTAAAAACACAATTTCATTCCATCAAAATACTTTTGCACAATAGTACAATCGTTCTTTTAATAATATCATGTTACATTTATTACAAAAGCATTAAAGATAAAGATGCCATCCAAAATACGCTGAGTAGCCGCCCCATGCCATCCTCAACAACATACCTGCCAACTAGAAACACATTAAAGTCAGCGTTGCTGAGTGAGTTCTAGTTTTATAATAAAACATACTTTACTTTCATAAAACCACTCTTTACCATCTTTATAAAAACATTCGTTACATACATGCGTTCACACATCATACGTACATACAGATAATATCATTATTATCTTCGTTATTACGTTCGTTACATTCATCATTTATCATACATCATTATCTTTCACTTCATTCTAGATCCTGTCAGGCTTTACCCTCTTCATGGCACACAGCCACGATTACTGAGGTCGAATGACAAGGATCCCATTTCGTACATTATTAGGATATTTCGTTAACGTTCATTTCACACATTCATTCTTTCATTCATCTCTTTACTCATTACTCTTTATTACTCGAATCTTGTCTCGTGCAATATCCCGACTCATGCTCGAAAGCTGATGTTGTGCCGGGACCTGCTCACAAGCCCCCGACTCATGTTCGAAGACTGACACAACACCGGGATACGCGACAAAGATCCCATATGAGCCAATCACAGGGATTGAACTCCATCCGAGTCTGTTGCAACACAAAGTCACTCACCTCATCATCTCGTCTCATGCAATATCCCCGACTCATGTCCGAAGACTGATACTGTGCCGGGGCCTGATAAACAAACCCTCGAATCATGTCCGAAGACTGACACAGTACCGGGATAAGCGACACGGATCTCATCATCCGTCACTTTCATCATATGCAATACTCCCGACTCATGTCCGAAGACTGATACTGTACCGGGGCCTGCTCACAAACCCCCGACTCATGTCCGAAGACTGGCACAGTACCGGACTACGCAACAAGGACCTCTTTCGAGTCTGTTGCGACACAGAGTCGCTCACCTCATACATATGCTTGCAAGCCTTTCATTCATTCATTCATTAATGCATGCATTCATTTATTACGTTCCTCTTTTCCTTATCTTTCACTTTACGTTACATAATACTTTCATTTCATTCATTAACATTCAACGCAAAGCCATAGAAAGATAAACATACATAATAAGGAACATAACATAAACATAAACATACAGCATCATCATACGTACGCATCAATCATACATCACATCACACACATCATACATACTATGCATCACACGCACCGTCGTGCCTAACATCACACATAATGTCATACATATCATTATCATCAACATCATCATCATCTTCATGAGCTCATCATCATGCGTCACCTTATACCGTCAATGCCCTTCACATCATCGAGGAATTTCATCTCGGCTACCATTTCTGAACACTTAGGCGAATGGGCATCTATGCGAATGGACTCTATGCGAATGGACTATGGGCGAATGGACATCTATGCGTATGGACTCTCAGTCGCACAGCTTTCATGCGTATGGCCTTCAGTCGCATGATTTCAGGCGTATGGGCTTCAGTCGCATACCCTTTGTGCGAATGAACCTCAGTCGCATGGCCTCCAGGCGCATGGACTTCAGTCGCATAACCTTCGTGCGTATGGACCTCAGTCGCACCATCTTTCAATCGCATGACTCCCCAGCACATGAACTTCAGTCGCATGACCATCGTGCGTATGGACCTCAGTCGCATGGCAAGTGTGCGCATGGACCTCAGTCGCATTCCAATCGGCCGAATGGCCTCCAATCGCCCTCCAGTCGGTCGCCTAGCCCTAGCTGGTGCAGAATGCAATTTACTCAACTGCAGCCGCGGGTTTCGGCCTCCAACCCTTTCCAAACCTCTTTTAAGCTCAAATCAACCATCCTAAACCTTAGGGAAACATACCACGACCTCATTCAAGCATACCCAAGCAAGAAATCAAGCCTCAAACGCATCATACACATACATACATGCATAAAACGGGTCTTCACCCAAAAACTCGAAAATAGGTTTTCAGATGTGTTCTAGCCCCAAAATCAGTTGAAAACGTGTAAAAGAGGGGTCCTAGAACTCACCTTAACGATCCCGTCGAGTAGAGCTTCGATTTGACTCGCTCCACGTCGAATTCCACGCTCGAATCCACCCGAACCAACTTTTCTCCTCTTTTTCTCCTTCTCTTCTCCCCTCCTCTCTTGGCTGAAAATGGGAAGAATGGGGGTGTTTTCCCCCTTTTTATACTCCTATGCGTCGAAGTTTCTCTCATTGGCGGGTTTGGTCCCTCGGCTTCGGACTTTATTTCTTTTTTTTATTCGTCGGCTTCAAAGGAAATTTCCGGGTGTTACAGTGAAGGATTACGTTGGAACGACGTGTATTATTTTCTATTAATCATTAATTATATACATATTGATCAAGTGAGTATTTCTATACCCGTTTTTTATATTTTCACACTTTGGGATCGATGAAACATGTTACCTTATAATCATTGCACTTGTAAACTCGTTTGATTCTTGTAAACTCTTGGCAATTCACTATTATGTTGTGGTTAGTTGATCTTTGTAATTACCATGTAATGACGATTATATATGTAATCATTAACTATTGCTAGCCTAGCGACGTCATAGATCTATGGGCTGACAAGCCTGCTTAATTAATCCAAGTACTCTTAGCTAATCGTATAAACTTGTAAACGTGAGAACTTGTAAACTGTCAAGGTTTGATTGTGCATCTGTCTTACATTCCTAGTTACTTTGTTCACTAATTTCATAACATGAATTGCCACCTTTTTATACTTATGTACTGAAAACTATGGAAATCTCACCAACATATTGTTGATCTTTTATTTTTAACATGTTTTAGGAAATGTGCAAGTTTGAAAGCCATCTTTGAAGCTTATTCACACCTAGGAATGGACCTAGTTAAATAAATGGATGAATTTGAAATATTTCTTTTATGCATGTTAATTTCTTTATTTGAGACTTATGTTTGTAATGTTACCTTTGGAACTTATGAATAATATATTTGAGTTTATTAATAGCGTTATATAGCTGTGAACGATCTTAACCCTCACATCTCGATGTTTCCGCCGTCAAGGTTGGGGTGTGACATTGAACACTAAATATGCAATCATATACATAAGTCTTGTAAGAACATGAGATTTTTCAACATAACATGCTTACAACACTCACAAGGTTAAATATTTCATCAAACTAGAACATATACACAATCATTGAAGGATAATCAAGTTTCATCATAAATTCAATATAAACAACACCAAGAATCATACAAAGTTGTCAAATTATGTTAAGTTTAATCTAATCCAAGTGATAGTAAGAGTTTAGCCCATGATGCCTAAAAAAATACACTCAAACTTAAAAGCATGGAACAACTCATACTAGATCTAGAGGAATTCAAATCAATTTTAAGTGGAAATGAGCTAGTTGATGTTAGATCCTTCTTGTAAATATGAAATCTTCAATCTTTGCCTTCAAATCCTCAAAACCTCTTGAGAAATGCTCAAAATCAACTACGGGTTTAAGGGAGGCTACGGTTTGAGAGAAAATGAGAGTTACAATGGAAATGGGGCGTATTGGACTATAGACCCATTTTAGTTCGGATATGACCATATCAGAAGTGATATGACCATACTCAGCTTCAAAAATGAGCTTGATAAAGTTTGACAACTAATATGAGCATATCCAGCTTTGATACGGTCATATTAGGAGTATTTTTCCTCTTGAATTTCTTTAAATCTTGAGTTTTCTTCATAAAAATTTCCGAGTTTCATCCGACAACTATAAAATTCAAATAAAACATAAATACGTGTCTAAATAAATGAATTTTGTGTAAATAATGACTTTATATTGCAAAAAGTAAATATGCATTGTAAACATATATTATTATCAACATATCAAAAGATAACTAAAATATAGCATCCTTGAATATTTGAATATGCATAATAAAGTGAACGTAAGTTTGTAGAATGTTTAGAACGTATTGTATGTCATCAAAATCATGAAACAAGCTTTGACAATATGAGACACAACCATGTCTTACGAGAAATGACATTTTCGGTCTCGTGGCCGCTCTCATCATCGGTAACACAAGCAAGCTAGGCACGTGTGATTAAGTTATGGCCGACACGACCAAGTCATTCTTGGACATGGTCGTGTTGAGCGCTGATCACCGAGTCCACTGTTGTACGCAATGAGATGCCCGAGTAATATGGTCGGCATGATATGTCACCCCTAGACACGACCGTGCTAGTAGGACATTTTCAGGAAAATAGGTAGTTTTGTAGAAAAGTTGATACATTGAGTCTAAGTCAAAATGAAAGGCTTAGCTTTACTGAATTAATAAATAAGGCTTTAGATTGAGTTGATAGCATCTACTTTAATTGGTAATGCTAAATCAATATTTCAGATTCATTGAGCTTGGATCTTAGGATTCATCACGTTCAGATCTAGAAATCAAGATTAAGATGGGTGGATGTGTGTGAATTAAAGAACAAAAAGATGGATAATAATAATGTTATGATTTCATTGATGTTGATAAACAAGTTACAATGAGAATCATAGATGGCTGATGAAATCAAACCCACCCAAAGGAGAGGATTTCTCCTTGGGTGGTGACTTACACCATGAGAAACACACACAAAGAACCACACTTGCTAAAATACACTAGTGGGTCTATTTATATTATTATTACGACATGACCTAATTTTGACTTTCTAATTGTGTTGATGTTGACTTTGTCATGTTGGATTGTCTTGTATTGTTGTTTTTGTTGTGATCAACTTGGTCTTTGAACTTGTACAATGAGATCTTCAGTTGGTTGTAATTATGATTTGGTAAGTTTCAGTTTATTCCATTGTTGAACTCCAACAATACTCCCCCTAAACTGATGCTTGCCAAACCTTGAATTTGAAGATCTTCTCTGTCACATGTTTTCTTGATCAACTGATGTTCTGGCACAATTCACTGATATTCTCCCCCTCAGATTAAGCTCCTCCTAATATATTTCTGACAAAGGTTAGAATCTCTTGAGAATACTTCTTGGTATTGGATATGGGTTGTATCACTTTGGATTACAGTTCATATCACAACTTAAGGATTAGAATGTATTAGGCATATGGTGAGGCTTTGAACTTCAATAAACTGCATGAGGAACATGAATCAATGTTGAACACACTTACACTCTTTTGAAATAACTTGGTAAATGACATTCTTCAGATAATGAGTACTCCCTTGATTAAAGTCCAACTAACTGTCCCCTCAGTAGTCAGACACGGGTGCAAAACATCATCAAAAAAAATGTGAGCCCAAGTACTTCAAAATGGGCATCTGATAGTTGTACAAGTCCCTGGATGAATCTATGAAAAAGTGACCAAAATTGATTTCTATACTTTTTTTTTTTTTTGCTTTCATGATCAAAATGGATGTGCTTGTTGGTTGCTATCATCCATATTCATGTTTTTCTTTTCTTTTTCAAGTCCTGTTCATCAGTTGTTCATAAGCATTTCTTGCAACACATCTGCATTTCTTTGCTAACTCATCCGCATTTGTTTGCAAAGCATCCGCATATGTATGCAAGGCATCCGCATTTGATTTCAATGCATCCGCATTTGTGCTTTAAAGTACCCGCATTTGTTTACCAGTCAACCGCATTTGTTGACAAGTCATCCGCATTTGGTGACAAGTCATTCGCATTTATGCATAACACATCCGCATTTGTGGATAACACATCCGCATTTGTGGATAACACATCCGCATTTGATCAAGCTTCATCCGTATTTGTTTTTGTTCGTCCGCATTTGTTTTGAGACAAACAAAATTCGATTTCACACTGCAGTGCATGTAGAGAAATCAGCAGTAGCTTCTATTTCTTCATCTTTTCTTCGTTTTTAATGATAATCGTGTTCAATTGCATCGAATTTTGAAGGAATAATCCAGAAAATGATTATATTTCTTCATCTTTTCTTCGTTTTTACGATGAATAGATGAGTTTTCTTCTTCTTTTTTTTATGATAATCTTGTTCAATTGCATCGAATTTTAAAGGAATAATCATGAACATGTTCCTGATTCTTCAAATCGTACCATAGTTGAACAGATTTGTTGGTTTTTCTTCTGATTTTGGGTATGAACAGATAGGTTTTTGATGAACAGGGACTTTGTTCTTCATTTTTCTTCTTTTCTTTATTGTTCATGAATTCATTAAAGATGAAATCAGATCTGAATACTAGATAAATCCAGCAACCAACATCTCTGATACCATTTTGCTAAATCAATATTTTAGATTCATTGGCTTGGATCTTAGGATTCATCACGTTCAGATCTAGAAATCAAGATTTAGATGGGTGGATGTGTGTGAATCAAAGAACAAAGAGATGGATAATAATAATGTTCTGATTTCATTGATGTTGATAAACAAGTTACAATGAGAATCATTGATGGCTGATGAAATCAAACCCACCCAAAGGAGAGGATTTCTCCTTGGGTGGTGACTTACACCATGAGAAAGACACACAAAAGAACCACACTTGCAAAAATACACTAGTGGGTCTATTTTTATTATTATTACAACATGACCTAATTTGACTTTCTAATTGTCTTGATGTTGACTTTGTCATGTTGAATTGTCTTGTATTGTTGTTTTTGTTGTGATCAACTTGATCTCTAAACTTGTACAATGAGATCTTTAGTTGGCTGTAATTATGATTTGATAAGCTTCAGTTTATTCCATTGTTGAACCCCAACAGAACAGGTAACGTTTTATACAAATGATGATATCTTGATTACTTAGGGGGCGTTTGGTTTATGGAATTTGTTGGCTTGAAATTAGAATTGAAATTTGAATTGGAATTCGAAAGAATTGTATTTGGAATTCAATATTTTCAAAAGGATTTGGAGTTCAAAAGAATTGGAATCTATAAATGGAATTTAAATTACTAATGAATTTTTAGTGACAAAACACTTATAAAGGAATTGGAATTTATCACACGTTGCAAACCGCCACCATCTCAATGACCACCGATCATCGCCACTACATACCACCGATCGCCGCCGCCGCCGACAATCGACCATGACCACCAACCGTGCCTGTTGCCGAAAACCGACCATACCCCACTGTCGATAACGCCCATCGTCGAGACACGGTTCGGCAACGGCAGTCAGCGACAATCGACGGTTAGGGGTGGTGACGGTCGCGCAAACAATGGGTGGCGGTGGTCGACGGTGGTCGACGGTGGGGTTGTGTGGCGTCGCAAGGCAGTCGGGGGCAGTGGTTTGCCGGCGACGAGCGACGAGTGGGCGGTCGGGGGCGGCGACGGTCGGGGTTGGCGGCAGTTGGGGGTGGACAGCGGGGCTCGACGGACGGGGGCAGAGGTCTGCGGATGGCGGCAGCGGTCGATGGTCGCGGGAGGTGGCGGTCAGGGGCGGCGGCAGCGGTGGGTTGGCGGTGGGCGGGGTGGTAGGCGGCGGTTGGGGGCGTCGGCGATGGTTGGTGGTCGGCGGCGGTGGTGGTCGGCGGTCGGGGTCGTCGGTAGTGTCGGTTGGCGGTGGGCGGGGTGGTTGGTGGTGGAGGCGGGGGTCAGTGGAATTTGAAATCCTTTAATATTTGGAAGGATTTTAAAATCTTTCATTTAAAGGTATTTGAAAGAATTAATTACAATTCCAATTACAATTTCAATTCCTTTCTCAACCAAACACGTTAAGAAATGAATTAAAATTCCAATTTTAACGAATTCATACCAACCAAACACAATGACCAATGGAATTCATATCCAATTTAATTAAATGTTATTAAATTTCTGCATACCAAACGCCCCCTTAGCATTATGGTAAATAATTGTTGTTTGCTTTAGCGATCCCTAGATAATAGGTACGTGTAGACGTGACTTGCCCTCGTGCTATTATGATGAGTGCCGAGTTGAAGTCTTTCTCTTATCCTTCTATGATAAGTTCTAAGATAAAAGGTGCCCTCATGCTTTTGTGATGAACTTTGGGTTTGGGAGTCACAAGCTAGTATACTTGTTATCTACATGTGTATGATAGTAGCATACAAGATATACTATGTCTGTTTATGAGGTCACCAACATGTTTTATTTTAAGTACACATATAAGGTGATCAATATGGATTAATGAAGGCTGATGGCTTATGGCATTTCATAGATACGGATGAATGATGAAAGAACTTGATGGTTTTCCAACCTGAAGGCTTGATGTAATGTATTCTGCTTTTGGTTACAAAGTTCGACCATGTTATGTTCTAAATTTTGGTCTATATATAACATCAAAGCTGTAGTAAGTTAATTTAAGTTATGTTTCTGTTGTATTAAATCTGTATCAATCAATCACATCCTACGCGACCAGAATGGGGTGTGACAATATTGGTCTTTCGGAATTAAAGTCGGTCATGCATATCCTATCGGAGGTCAAGAATGTAGGTCGGTCCGTCGGTGTCTCAAAGATGGAGTTGAAACCCTCATCTTAATTCTTACCTTGTCGCAATAGTATAAGGTTCCTTGTCAGACTTTACGAACATCAACTATCGACCAAAAAAAGGCAAAACAGTAGCCATATCAAGATTCAAAAACCACTAGAGGATCATATTAAAAGAATGTCATTATTGATATCCAAGGTTTCAGAATAGGCATATTATTGAAGGAAATGGATTAAGTTACACTACCTGCAATTGCAATCTCTTCTAATCTAACAAACTCTCACAACAGAACTCTTAAAATAATCAAAAATTACAGCTTCATACAAGTGAGGATATATGCAGATGCCTTTAGAGTATCACCATCCTCATTTGTCTCGTAAGCTACAGAACATATAACACAACGTAACAGCTCTACACCTTCAGAAGACACAACATAATACAAACTTAGTAAATATATGCTAATAATCTATGAAATTGTACTTCTTCATTTGCATATCACAAGACCAATGTAGTCTACTTTATAAAAAAATAAACAAATCATCCGTTGTCCAATAAAAATGGCGGCTTAACATAGGGTTGTAAACGAGCCAAACTGCTCGAGATCGACTTGCTAAAATTCCAAATCAAGCCGATCTTAAACGAACATGAGCCAAAGCTTGAGCCTAAATTAAAGCTCATTTAACAAACAAGCTCAGCCTAAGCTTCATACACCTAGTTTGACTAGGCTCGCAAGCCTAAAACCATCTGATGTTTATATAGATATAACAATTTTTATTTATATAAAAAATATAATTAAATAATTAATATTATTACACAAAACATTATGATCAATAAATGAAACTTATATATTTTTTCATATGCAAAACTATAATTATAAAAATATATATAGGATTATATTTGTATAAAACTTAAATAAACACGTAAATAATGAACAACTAATTACTGAACCGAGCTTGAGCTATAAACATGGAGCTCAAAACAACATATTTGTGTTTTGCCTAAGCGCGGCTTAGTATACCCCTATTTACCAATTATCATCATTTAAAAAAGTCAAATCGTCAATTTCTGTCCATACGATTCTTTACTTTCTTTATAACAAAGGGTGTTTTTAAATATTTGAAAAAGCTGTCAAATTTCACCTATGCAAAGAGCACAATACACTTACAATTTTACTGTTCACAGTTTCTTATGCAATACACATAGTTATCAAATAGCCATATTGCCAGAAATCACCAAAGAAACTAAATTTGGTTCACTAACATGCCTATTGCCATAAGACTACTGATTGCATGTTTGACAATAATTCGATTAGCAAGCAAGAAAACGTGAAACAAACATACCATGATGAACCAGAAACTTACGCCGTTGTCCTTAACTAGTAGGAGAATCAGATTGTGATTCTGATTGTGGCGGCCGTGATGGCAATGTCATTCCAATACCATTAGGAGGCAGCTTTGACAAAGCTGGCGGTTGCTGCAAAACCCCCAAAGACCGCCCTTGAGTCCCAAACAACTGCTTCCTCAAAACATCATGCAAATGACCAAACAACTCTTTCTTCAACGATTCAAATGCCAAATCTAACCTCTCCAACTGTTCCATCGCATTCTTATTATACATAAAAAGCCCATAATACAACTCAAAGCTATCACTCGACGTGTTCTCAACCAAATCCAACAACCTCTCATACCCTTTCGTGTTAATCGGAGTACTATCCAAATTCAACTTCTCCAACACCCTCCCAACCGTATGCGTTATAAACTGAGACTCCGCAGCGTGCTGATCATGCTCCGCACACGTCATCTCCTTCATCACACACCCTTCTCTCGCAAACGAATCAAGAAACTTCTCGCAACGAGAAACCCTAGCCTCATCACTACCAATCCTAACCTTATCATAAACAAATGGAAGATCTTTCCAACTATGCTTACCACTTTCAGGCCCAAACATTGGATGTGTACACAATATGTCAAAATCAGAAGGCAATATTTGCAGAAACAGATCTTTAGCAAACTCTTTAACAGATAAAACATCTACAAACAACGTGCTGCGTTTCAACCGTTGTAAGGGTAACGATCTGAGGACTTTATCAGTTGAGAGGATTGAAGTGCATAAGAGGATTACCTCAGGGTGTTCTTCGCAGAGGTCGTCGGCGTTGGGGTAGAATGCGACGCCGATGTCGGCGGCGGCGGCGGAGTAATCGGTGCGAGAGTGTGCTAGCACGGTGTGGCCTTGACGGACTAGGGTTTTGGCGAGGAATTGGCCGAAGTTGCCGAACCCTACGATGGCGATTTTTAGGGTTTTGGATTTGGCGATGCGGTCGGAGAGTTTGGACTCGTAGTCGAAGGGCTGGGCGGCGTCTATGGCGGAGATTCGGAGGGTTTTGCGGTGGCGGAGATGGTACGGCGGTGGTGGTGGTGGTGGCGGACGGTGGGAGGTTGTGTGGCGGTTGTGGCGGTGGGTGTGGAGGCGGTGGTGGTGGCGGTGGTGGTGGTGGTCGGAAAGGTTGGAGATTTGGGATGTTGCCGGAGAAATGAAAAGCATTTTCCGATTAGGGTTTTGACTTCTCCGGCGAGGGTTGACCGGCTTTATTTTGGAAGATGCCGGAGATGGGAGGTGGTTATGTGTGTTGGACAATAATGAATAATTTAGACTACGATTATTAATGTATGTTTTTGAATTGTGTTAAACGTGTTCTTTTTTATTGTTTTTTATTGTTTTTATTTATAGTAGCGGTAGCGCTTCTTTTTATGTTGTCACGTAAATATAATTCAAATCTTTTAACTTTTTTTTGTTGTTTTACTTTTATTAAACGCACACTTATATCTCATTTGTATTTGTTCTACTCTTTGCCCCTACATAATGCAATTCAAACGTTTTGTTGTCATTTTGCTTTTTTATCACTGGTCTATTATATGGATTGATGCAACTAAATTTGATTCATGATATCATATCAATTTCATCATCAAACCCAGTGTTCATATCATTTGTAGTTCGTTAAGTCGTTGTGGTTTAAAACTAATTTGCTAAGGGTGGTGGGGGCGTAAATGCCGCAGGCATGCAGCTGGGGCCAACGCCGCACGGCAACATCGCCGCCGGTCCCGTTCGCCGCTTAAAAACCCCGCCATGCCACGCCCACTTGCTGTGACACCCCACCCCCACCCAACAGCTAGTTGCCAAAAATAAAAAAAAACAAAAAAAATTACACTATAAATACTAATCTAAGACTCATAAATTTACCACACTCTTATATAAATTTCATCTTCTCTTATAAAAATTTACATTATACTTAGATAAAAATAGATCTCGCCAAAAAATCCTCAATTTCTCAAGGTCAAACCTCCAAACAATATAGACCATTTATGCATTCGGATCCAAATGAACCGTCGCCTTTTACCCAACCGTTCAACCCACCACCACCACCAAAAATGGTTGCCAAGCCAAAGGAACCGACACCAGTGTTGGCTTATGATCACAACCGCTTAACAACCAAAACAAAGGGCCTCAGATGAATACATGTCCATCATCATCGACACCAACAAACAATATTATTACCCAACACAACCAGATCATCAACACTGCAGAGTATAAACTGTAACCCAATGTATCTATCGTCTCAGATGAATAGATGATCATCATCATCGACATTAGTAACATAGTCAATTAAACCAACGTCTCAAAGGAGCTAAAGCACAGCATCATCGACGACAAGAAAGTCTTAGGCAAGCATAAGCCTAGCATCATCGACAGCAACATTTAGGGCTAGAAAAAAGCAAATCAAACCAGATCTAAAAGCGCCAGGTAGTCAACAGCACTATAAACAAACAGAGACAACATACGGCACCACGTCGACCGCAAATTGGAACCTCCTTGACAACAAAGCAACTGACATTGAAAGCCGAATTTATTAAAAACATAATTACCCAATTAACATTAAAAGCCTAATTTATTAAAAACCCAATTAATTTAAAAACCCAATTTATTTTAAAACCCAATTAATAGCCCAATTATTATAAAACTCATTTTACCTTTTTAATTAACAAAATCGGAACCCATCCCACCCCCCCAAAAAAAAAACTGGCTGCTCGCCTCTCCCCTTCCCTGTGCACCGCATGCGAGCCGCCTGTCGCCACTGCTGGTTGATGTTGGCTGCTGTCCGTTTACCCATTTGAAGCCATGAATCTTTGAAGTTTAAAGGTATTCTTTCTACATTCTAGGTTTAAGTGTTATTTGCAAGATTTTTAGAGTGAGAAGATTGATTATTTGTTATTTGATTTAATTTTTAGGTTTTAAAAGAGCAAGTAAAGTCAAAAAGTACGTCCGGTATTGACAATTAGGGATTTGTATTAAAATTAGGGATTTGAATTGTGTTATATGAATTAAAGATTATGGATCTGAAATTAGGGATTTTATGAATTTAAATTGTGTTATTTGTAATTGTAATTTGTAATCTTATTGTGTTAGTTGAAATTGAATTAGGGATTTGGAAGATGAAAAAACAAGTTCTTATAGGTAATTTTTTTAAAAGAAAATTTCAAGAGGAAGATATTGGTTCTAATAATGATGATAATATTGGATCAACAACTCCTTTGAGTTCAGTTCCCTCAGTTTCAATTCCTGCGGGTTCAATTCCTTCAGATTCAATTCCTCCGGGTTCAATTCCTTCGATCCCAATGGATTTGATTTGAATGATATTCTTTCGGACCCCTTTGATAAACCTCCTATTGCTAGTTATCATCCTAATCAAATGGATGGCATAAGAAGACACTATCTTGTTAAAAAGGCTTTTCAACCACGTTATTAGCGCTAGATTTTGCCTAGAAAATACTTTACCATTTCGAGGTTATGATGAATTGGAGAAATCTTGTACGAAGGGTTGTTTTCTTTCGTATTGAAGTTGGTTAATGAGAATAATCCGGAGATTGATAAATACATACTACGGAATGCAAAGAAGAATAATAAATTAACGGCTCCATTAATACGGAAGGAGATTATTGATTGCTTTGCGAAAGAGGTAACAAAAAAGATTTATAAAGAAATCAAGGATAATGTGTTTGGATTGTTAGTAAATGAGTCTAGTGACGTATCTTTAAAAGAATAAATGAAAGTAGTTTTGAGATACGTAGATAAATTCAGGGTTGTTAAAGAAAATTTTATTGGAATTGCTCATGCGAAAGATACATCTTCTGCCACTCTTAAAGAAACCAATTTTTCTTTGTTAGCAAATAACCAGCTGAGTATTGATCGGGTAAGTAATAAACTTTATACTTTCTACAATTAAAATTTAATTTAAATTAATTATTTTTCTTCAATTGTTTATTTTTTAAAACAGGTTAGGGGTCAAGGTTATGATGGTGCAAGCAATATGCAAGGAGAGTTTAATGGCTTAAATGCTATGATTTTCAAAGATAATCCATCGGCAAATTATATGCATTGCTTTGCTTATCAACTACAACTAGTGATTGTGGCGGTTGCAAAAAAAGCATGAAGGTGTTAAAGAGTTTTATATATATCTTAACATGGTTGTTAATACTGTTTCTGCTACTTGTAAACGAAAAGATATGTTACGGGAGGCAAAAAGAAAGAGCGTGGAGAAAGGAATCCTTACAGGTAAAATTAAGACCGGAAAAAGATTAAATCAAGAGAGTTCCATAGTACGAGCCGGAGATACAAGATGGGGTCCTCATCATGCAACAATCATAAGTGTGCTTAAATTATTTCCGGAAGTTGTTGACGTGTTTCGTTATTTTAAAAAAAGAAGGGATAGCACTCAACAACGAACTAATGCAAAAGGTATTCTATCCTATTTTTAAGAAACTTGAGTTTGTTTTTATGCACACTTGATAGAACATATTTTGGGACACACACAAATGTTTTATCTAAACATCTTCTAAAAAAAGTCAAGACTTATTAAAAGTGAGTAACTTGATAAATGGAACAAAATAAGCATTGAATGATTTAAGGAAAAAGATGTTTGATGCTATGTTGGAAAAAGTAACTTGTTTTTGTGAAAAAAATCTTATTAATGTGTTGGATATGATGGAAAGTTATGGTAACCCAAGAAACCGAAAGAATTTCATTACTAATCAACATCATTTTGAGGTTGAGATTTTTAATATGGGTTTGGATATACAAATTCAAGAATTGAAGAAATCGATTTAATGAGGTATCAACTACATTGGTAGAAAATATGTTGGGTTTAAATCCTTGTAATGGATTTTTAAAGTTTGACATATCTAAGATAGTGGTTATTTCTGAGATGTATACGGGTGATTTTAATATGAATAAAAGAGGATGTATTTTGGGTGAGCTTAAGGTGTTTTATCACTCGGTAAATAAGATGATAGATTTACAAACTTGAATGAAATGTGTCATCTTGTCCGGCTAATGGTGAAAACCGGAAAAATCTATCTTTTCCTTTGTTTTATCGGATATTGAAGCTAGCATTGATTTTGTCGGTTGCAACTGTAACCGTTGAAAGATGTTTTTCTAAGCTAAAGCTTATCAAGATGAATTTACAGAATCGAATGTGGGAGAAATATTTGAACAATGCTCTAGCATGTGCGGTTGAAAGGGAAGCGTTTGATGAAGTAATGAATGGGGATGTAATGCTTCATTTTGAAGTTATGAAAAACTGAAAAGGAGAGTTCTGAGATCAATTAGGTATTTCTTTAACTATCTTTATTATCATATTCTTTTATTTATATTAATGTACGGTAAAAAAAAATTAAATTATGTTACCTCTGAAATAAGTTTCTAAATCCGCCACTGCTCACAACGATTAGTGTAACATCCGCTCATTTTCAAATTATAAACCCGAACCCGAACTCATTTTGAACTTTCATATGATATAAATTTATTTATTAAACTTATTTATTCTAATGAATCATATGAATTATTAATGTAACTAACATAAAAAAATTGTTTTATTTAATTTATTATATCATTTAAACAATTTATAATAATTTTATAATTTATAAAGTAAAGCTTTATAAATTTATAAGGTTTAATTGTTATTTACGAGATTTTGAGATTTAATTAAAATTAATAATTAATAAGGAAAGTATTTTCTGTTAATTATGAACTTTATAAAGTTTTAATAGACAACAAAAATTTCATTATAAATTGGGTTTAATAAGTTTGGGATCAAATTTGCAATTTCTGAAACTTTGTTTTAAAGTTGGTCATAATATAATAACAATTCAATCCAGAGGGACCAAAGGTGTAACTGTCTCAAACCCAAACCAAATCCCCTTCCCCCATCGCCCCTGTTTCCGGCCATTCTTCTCGGCCAAGCTCTAGTGAGTGCCAAACACTCAAACCTATCGATTAGAACCCAATTTAACCGCCACAAACCATTCGTGAACCTCATTCGAACCCATAACCGTGCATTAATTCGATTATCACGACTATTGAGATCATTTAAATCCAAAACCGGTACCTCTTAAGTCCGTTACAACTAGAATCATGACCAAATGATTCAATTATCCAACACAAAACGCTCCTGAGATCAATTCTGATTCAAACGTACGCATCATTGCGATTAAAATCGTGTTAATGCTCATGAAATGAAACCGAAGCTCTCATACCAAAGTCATAACTCGATCAAATTGGAACAACCAAAATTGTGTAACACCTGATTATTTTAAAAAGACAAGAAATGAAGAATAAAAGAAGGAAACATCAATAAAGCCCAAGTAGAGGGACTAAAAGTGTCCAAAAGGACAAAAGCTTTAAAAAGTTGGTGAATAAAGCAACATGGCCGCCCATGTTGCTACTCACACCTTTTTCACTTCGGATTATAGAGAGAGAGAGAGAGAGCAGAAAACTCTCGGTTGAAGAAGAAGAAGAAGAGGATTGAATTCAAGGTAAGGATTCGAAGTTTTTAAGTGTTTGTGTTGGGTTTTGTCTCGGGTATGTGCTTATATGCTGGTGTGTGTTCGTGTGTATGTGTGTGTTTGGTGGTTTTTAGGTGTTTGAACTCATTGCCAAGCGGGTTAGAAGGAAGAAACACCCAAGCTGCATTAGGTGAGTTTCTAGACCCCGGTTTCTACTTGTATTAAACATCTTTGGGGCTGAAAATGTATTAAAATGGTTTTACAAGTTTATGTATGTTTACCCGTATGTGTTATGTATATTAATTGTTGGTTCTTGAATGCTTATAGGTTGTTCATGTTTAGAATAGCCATGTTAAGCTTAGAACAGTTAGGATTGATGATTGGGTTTGAAAACATACTAGAAACAGACTGAACAGAAGGTTCATGTGCCTAGATAAGGCTCATGTGCCTGAAATTGCCTTAGAAAAGTGTAAGTGAAATCCATGCGCCTGAACAGTGGCCCATGCGTCTGAGATTGCCTTATAAATGTCCAAGTATAGCCCATGCGCCCAATAGCATCCATGCGCCCGAAGTGGCCCATGCGCCCAAAGTGGCCCATGCGCCCAAGTGGCCCATGCGCCCAAGTGATCCATACGTCTAAGTAATTCATACGCCCGAATAGTGCCCATGCGCCTGAATAGTTCATGCGCCTAAGTGTTAAAATGGTTAAGTGTTGGCTGATGCGCCTACATAGTGAGGAAACGCCCAAACAGGGCTCATGCACCTAAATAGTGTCCAAGCGCCTAAACTCTTAGAATGTATTACAAAATGTTTGGGAGTCTGTGCCTTTAGGGTTTTGACCGAGGGTTGACTAGGGCTTATTAATGATGGGTTTCATGCATGACTATGATTGTCTTATGATTGTTCCTTATTATTATTATTATTGCTATTATTATTATTACCTATAGAATGTGACTTTACGTGGTATGTTTATTATCGTAACGTAAAGTATATTGTAATAATAAAGAGAAAGAGCAATAAAGAAAACAAGAGGAACATTAATAAAATGTTAACAAGTCTTGCAAGCTTATAGGAGGTACACGACCGTGTTGTCGTTAGCTCAACTATGCTACGGGTTAGCTACCCTATTATGCACACAGGGCCAGTCTTGGAGATAGGCAGGACCCTTGTAGCGTAACCTGGGTGATTGGGTCGGCCTTGTATACAGTACACAACACCCTTTCGAGGGATGCAGTTGACCCTTTCGAGGGATGTAGTTGACCCTTTCGAGGAATATAGATGGCCCATCACCCGTTTTCCATCGCGCATATAGTTGGGATATTGCTCATTGGTCCATACAAACAGTGAAAGATAAAGATAAAAGAAAACAGAGTAAACAAGGCATACAGTAAAGAGAACGAACAGTATTTGTTCATATAGTTAATGCGTGCTCGCATATATTATAAAGAGTTGTATTTTAAAAGAAAAGAGTAGTTTCATATACAACATACAGAAAGTATTTTATTATTATAAAACTAGAACTCACTCAGCAACGCTGACTTTTATACATTTTCAGTTGGCAGGTAACTATTGCTGAGGATGGCACAAGGGTGAAGCTACTCGGCAGGAAAAGACTGACATCCATTCGTATCTTATGTGCTGTTGTTTTGTAATGCAGTAAAACAATTCTTTTTTAATCAGTTAAACGATGATGTATTGCTCAACAACAGTGTTTTAAATGAAATGAATGGTTTTTGATAAATTATTTCCGCTGCTTAAGTTTGTATAATTATAATGTTTAATGTTTTAATTGCTGTGATTGACCAACTGTGAGGTTTCCGGGAACGGGGCCTTACAAGTTGGTATCAGAGCCAAAGTTTAAGAGAATTGGGTTAAACAAAATTTTTAAAACCTAAACTTAAACTGAAAATGGGACAATTAGAGGGATGTCAGCCCGAGTAGCTACGTGCCATCAGGTATGTCTTTTCTTAATGTTAACCGGTATTATGTGCGCATGCTATTTGATTTATGTGCTCTTAGTAGATTTAGATACTGTTAAGTCAGGATAGGAAATGCTTGGGGTATGAAGAGTAAAGTAAGTGGCTAATCACAACTGACCACTGTAATTAGGGACTTACTATACTTAACATAAACTGAGCTATTACCTTGAATGACCGCGTTAGTGTTTGAATCTTATAGTGTGCTTTAGAGGATGGCTGGCGGTAGATCTTCAAAGGCCTCTCGTGGTGGAGGTCACGGTGCTGCTCCGCGACCTAAGAGAGGGAGACCCAGAGTCGAGAAGGTGGTTCATGAGGGACCAGAGGAGGGTGGTGACGAGAGCGCCAATCTGAGAGCCTTAGTAAAGGAGGCTGTGGTGGAAGAGGTTCATCAGGTCATGCAGACGATTCTACCGTCTGTGATGACCGAAGTGATCAAGGCCTTAAAGGAAGGGGAAAGAAACAGGTCCTCGGGAGGACGGTAACAACCGGAGCCGGAAATGGTTCTCTCTGATGACGAGGAGGAGGAAGAAGAAGAGCCTGCGCCGGAGGCGACCCAAGGCTGTAACTACGGGGCGTTTATGAGATGCAAGCCCCCTACTTTCGACGGAAATGGCACTGCGGCTGCTGCTCACCGGTGGGTGAGGGAAATGGAGGCCGTTCTCGATATCAGTGAGTGCCGTGAAGATCGGAAGGTGAAATTCGCTACCCACTCTTTTGTGGACTCGGCTTTGTGTTGGTGGGACAACATTGTCCAAGCCGAGGGTAGCAGGGCCATTGGAAGAATGAGATGGCCTGAACTGAAAAAGTTAGTGTTCGAGGAATTCTGTCCCCATAGAGAGATGGATAAGGTGGAAAGAGAGTTCATGCAGCTGGAGGCGGGAATGATGACACACCAGCAGTACACCATGAAATTTAATGAAATTGCGCGACTGGTGCCCGATCAAGTGAAACCACTGTCACGAAAGATTAAGAGATACATCCAGGGGCTGCCGGCGGATATCCGTAGGCATATGATTGCCGCCCGGCCAAGCACTTTTAGATCGGCAGTTGATTTGGCTAGTAGATTATATGATGAGCGCGAGGTGGTGGTGGCTGAGGTGAACAAGAAGGGTAGAGGTGACCGTAACTGGAATGGGAAACGGTTTGGATGTGGAGGAGCCGCTCCAAACAATAAGGTGGCGAAGGCGGGTGATCGACGTGTGGTTACAACTGGTGCAGGATGGAAGAAGTGTGGCAAATGTGGAAGGGAGCATACTGGTGAGTGCAGGATGGGGATGAGCGTATGCTTCAGGTGTGGCTAGCCTGGCCACATCGCTAAAGACTGCAAGAAGCCGAGGGCGGAGAGCTCGGGAGCGGAAAATAAGAAGCCGGAGGAAGGAGGGCAGAGGGCAAGTGCTAGAGCTTACACTATGACCAGAGAAGAAGCCAGAGCTGATCCCGATGTTGTGTCAGGTATGTTTCTAGTAAACCAAATTTATGCCTCTGTATTGTTTGATTCCGGTGCTAGCAGGATTTTATTTCCACTACTTTCTTTGCTAAGTTTCCTGTTAGTAGTAGAAAGATTAGTGAACCATTCGATGTAGAAACTGCTATTGGTAAGTCCACTGGAGTTACTAATGTGATAGAGGACGGTGCCATAGAGCTAGAAGGTCATAGGTTTGCTGCTAGGTTACATGTGATGCCCCTAGGTGGATTTGATGTAGTACTAGGGATGGACTGGTTAGCAACCTATGAAGCAAACATCGTATGTAGCAAGAAGATGATTCGATTAGTTGCGCCCGATGGGAGTTTGGTTACGATTCATGGAGATCGCGTTACTACGATTCCGAAGATGATTTCGATGGCGGTGGCGGGGAAGTGCATGAGACGTGGATGCAGTGCCTACTTGGCATACGTAAAAGATGTGGATGCGTCGGTACCGCAATTATCCGAGGTACCAGTGGTGTGTGACTTTCAGGACGTATTCCAGGAAGACTTACCCGGCGTACCACCGAATCGCGAGATTGAGTTCAAAATTGATTTGATACCCGGTGCTCAACCCGTGGCCAAAGCACCATATCGATTAGCTCCTACTGAGATGAAGGAACTCATGAGCCAATTACAGGAGTTGATAAATAAGGGATTCATTAGACCGAGTATCTCTCCTTGGGGTGCTCCAGTCTTATTTGTGAAAAAGGAAGACGGTAGCATGAGGATGTGCATTGACTACCGAGAGCTGAACAAGTTGACGGCGAAGAACCGATACCCCTTACCAAGAATTGATGATCTGTTTGACCAGCTCCAAGGTGCCAGTTGGTTCTCGAGAATAGATCTACGCTCTGGTTACCACCAAATGAAGGTGAAGGAGCAGGATATCCCTAAAACAGCTTTTCGCACGCGCTACGGTCATTACGAGTTTCTCGTTATGTCGTTTGGTTTGACCAATGCGCCAGCTGCTTTTTTGGATTTGATGAACCGAGTGTGTCGGCCTATGTTGGACAGATCAGTGATTGTGTTTATTGATGATATCCTGATCTACTCAAAGAGCGAAGAAGAGCATGTCGGTCACATTCGGGAGGTGTTGGAAACCTTAAGAAGGGAGAAGTTGTATGCTAAATTCTCCAAGTGCGCGTTCTGGTTGCGCGAAGTTCAATTTTTGGGTCATGTGGTGAATCCCGACGGGATTATGGTGGACCCGGCAAAAGTGGAGGCGGTTATGCAATGGAAGTCACCAAAGACGCCATCCGAGATTCGTAGTTTCTTGGGTTTGGCGGGCTACTACAGAAGATTCATCCAAGATCGCTCTCCACTAACCAAGTTGACCCATAAGGATGTGAAGTTCGTGTGGAGTCAAGAGCAAGTAAAGGCTTTTGAGGAGTTGAAGGCAAGACTGACCCAAGCCCCTGTCTTGTCATTACCTGAAGGAAACGAGGACTTGGTGGTTTATTCAGATGCTTCCTACTCGGGGTTGGGTTGCGTGTTGATGCAGCGAGGTAAGGTAATAGCTTACGCATCCCGACAACTGAAGGTGCATGAGGTTAATTATCCTACTCATGACCTGGAGTTAGCAGCTGTGGTCTTCGCACTAAAGATCTTGAGGCACTATCTGTACGGGACGAAGTGCACCATCTTCACTGACCACAAGAGCTTGAAGTACTTCTTCGAGCAGAAGGATCTGAACATGAGGCAGAGACGATGGTTGGAACTTATAAAGGATTATGATTGCGAAATCCATTACCATCCGGGCAAACCCAACGTGATGGCTGATGCCCTTAGCCGAAAAGAGAGGCCCGAGCCGATTCGGGTGAAAGCATATCAACTGATCATGACCTCTGATGTAATGAAGCAAGTCAAGGAGTTTCAAGATGAGGCACTGAAAGAAGATCATCTTAACTCTGAAAGGATGAGAGGTCTGGTTGGGAAACTGGGTGAAAACACACTTGGTGTTAAAACTCGATTTGGACGAGTGTGGATTCCTCGTCTTGGGGATCTACGGGCGAAGATTACGGATGAAGCTCACAAGACTCGATACTCCATTCATCCTGGTGCCACGAAGATGTATCAGGATATGAAGAAAGATTATTGGTGGCCGAGTATGAAGCGTGATGTGGTGGAGTATGTGAGTAAGTGCCTTACTTGTTTACGAGTGAAGGTCGAGCACCAAAAGCCGTATAGGAAAATTCGACCTTTGGATATACCGGAATGGAAGTGGGAGCACATCACCATGAATTTCATTACGAAGCTGCCGCGTACACCTAAAGGGTACGATGCCATATGGGTGATTGTAGACCGTTTGATGAAGAGTGCTCACTTCCTACCGATCCGCGAGACATATTCATCTGAGAGGTTGGCTGACCTGTTCATCAAGGAAATTGTAACTTGTCATGGTGTGTCGGTGTCCATTGTGTCTGATCGTGACACCCGGTTTACCTCTAAATTCTAGAAGAAATTCCACGATGCCATGGGGACGAGGTTACATATTAGCACGGCTTATCATCCCCAAACTGACGGTCAGTCAGAAAGGACCATTCAGACACTGGATGACATGCTTCGGGCATGTGTGATTGATTTTGGGGGAAGTTGGGATGACCATCTACCGTTAGCCGAATTCTCGTACAACAATAGCTATCATGCCAGTATTGGTATGCCACCATATGAGATGCTATACGGTAGGAGATGCAGAACACCCGTTTGTTGGGGTGATGTTGGTCAGAAAGAATTGGGAAGCGTCGAGGTAATTGAGGCTACGACTGAGAAACTTGAGAAGATTAAAGCCTTCATGAAGGCCACCAAAGATAGACAGAAGTCGTATGCCAATAAACGACGCAGACCGATTGAGTTCCAGGTGGGTGACCGGGTTATGTTGAAGGTCTCACCTTGGAAAGGGATCATCCGATTCAGGAAGCGGGGCAAGTTGAGCCCGAGATATATAGGCCCTTTCCGAATCATTGCTCGAGTTAGAGAGGTGGCCTATAAGTTAGAGTTACCAGAAGAGTTAAGTGGAATTCACCCGACATTCCATGTATCTCATCTAAGAAAGTGCTTAGCCGATGAAGACATGATTGTTCCACCGGAGGATATCGAAGTAGACGAAAGGCTCAATTATGTGGAGCAACCAGTGGCAATCATCAATACAAAAGATGATGAATAAAGTGGTTCCTCTTGTGCGTGTACAGTGGAAGCACAGGAAGTGATCCGGATCTACATGGGAGACTGAGGAAGAGATGAGGCATCATTATCCTCGTCTGTTTGAGGAATAACAGGTTTCGGGGACGAAACCTATATAAGGGGGATGGACTTGTAACACCCGGTTATTTTAAAAAGACAAGAAATGAAGAATAAAAGAAGGAAACATCAAAAAAGCCCAAGTAGAGGGACTAAAAGTGTCCCAAAGGACAAAAGCTTTGAAAAGTTGGTGAATAAAGCAACATGGCCGCCCATGTTGCTACTCACACCATTTTCACTTCGGATTATAGAGAGAGAGAGAGAGCAGAAAACTCTCGGTTGAAGAAGAAGAAGAAGAAGAGGATTGAATTCAAGGTAAGAATTCGAAGTTTTTAAGTGTTTGTGTTGGGTTTTGTCTCGGGTTTGTGCTTATGTGCTGGTGTGTGTTCGTGTGTATGTGTGTTTGGTGGTTTTTAGGTGTTTGAACTTATTGGCAAGCAGGTTAGAAGGAAGAAACACCCAAGCTGCATCAGGTGAGTTTCTAGACCCCGGTTTCTACTTGTTTTAAACATCTTTGGGGCTGAAAATGTATTAAAATGGTTTTACAAGTTTATGTATGTTTACCCGTATATATTATGTATGTTAAATGTTGGTTCTTGAATGCTTATAGGTTGTTCATGTTTAGAATAGCCATGTTAAGCTTAGAACAGTTAGGATTGATGATTGGGTTTGAAAACATACTAGAAACAGATTGAACAGAAGGTTCATGTGCCTAGATAAGGCTCATGCGCCTGAAATTGCCTTAGAAAAGTGTAAGTGAAATCCATGCGCCTGAACAGTAGCCCATGTGTCTGAGATTGCCTTAGAAATATCCAAGTATAGCCCATGCGCCCGAAGTGGCCCATGCGCCCGAAGTGGCCCATGCGCCTAAAGTGGCCCATGTGCCGTAGTGGCCCATGCGCCCAAGTGATCCATACGTCTAAGTAATTCATACGCTCGAATAGTGCCCATGCGCCTGAATAGTTCATGCGCCTAAGTGTTAAAATGGTTAAATGTTGGTTGATGCGCCTACATAGTGATGAAACGCCCAAACAGGGCTCATGCGCCTAAATAGTGTCCAAGCGCCTAAACTCTTAGAATGTATTACAGAATGTTTGGGAGTCTGTGCCTTTAGGGTTTTGACCGAAGGTTGACTAGGGCTTATTAATGATGGGTTTCATGCATGATTATGATTGTCTTATGATTGTTCCTTATTATTATTATTATTGCTATTATTATTTCTACCTATAAAATATGACTTTACGTGGTATGTTTATTATCGTAACGTAAAATATATTGTAATAATAAAGAGAAAGAACAATAAAGAAAAGAAAAGGAACATTAATAAAATGTTAACAAGTCTTGCAAGCTTATAGGAGGTACACGACCGTGTTGTCGTTAGCTCAACTGTGTTGCGGGTTAACTACCCTATTATGCACACAGGGCTAGTCTTGGAGATTGGCAGGACCCTTGTAGCGTATCCTGGGTGATTGTATCGGCCTTGTATACAGTACACAGCACCCTTTCGAGGGATACAGTTGACCCTTTCGAGGGATATAGTTGACCCTTTCGAGGGATATAGATGACCCATCACCCGTTTTCCATCGCGCATATAGTTGGGGTATTGCTCATTGGTTCATACAGACAGTGAAAGATAAAGATAAAAGAAAACAGAGTAAACAAGGCATACAGTAAAAAGAACGAACAATATTTGTTCATATAGTTAATGCGTGCTCGCATATACAGTAAAGAGTTGTATTTTAAAAGAAAAGAGTATTTTCATATACAACATACAGAAAGTATTTTATTATTTTAAAACTAGAACTCACTCAGCAACGCTGACTTTTATACATTTTCAGTTGGCAGGTAACTATTGCTGAGGATGGAACAAGGGTGAAGCTACTCGGCAGGGAAAGACTGACATCCATTCGTATCTTATGTGTTGTTGTTTTGTAATGCAGTAAAACAATTCTTTTTTAATCAGTTAAACGATGATGTATTGCTCAACAACAGTGTTTTAAATGAAATGAATGGTTTTTGATAAATTATTTCCGCTACTTAAGTTTGTATAATTATAATGTTTTTTTTTAATTGCTGTGATTGACCAACTGTGAGGTTTTCGGGAACGGGGCCTTACAAATTGATATCATATAATTGTGGGAAAACATTGCATTATATCCCTTTATGCCATTCGAACCTCCAATTCCATCTGAAACACACATACACCCCGAGTTCGATCATCGTTTGTACATCGACCTGCAACTAAATCGTTCACCATGATCCACCTGACTATAATTGAAATTAATAGAAGGCTTTCGATCATTAACGTCATTAGAAGCTTCAAGTAGCACGAATTCGGTTATAATCATCAATTTCTTCTTGAATCGATGCAACCATCTGTCGCAAGCCTATTCCGGTCGTTCACCAACAGTTCGATTCCTATGAGGTAATTCTACACATCTATATACCGGATTTCATGTGGGAAACAAAAGCCCCATGTTTAATTTGAGTATCAAAATCGATTTCATTTGAGTATCAAAATCGATTTCATGCTCAATTGGATTCAATTCGATTCTAAGGTTCATATTAATTTGGGGATTTCTTTAATTAATGGATTTATAAAATTATTTTTGAATCTTAAACAAATTCGGGCTTTAGCTTAACCGGTTACCACTTTATCCTTGTATGCAAGAGGTCTCGGGTTCGAACCCGGCCTCCATCAACTATTTTTTTTAAAATCAATTTTATGTATTTAAATTTCAGAAACTATATTAATATGTTATTAAATCAAAATAAAAAGTATTTTGTTAACTAAAACATTTCCTAGATTATTAAATTAACTTTTAAGGATTTCAAAACTTATAATTTTTAATTATTTTTTTAAAGAATAACAAGGGTTATAAAAATACTATTAATTCATTTATGTGATTTAAATGTTATAAATCTATTATAGCTCAAGCTTAGATTATTTCAAAACATTTTAAATTTACATGTTACAAATACTTTAAATAGTTAATTATTCAAATAATTATTTAAATAATTACTTAAATAATTAATATTAAATTATTCATTTAACCATATAATATCATAAATAATTATTAAATTAATTATTTCTTTTCACACTTTATACTTAATCTTTATCAAATTAATTATTATAAATTAAATTATTTTATTTCACTAATCATTCATTATCGTTCTCAAACTTAATTATTTAATTGATTTATTCCATCTTTATTAAATCAAAATATAATCGATTACATTATTTTATTTAACTTAATTATTAAAACCCCCAAACTCCGATTGAAACCCTAGATCATGTTTAGTCGTTAATCTTATTGTTAAACTTAAATCTTGGAACTATTAAATCATGTGAGTTTTTCATGTGAGTTTTCTCATGTCTCTTTTTACTTTATTTCACACATTTTGGGGTGAAACATGTTAAGCTTATAAATATATACTTGTAAAACATCTTGATACTTGTAATGCACGAGCAATTCGTTTATAAACTTGTCATGGTTATTTTAAATATTTGTGAGCCTTATATGATAATCATCTTGTAAAAACAATCATTAACTATTGCTAGCCTAGCGATGTCATAGATCTATGGGCCTGACAAACCTATTTGGTGCTAAAGCTGAGGTTATTGCCGGCTCCTGATGACGTATGCTTGTTCATCATGGGAACCAAGTACACTTAGCTAATCGTTATAACTTGTAATGGATATCTTTTATCAAGGTTTAATTGTATCACTATGCTATCTATATTCTTACAATATTTCTTAACCTATGACATGAATTGACTCTTAAAAGTTGTTTTTATACGTATGTATAAATTCATAGGAACTCACCAACATTATATGTTGACCCTTTATTTTTAACATATTTTAGGAGTGCTATTTGAGGAATTTTTCTTACTCATATAGGACTTGAACCTAGTTTAACTAAAGATTTTATGTTTTTGTTTGAATCTTGATTGTATTGTAATGATGTATTTGTTTAGTATTAATTAATGAAAATGACATTTAATATTATTTCAACTTATTTAATTCCATGAGCTATGAACAATCGTTTCACATTAGTCCGCCCCGATGATTCCGTCGCCGGTCGGGGTGTGATAATTAGTTAATTAAAGTCGCCAAGATGAAACAACAACTTCAAATAATAAATTTCTTATTGTTCAAATTCATTCGAACTCAAGAGTTGAACTCCTTCGTTGACCAACAAGTGTGAACTCTAATATTCAAGACAGTAAGTTGACTTTCAAAACTCACTTAGAAACAATATTTATATAATAAACCCTAACAACCTTATTGATGAACGTAAATAAATAAAGATAGGATAACTAAAAATAAAACACATGATAATTAGGAATATAAATATTATTCAAGTCTCCAAATAATCTTTGTATCCTATTCCATAATGGGTAACTCCGGGCAAGGTCATCGTGAATAATAATGTTCTGATCTGTTGTTGGTTCCTCTTAAGAGGTTGATTAACTAATTGTTTTTAGATTGCATACCTTTCTACATCAGAATCATCCTTTGAACTTTTGGTTCATATATTTTAGTTTGAGGATCAAGATTTTACAACAATAATTCATTTTAACTTATTTCAGTTTCCAACTACTTTTTATCACTCCCTAGTGATCGAAGTGCTGATTCAAAATAAAAATCAGTAAACTGATTAATTATTAGGCAATCTAACAATAACGACTCTACTTATTTAATTTTAAATATTGCTCATACTCATTATATATTCCTAACATCCTTTGGAGTCCCAACTTTATACGTTATAGTAGACCAATTGCAATATATACCGCATAATCAAAATATTAGATGCGAAATATTTAGCTCCCAAGTAAAAAAACAATGTAAGCTGGAAATATGCAATCAACCACAAACGGTAGACAACACTTACAGAGTCGTCCATCATATGACCAAACTTTCTCAACACAGATGGACTTGTGAGAATGCAAGCAAATAGGATAATCCAAACGTAACCAAAACCAGCTCCAAAACCAATGTGAAAGTGACGATAAAGAGACGTCAAAATTTAGCATGGAACATCACTCAAAACGAGAGTAAAAACCATGAGACTACTAGAATTACTTCAAATCCACTATCATTAAGAGCATTCACAATGAGTTCCTTAAATTTGTATGAGTGTATTTCCTATATTATATGGTATGATTATAAGTGATTGCGAGTGAAAAATATAAGAAATTTATTGTTCAATCTGTATTTTTGGGAAGCATTGTTCAAAACTCTTATAACTTTTTTTAAATATATTTTAAGTGGTTATGAGTGGATGAGAGAATAAAAGTAATGAAAAGATATAAAAGGTATTATTTAATTTTAAAAAAGAAAAAAAAAGTAATAATTTTTAGTGTAATTATATAAATAAGGATGATAAATGGGTTGTGAATGCTCTAATATTACAACAATATAGAGTCTTCTCTAGATAGATTAGAGACGATAAAATAATCATCATATGCTTGTAACATAATACTTTAAGTATATGAAGTAAAAAACAAGACTAGCAACATGTATCACCAAAGAAAATTGCTAAAAAAACTCGATCTTTAATTTTTATTTTTTTTTTCATTATCACTTTTTTTCAGTCGAAAGACACTACACAAAAATTCATTTCTTGTTCTTGCAGGAGAGAGGCTCAAGTGAAAAAAGATCTATTTTTTTTTTCTTGTTCACATCCAACCACAACAACAATACAACCTAGTATTTTATAATGTTTTTCTCACCCCAAAAATAGAGTTGGCAACAATAAAAAATGTTATTAGGCTAAATATTGGGGCTTTTATATAAGCCTATATATAAGCCTATAAAACTTGATAGAATTATTGCTAATCTTAGTTTCAGTTCTTTATGATCTTTATCATTCTCGATGTTTGAAAACCTTGTGTTCATGCCAATTAATCTCGTTATACAAACTGTGGATCTCCACTTGTGACACCCGGCATTTTCCGGTCACTTTTTGATTAACACAAACATGGTTTTCCGATCAAACATTCATGCATTTAATGTTTTTTTACTTAATGCGTCATTTAGTGCACAAACATTCACGAATCTTTCATGTAACCGCAATTCGAAGAATTGCCAAATCGTACGCGCGTCTGTCCCCGAACGTTGGTGATTTGTCATAATAGTTTTCAAACAATCATAATTGGTGTGAAATTATGTGTTATAGGATTATGTGATTAATTATGTAGCTTTGTTGTGAAAATTGAAAATTTTCTGGCATTTACGTGTTTTCGCGCATTTTCGGCTTTTAACGCCTAATTATTATAAAAATACCTTTGAAATAGAAAAATAAATATAATTTAATGTTATTAATGTTTGTTTGATGTTATGTGAGCATTTGGTGGTTTCGGTGTAGAAAAAGTTCAATCAAGTAGCGTTAAAATGATTTTTATAATAGACGGGGGCCTTTCTTGTAAAAAAAAGTATAAAACCCAACCCCCCAACCCTAATCACCATTTGGCCGTCTCTTTACCATATCCCTTCATAATTTTTGTTCTAAATCACCCACACACATAAAGCACACCTTCTTTGATCTTGTTCTTGCATATTGGTGACGATTTTCATCGTTTCTTGCATCAAACGCGTACTAGGGATCATCATCTAAACATTTCAAGTAAGTTTTATGTTAGATTTCATATTATTTGATTATCATGATTAACATGAACCCTAGATATCCAAACACAAATCAAAACTCAAAATTGATTGAAATTGATGATTGATTATGTGTTAGTATTCGATATAATGATCTTTGTACGGATTGGTTTTGTGAAATTGTGTTGTTTTGATTAAAACCCGAGACTTACTTATAATGGAAACTTTAACTTGGGGCTTTTCTAGAAATTATATGATTTTTATGAAATTGGATTGAATTTATGGTTCTAGGATGCTAGTTGATGCTAATGGATGAAACGTCATGTTTTGAACTTATGATTTTGGCTCGGTTTTTGGGTACTATTCAATAATGGAAACTTTTTGGCTACTTTGGTTTATAGATGGTGGTTTATGTATGTTTGATTAGTTGTGATGATTGTTATATGATGTTAGAACATAAGAATGAATTGGGAATAATCGAATTGTAAAAAACGCATAGTATGAACATGCTTGCTATTTATGGAAACTTTTGTACTTGATGTGATGAATGTTGAATATGATATGCGTAGAACATGATATGATGATGTGATTGATGTTAGAATGATCATAGGAGCAGGTTTGGAGACTTTGGATGAAATTTGTGAAATTTATGTTCTTGTGTTTTTAATTTAGGAAATTTTAGGCATGATTATGTTTCTAGGTTATGTTAACATGTTGTGGATGATTGTTGGATGGGTTACATGTATAATTGAGATGGTTGTTGTGATATGATTCATAATCTTTAGACGGATTGCACATGTGTAACGATGTCATACTTTCCAAAAATAGAAACTTTGCAAAAATAGATTTCCAACATGAAACTTTATGTGAAACATTATTTGAGCTATTTGAGCATGAATAAATATGTATTTACTTATTTGAGTCACCAACGGGTCGTCGGGTCAGTCCAGTTATCTTTGGTCAACAAAGTTCAACTTGGTTAAACTTGTCAAACATTTCTCGAACACACTAACAGTTACGTAGTTTGGATACTACGGTGTTCATTTGACCATTATGTACACACACTCATGGACATGCATTTGTTAGGTAACGATTAGCTTCTGGCTGTTACTCTTCATGTTTTTACTACGCATCTAAGGTGAGTATTCACGGCCCCACTTTTACTTATTTTCCTTTTTGGGGGAGAAGCATGCAAACTATTTCTATTGATCTGGTTTTAGTATTATTGGTACATCGCCTGTTACTGTAGTGCAAACATTATCACGCAAGTCGTTACACACTCGAACCGTTAATAACGTGTTAGCGAGGTAATTTTGAGTAGTACTACTGGGTTTGACAAACCCCACCCGCGTTAGTCATGCTAACTCGACTGGAGGTCGAATGGGTGTTTAATTGACCTAGACACTTGCCATTGTTCTGTGATAAGACATGGCGGAAGGCAAAACAACTCACAAACAGTCAGCTTCGGTTCGAAACGCTAAGTAACTCGATATATAGGCTAGCTACCTATGGTATACCTTTGTTTACTTATACCATACAAACGTACAAACATATTGACTTATTTAAACTTGTGAACTCACCAACCTTGTGTTGATACACTTTAGCATGTTTTCTCAGTTTGCAGGCACGTTTAAGGCTAGGGTTGCATATATGAGGCTCATGCATCATCTTTATCATTTGAATGCAAGTTCATTTACATTTACCATTTTTCCATTGGGCGCTTTGTTTTGCGCATTTATTACTTATGGTTTTTCAAACGTTTACGCTTCCGCAATGATTACATTTAAAACTATGTTTTACTCTGATTTAAGGTCAAACGCTTATTTTAAAATGCCTATAGTGTCGTTTAATATGACTGTGTCTGAGATCCTGGTTTGTCACGCGCCTCGCGGTAGAACCCTGCCGGTGGATTTTGAGGGTGTGACAGATTAGTATCAGAGCCACAGGATATAGAGAACTAGGATTGCAATTGCATCTAGACTATAGCCTTAGACACACACTAACATTGCACATACTTTTATATGTTTACTGCTTTTCAAGCATACATATCATTTCACGCACGCGTAACGAAATTGGATATCCACATCATCATCTACCCCAACCATGTCACTAGCATCACCCCCAATCAACGAGGAGACTGAGGACATTCTCTCGTACCTTTTGTTTTCGTCTACACTAATAGCCTCACTATCGAAGCCGAATAAGCATTTGATGGAGACTACTGATAACATCAAACAACATGGAATATTGTTCAATATTCGTGTTAGGGGAGATACACAAACTGGGAGTGTTTACCCGATATGATTGTCAGCTGAATTATGAAGGAGCGCGTACACTTCCTCTTACTACTAACGTAACAGATTGTACTCTTGCATCATCACTTATACCTCATCTGACCGAGTAGTCATTCGCCGCCCTCGTTGCAAGGTTAGATTGAAAAATTCACAATGGGTAAGCGAAGCACCCGGTGAGATCACCGAGATACCAGAGCATCAAACCACCGTTAGTGAATATGTGGAAACACTCATGGAAGGCCTGGTGGAGACTGTCAAGAAATACAATACTTTTGTTGATGTATTTGATAAAAATACGAACAAGCACAATTCACTAGATGGCATAGACGAGGGAGTACTGTATAAGATGAAAAACCTCGAGGCTACACTGCAGGATATGCAACAGAGACTAGTATTATTAGAATAGAGAGTAGTTGGTCTAGAAGCCTAAGCTGTACTTGCTACTACAACTGAGGAAGTTCTAGAGGAGGAGTACTTTACTCGGAATGAAGACTAGAAACTAGAAAAGGAATTTTGGAACATTAAGATGATAGGGTTGGAGATTGAGGAATATATGACCCGTTTCCATGACTTGACTGCTTTATGTAATGGTAACTCCAACCTACAAGCGTAATGAGAAGTCAATTGAGGGGATAACACCTCAGATTTAAGCAAGGGTCGTCATCATTGATCCTATAACCATTCAACATGCTATGAGGTTATATCACAAGCTCGTTGAATTGGTTGTGCGTGGAGCACTCTGGCTAAGCGTGACATTGTTGATGGTCTATCTAATAGAAAGTAGGAATAGGATGGCATTTTAAGTAAGTCATTCACCATGATGGCTACTATGATCATTATTGTTGCCAAAGATGTGGCCGGACGAACCATGTAGCCAAAGAAGGGAGAGTCAATGATCAAGCAACAACAAACCCCATTAGCAATGAGAAGCTGAAGCATCATGAGGTTGCTTTGATTGGAACAAAGATAGGCAAATCAAGAGAAATTACCCTCGACTGAAAAATGGCAATAAGGATAATAACAATGGAAAAGAGCAATGGATAAAATGCCAAAGGTCGAGCCTTTGTGATTAGGCCTGGTCAGGCAAGAAATGACTAGAATGTGGTTACCATTTAGCAAGCTTCTAGATTTAGCTTCAATTGGAATGGAATCTAGATACACCACATAAATAGTTGACAGTAAGCTAATTGAAGCAACTCACATTTTGAAGGTATGTACAGTAGGATTGTCCAGTCAAATATAGATTTTATGCCTTTACGCTTGATAGTTCATTATGATTGTCGGCATGGATTGGCTGTCCAAGAGCAAAGCTGAATTTATCTATCGTGAAAGGTCGTTCGCATACCATTTTTTAGTGGTGAAGTCTTATGTGTTTAGGGCAAGAAGAGTGTTATGGTCTTAGACACCATATCAAGTGTGAAGGCCCAAAAGTACTTACGCCAGGGTCATACTGTCATTTTAGCTACGATCACCAAGAAAGCAATTAAGGATAAAAGGATCAAAGAGATCCCTATCATTCTTTTTCTTCCTAAGGTTTTCCAAAAGATTTACCTGGTTTTCCTACACAGACAGATCAAGTTTCAGATCAATTTGACACATGAAGTCTCACCTATGCTAGAGCACCTTACAGATTAGCTCTGAATGAACTACAAGAACCATCTACGTAATTACATGAGCAGTTGGATAAAGGATTCATCCGACCGAGGTCATCACCATGTGGAGCTCCAATCCTGTTTGGTTATGCCAAGTGGGCTTACCAACACACCAAGTGTTTTCATGGATCTCATGAACCGAGTGTGTAAACCCCACCCGGACAAATTTCTCAACGTTTTTGCTGATGACATTCCAGTATATACAAAGAATAAAAGGAGCACGAGTAACATGAGTTGGAACTACTAAAACAAGGATAACTTTGTGCCAAGTTTCTCTAGGTCATGTGATCAACTAAGAAGGAATGCCTATTGATCTACAATAATAGAAGCCACCAAGAAATGGGCTACGCCTAGGACTCCGACTATGGTAAAATAGTTTCTTGGATTGGCTGGTTATTAAGGACGAGTCATCGAAGGGTTTTTAAAGATCGATCAACCTCTTACGAAATTAGCTCATAAAGGTACCACATATGATTGGGGTGACAAGCGAGAGTCTGCATTTCAAGTTATGAAACAAAAACTCCATATTGTACCGATATTATCCCTACCGGAGGAAAACGGATGATTTCATGGTATATTTCGGTGCTTCCATCAAAGGTCTTGGTTGTGTGTTGACGCAATGTGAGAGGATTATCGAATAGACTTCCTATCAGTTGAAAGTAAACACCTAAACTAAAACGAGTGCGAGCACTAAAGCTTACCATTTCGCCAGAGTACCTGATCAAATCTGTAATGCTCAAATTGAGACTTTTGTTGATGCATGTATGTCCCTAGATCATGATATGTAATGTAATAGATCTTGTTTGTCTGATTATGATGTAATATGAAATGATTAATGAAATGATATTGATTGTTGTGATTTGTAATGTCTAATATTTCATTAATGAGTCGATATTGAATTGGTTAATTGGGTTTGTGATTGTTTGAATGGTTACACATAAAGTTATATTAATTGAAACATTGAAACTTAACTTAATGAAGTTCTCATACGAATGGCCCATGCGAATGGACCATACGCATGATACGCATGAATAACTTCATACGATTGACTCAGTCGCACGACTGAACCAGGAGACTGGATCAGTCGTATGATTGACACATAAGATTGGCTCAGTCGCACGACTGAACACTCAGTCGTGCGGATGGATCAATCGCATGGTTCAATCGCACGACTGAACCATACTTATGGTCCAGTCGCACGAATGAACAACACTAACCTATAAATAGACCCAATTCGTGGAAAAACGTAAGCATTCATACCATTACGACTCCAGACGTACCCTAGCCGTCCAGAAGCCTCCCAAATCGTTCTCCAAGTTCACAGAACACATTAGATCGATTCCTAATCAACTTTTAACGTTAGATTCAATTCTTGATTGATTCTTCGTGTGTTCTCACTGATTAGATCGCCAATCAAATAGGATTCCGCACTATTTGATCTGGTTTACACGCTAATCACTAGGTATTTTGTTCAAATACCAGGTCCTAACAAGTGGTATCAGAGCTTTGGCTCTTGATTACGTGTGATTCAATCAAGATTGCATAAAAGTTTGTGTTTTTGCACTAAAAACGCAATCTTTGGTGTCAAAAGTGATCTTGGACGTTCCCTGCTCATCAAAGTTTGGTTTCTACAGACTTAGGCGATTAGACCTTGTGAAAATTCGAATTTTTACGACTAAACCACGTTTAACCTAGAAAATTTCGCAAAACAGCAGCTTCAGTCGCACGAGTGACCCATTCGCACGACTGGACTCCATTCGCATTGCCCATTCGCACGATTGGACCTAGTCGCACCTTCATTCGGCCGACTGAACCGTTTGTTCGCATAGCTCATACGCATCAGATTCATTCGCACGACTGAACCAATCGCTCAGTTCAGCCGCACGATTGAACTAGTCGCAGTTTCATACGCAACGACTAGTCCATTCGCATCCTTCAGTCGCACCAGTGACAGTTTGTGTTATTAGACTTAAAGTTTTCGCCATGGAAGATCAAATGTCAGCCTTTACTGCTGGGAAGGACTCTAGGAACAGAATCTGCTGTGTGCTTGAGAGAGTGAGGTGGGTAATCATAATAAACCACCAAAGCTCTTGACGTTAGATGAGTTTCCCCACTGGAAAAAACAACGTTTTGAGATCTACCTCAATGGAGTGGATCCGAATCTGTGGGAAGCCATCGAGATTGGATATAGTACACCGGTGGGAGCTGATGGAGTTAAGCTAACATTAGGAGGGATGACGGACGCGCAGAAAGTTAAATACAATGCAGAGAAAAGAGTTTATGCATTGATACACAGTCTTATCCCAAAAGACATCTTCCACCAGTACTCAGAGAATAAGCAGTCCAAGAAAACTTTGGGATGAGGAGCTAGAAGAAAAAGAAAAGGTACGTAACGGGAGGGAATGCTTCGTTTGAAGGCAATCAAGGGCTAAGGAGTTAAAGAAGGAATTCGATAACTTCTCATCGATTGGGGAATGGGTAACGAGAGAGTTTAGACGACGTCAAAGTAGATAGATTTCTACCATTTGATGAGCGAGCTGCATACACATGGAGTGGCTAATACCATGGAAGAAGAAAGTTACTAACTTTGCAGACGGATTGCCTGAAAAGGTGGGCTTCATCGTGTCTAATCTGAGACAGAATGGAATGCTGGCAAAGCTGGATATTAATGACTTCATTCTTAAGTTGCGAGAAGAAAAAGAAAGCACTTAGGATGAAAGTACAGAGCTCAGAAGTCTTCGTACACTCAAAATCCAGCTTTGTACAATGCCATGCCGCAAGCTAAGAAACCATCTGGAGCACCTCTCCAGACTGCATTTGTGTCTAGCTCATCGGGTCCTTCACATGCTTCTCCTTCAGGATCAGACACGTCAGGGTCTTCTTGTACCCCCACTATATTGGATCTGAAGCATGTGCTACTAAACTGAAGATCGAGAACCTCGGTTAATGGGACTGTGGAAGTAGCTCGAGAGCATATGGATTCTTTTGGCTGCAGTGGTTCATTCTTATGATGAACTTGTTGCCGGGAAGATTGGAAACTGCCATCTGGGGACAGAAGAGGAAGACGAGGGAAGGTGGAAGAAATGGAGCTTGAGAGGAGGGCTGGACATGTAAAGGTGGGCCTACTGAGGAACTTTGGTTTTGGTGTGGCGACTGTCAAGCGAGGGCGAAGGGATAGAAGAAAGTTAGAAGTTGTTTACAAAAAGATACGGACAGAAAGGAACTTGGTAGGCTACTAAGAATACCAACATTTGGCTTTGACAAGAGCAAAGTGACCTGCTTCAACTGTGGAGAGAAAAGGCACTTCAAGAGAGGAATGGGTGTCAAGCCAAAAGAAGAAGGGGTAACGGGAACCCATTTCTCGTTCTTTTCACTCCGCCAAGAACAAAGCAAAGCGAACCAGTTCTACTTCCATCAAGAAAGGATCCCAAAAGCCTTGACTTGCTCATGATGAGATGGGGGACAGGATGGAGATTTCAGGTTTGTCTCACCAGGGGGGAATCAAAACATTGCAGGGTGTAGAAGAATTATTGATTGATTGTGATTGACCGCGAGTGTGAAGGGAGATCTAGCAGTTGAAAGATAGCGATTGTCACACAGTGAAAGAAGCAACTGCAACCGGAGGTTCAGGTTAAAAAGCGGCCTAAAAGAGGAGAGGGGTAAGTACCACGTCAGAGACAGAAAAGACATAATCAACCCAGAAAAAAACCAAGAGAAGACAAATCTGGATGCTGGCATTGAATTGGCTACTTCTTCTGAGAACTTAAACTCAGGTTAGTAGTGTCTAACTGGACCAATGTTTGATAATCATTGCTTGTTTCTGATTGTGATACTTTTTAGGAATTTCCCTAGAAGACACTAAGAAGCAAAAGGCAGTTCTAGAAGTAGAAGTAAACTCATTAAACAGAAACTGCATAGTTGGACTAGTTCTTCACACATAGTTCAACACTGTGAGAGAAAGGAATAACGGGGAGGGATTGGGTTACAAAGTGGTTCCACCACCACCTGAGACCTTGATGAACACTAAGACTAGACCAGTAAATAATAACCCCATCAAGGATCACGTGGTGTCTACTCCTCTTGTTAGTGATTCAGATTCCTCATGTTCATCTATTGAATCTGGAAACAAGCAAAAGGAGGCCACTTCAAAGGCAAAGGGTAAATTGCCTTGTGTTAATCTGGAAAAGGAATTTGAAAAAATTAACTTCAAGTCAGGGTCAAACAGAGTCAAATCAGAACCTAAAAAGACTTCTAATGTTAATTCTTCACATATTTCAGGTCAAAACAGTTAACTTTTGTTAACCAGAGAAAACATCAAAAGACCAGAGTCAAAACCTAAAGTGATTGATGTTACTAGAGTGTCACACACATTCCACAAAGAAATTTAATCATAAAGTTGATAGCAGGTCATGCTACAACTGTGGAGAATGTGGACACATTGCTTCCTATTGTCCTTTCTATCAGACACCTAGGAAGAAGATTGAACTTTAGGATTCAAAGCCTAGGTCTCCTAAGAGGAGTTCCTGACTCCACCTAGAAAACTAGTGAACCTAAAGTTCAACCTGTAAGCCAGTCGACTGTTTATCACAAACAGGCCTTGCACAAGTCTGGCTATGGAAAGATAATCATCCCTCTGGTCTGATACTATGACAAGAAGGAACCTGAGCTACCCTCACCCTCTAAGGGTCAATGGGTGGAATTTATGATGTGTGATGCCTCTGGGAAACCCAAGCCAGTAAAGGCTTTGGTTTCCTAACCTAAACTAACCTTTTACTTTGTATGTGTGCAGGTGTTCGTACAGTTCTTGAAACTAACACGTGGATTGTAGACAGCGAGCATCCAGGCACATGACAGGAAATAGGGCCCTTTTATCAAACTTCAAGCAATAAAAGGAGGGCATGTTTCATTTGCTGGAACAAGGGAGGCTATATCACAGCTCAGGGAGAAGTGGGGAATCAGAAAGTTAAGTTTGATAAGGTGAACTACGTTCAACAACTTCAAAATAACTTCCTTTCGGTTTCCCAAATCTTGTGATAAGGATTTAAGGTCATCTTCGACAACAAGAAGTGTTACGTGCTGAAGAAAGACAACGTGATCCCAGAGGACCAAGTTCTGATGACTGCTTCAAGATATAAAGACCTTTTGTCTTGGATCTGTCAACAGCTGCTACAACGGATCATGAGGTTCAGTGCTTTCTATCTAAAGCTACTGAGAAGGATTCCATCTCCTGGCATAGGAAATGGGACACATTAGTCAAAAAGATGAAATCATTTGATTCAGAAGGATCTGGTGAGAGGAGTATAATGTCAAGAACTGTCCAGCTTCCTACCTTTTGTGTAGCTTGCAATAAAGGCAAACAGACGAAGAAGTCTCATAAGGAAAAGAAAGTTCATTCAATGAACTTCCTCTTGAACTTCTTCACATGGATCTGTTTGGTCTAGTCAGTACAAAAAGCATTGCAGCGACTTGTACTGCTTTGTGGTCACTGATGACTACTCAAGGTTCACTTGGGTAATGTTTCTGAAATCCAAACCAGAAACATTTGAGTCATTCAAGGAGTTAGTAACCATACTGGAATCTCTCTACAACTGAAGGTTAGACAAGTACGCTCAGACAACGGGACGGAATTCAAGAACCAGTGGATGGAGGCATACTGCAAGGAAAAGGGAATTGTGCATCAATTCACTTCCGCCTACACGCCTCAGATGAATGGCGTTGCTGAGAGAAAGAACAGAAGCTGATAGAGACAGCACGGACTATGCTGGCAGACTCGAAACTGCCTATCCAATTCTGGAATGAGGCAGTGGCAAATGCATGTTATACCTGAATCGAGTCCTGATAGTCAAGCGCCACGAAAGACATGTTACGAGCTACTACAAAGACCGCAACCCGAATTTGGAGTATCTTGAACCATTTGGCGCGCCGTGCACACTTCTGAAGAAGACACAGGAAGGAAATTCAGCGAGAAGGCGGATGAAGGATCTTTCTAGGATACAACATACCGAACAAGCGAGTTTACAACAACTCAACTGGTCTTGTAGAAGTGTGGTGTAATGTTGACGTTCAGATATACCACACCACCTACTGGCAAAGGACCCGCCTACTTCTTCGACTATGATGGATTCTTCAAGTCCTTCGACATCCCTCTCTCTCCCTCGTATGACGAGTTAGCTACTAGGATGATGTATGATATCTTGAATACACATCAGCTCACAGGGAGAATCATCTACTTAGTCAGGGGGAGTAGTCAACGACAGTGACTCCTCCTCTGAATATGAAGCTGAAGAACGATGACCAGACAGTCAGGAGGAACATCTACCAGTGATGCACCTTCGACTTCGGAACCTCAAACTCCAACTACCTCAGATGCAGAACCAAATGTTCATAATCTTGGCTCTGAGGTAGTTGTTCCTACTACTCCAGGATCACGATTAAACGTCTATCATCCCCTAGACAATGTCATTGGGGATGTCAGATCAGGTGTACAAACCCGAAATCAGCTGTATTCAGCTGATTACGCCTCGGTTATGGAGAAGGGTTACATTCATGATGGTGCTTATCGGTGTTTTGTCTCGCGGTTTGAGCCAAAATATGTCAGTGATGCACTAAATGATGAGGCGTGGGTGAGTGCCATGCAAGAAGAACTTCTGCAGTTCATGAAGTTAGGTGTATGGACTCTGGTTGATAGACCTAAAGGTGCTAAAGTCATTGGCACCAAATGGGTTCTGAAATGCAAGAAGGATGACCAAGGGGTCATTATCAGGAACAAAGCTCGATTGGTGGTTTAGGGTTTTCGCCAAGTCGAGGGAATAGACTACAATGAGGTGTTTGCACCCGTGGCAAGGATGGAAGCCATTCGTATCTTCCTTGCCTATGCATCGTACATGAAGATTAAAGTCTATCAATTAGATGTAAAGAGTGCATTCCTTCATGGGGAAATCAGAGAAACAGTCTATGTGAGTCAACCCTAGGGATTTGAAGATCCTTATCATCGGGATAGAGTTTACAAGCTCGACAAGGCTTTATACGGGCTTCATCAAGCTCCAAGAGCTTGGTATGAGAAACTCTCAACTCATCTTGTGAAATACGGCTTTCGCAGGGGAGTCATTGACTGCACGCTGTTTATTAAAGAAAAGGATAGCGACCTACTGCTCGTACAAATCTATGTTGATGACATAATCTTCGGTTCAAAGAACAAAGAGTTATGCAAAGAGTTTGAAGCAGTTATGAAGAAAGAGTTTGAGATGAGTGCTATGGGGAGATGAAGTTCTTTCTCGGGTTACAGGTGGATCAGACACCAATGGGATCTTTCTACATCAGACCAAGTATGTAGGAGACATTCTCAGTCGTTTTGACATGGAGAATGCTTCTACTGCTGGGACTCCACTTGCTACGAATCACGATATAGCACCTGATGAAAATGGAGATCTTGTAGATGCCACGATGTATCGAGGAATGATTGGATCCCTCATGTATCTCACTGCCTCGAGACCTGATATCATGTATGCTACATGTTTATGTTCTAGATATCAGGCTAAGCCTAAGGTCACCATCTGATCGGGGTCAAAAGGATTTTTCGTTATCTGAAGGGTACACCCACACTTGGGTTGTGGTATCCTCATGATGATGACTTTGAGCTTACCGCGTATAGTGACTCGGATTACGGGGGCTGCAAGATGAACTACAAGTCTACATCAGCAGGGTGTCAATTCTTTGGGAGAAGACTAGTTACCTGGCAGTGTAAAAAGTAGACATCGGTTGCATTGTCAACCTGTGAAGCTGAATATGTTGCTGCTGCAAGTTGCTGTTCACAAATCATCTGGATTCAACAGCAAATGCGGGATTACGGTTTAAAGTTCTCTTCTACTCCTATTTTTGTTGATAACTCTGCTGCAATTGCAGTAAAAAAATCCGGTCCAACATCCTAAGACCAAACATATCGGTGTTAAATACCATTTCATAAGAGACTGTTTTGAAAAGAACTTAATTGATGTGGTAAAAATTAATACTGATTTTCAACGCGCTGACCTCTATACTAAAGCCTTTGATAAACCACGTTTTCAATATTTGCTAGAGGTCAACGACATTAAAAAGAAAAGTGAGGTTATTTCTGATGATGATAATGTGTAGTGCGATGTAGTTTAGTTAAAGTTTTCTTTTTTATTTTATGTTATTTGTTTATTTTAGTCTGTTTAAATTAAACTCATGTTATTTTGCTGTTTATTAAAATCCTAAAATAAATAACCAGTTATGACTTTAGTATTTTAGGGGGAGAATATGTCAGCAAGTAACATTAAAAAAAATGAGGGAGAAGGAGTGGATAGCTGATATAAGGTAGATCGTATCTGTGATACCGATTCAAAACCTTTGGAAAATGATAGTACACAGGAACAAATCAAGAGGGACTTTAAAATATAATTTTAGAAAAGATGCAAAAAAAATTCAAAGTATAAGTCTTTGTAGTCTAAGCAATATAAAAGGGAAGATGATAGAAAAACTGGTAACTCCTAAGGTAACACAAAGAAAGTAGACCTAGAGGTTGCTAGACCACAAATGATATGTCGGTAGATTCAACACAATAGATGATTAGACCTAACTGGTGATCTCAAGATCAAACTAAGCTGTTCAACTGAATGTGAGCTTCCATCTTATCACTGGTTAACACAATCAACAATATTCCAATAAGGGGTAATGAGCATGTAAACGCCACAAATGTGTGCGGATGACCATAATTAGAGCAAAGAAAAAAAATGAAAGACAAATGCTATAAAGCTAATGACTTATGTTGTTGGTGCATTTTGTGCAAAATAAAATAAGCTGCTCTAACAAGGAGATAGGTTGTGTGCCTCTCTGTTGTGCGATGGCACTGACCTGAGGATAAGCATAACCTAGATATTCTAGAATTCATTGTTGTTTGCCGCCTCTCTTCTGTGCGATGGCACTGACCTGAGGACTGGCTTCTCTTTGAAAGCTCTAAGAATAGTCTCTTCTTGTAATAATACCCGTAGACCGCTCAAAAGCTCCTGAGGAATGTTGATTACCATATAAGTGTGGGATCCACAAATGTTAGTTGAAATAATTAAACCTAAAACAATCAACAGTCTGTGTCAAAAGTCTGTGTATGGATTTAAGTGGACAAACATATTGAAAATCATTGTGGCTGCAATTCTTGAAAGTTCAAATCAATGTGAAAATCTAAGAGTTCCAGTATGATTTCCTAAAGTTGCTAACTACTCTGGATGAACACTAAGAATTGAGCATCAAAAGATTTTGATAACAAGTCCCAACTGATTTGACTTGCCTGTATGATTCTAAAATTGAATTGGTCCAGGTGTGGTCAATCTAAGTTGAAGCTGTCTATTCTGGAACCAAATCCAGTAGATCTCCACCTTAGGATTTATCTCTCACAAAAATCCAAAAACAATTCGTAATTTTTCTTTAGTTTAATTTTCTAAGTTATTTAATTGTTTTAGTTTGTTAGTGTGTCGGACTACATCAGGAAAATCAGTAAGGAATCAACTCACTAAAAGGGTCATGTCTGAGATGACCACATGTGTCGTAAATGTTTAAAAGAGTCACGTCTGAGGTGACTAAATTGTTTAAAAGGATCACGTCTGAGGTGATCAAAAGGTTTTCAAGTGAAAATGATCATGTCTGAGATGATCAAAAGCTCATAACGTTAATTTCAAAAATTAAAAGGGGTTTAAATGTTAATATTCAAATTGGCAGAAAATTTAATAAGTATGACCCATTGGCACGAATGGACCATACGTATGGACTAATCATACGAATGGAAGCCATTCGTACGAATGGACCATGAGTATGGACCATCCAACCGAATGGCCCATACGATTGGCCCAGTCGGATGCTTAAGGGCAAACGAGTGAGTCAGTCGCACGACTGAGATCCAGTCGGACGACTGAAGAAGGGCGACTGACCTAATCGCACGACTGAGTCCCACTCGCACGACTGAAAGGTGCGTATGAGCTCAGTCGCACGATTGAATCTAGGGTTAGTATAAATAGAGGGGGAGTCGGTCGCAGAGACTCACCACCCTCAAATTAACCCTAAATCGCACGACTTAACGCCACTTTGCCCAAATTTCGTTTGATCTCCCTATTTCTTGATTACTGACCATATACATCGACTCTACAGGTAATTTGCGGTGAAGAGAAACCACAATAACGTTCAATTTGACACCAGATCTGGAAAATCTGAGCCGAAAACTAACCGAGACTTAAATGGCTTAATAACCTAACTAAACGACTCAAACAGATGAAATTAAAGACGTTAGGTGTTATAAGAATGTATTGCGAGTCAAATGAACCAGATAACGATGTCTAAAACTCAAAAGTGGTGAAAAAGTGAATTTGAATTGAACAGTCAGTACATCATGTGAATGGACAGGTTGATGAACTTCAGTCGCACGACTGAAGGGTGCGAACTGCTTAACCGCACGACTGAACCATGCGTATGAGTTCAGTCGCACGACTGGTGTAACCGCATGAGGTTATGTACGCATGAGTCCAGTCGCACACTCAGTCGTACGCATGGGATCATTCGCACGACTAAATCCCAGTCGCACTGTTCAGTCGCACGACTGATCTCATTCGCACAACCTCAATCGCATGACAGAAAGTTTTTTTAAGTCCAAGTGCTTCATGACTTTCTTAACCCATGATACTAACGTTTACTATGTTTGTGTAACAGATGGCGAGTCGATGGACTATGAGCACGAAGCACAATATCTGTGCTCATCTGGATTTGACATCCAGAAACGCTGCTGATTTCTCGGGCATCATCAAATTTCTATTGAGATCGAGGATTGCACATGTCATTTCTACTCCTTGTACTCCTTATAGGTCCGTTCAGCAGGCCTTCTGGGAAGGCGCTACAGTTGATAGATCCTCTGAGCCTCATTGCATCAGAAGTACTATTTCTGGAGAGGCTATTACTATCTCAGAGGAGGATCTAAGGATCGTATTACAGTTGGGGGATGACGCGGATTGTCCGACTCGATTACACCCCCTCACAGTCAGAGGATGCTTTCTTAGAGCCAAGTACTCTGGGGACATCAATGCGGGGGTACTCAACAAGAGTAACTTCTGTCCCCAGTTTAAGTATCTTGCGCACGTGCTACTTAAGTGCATAGCTTCCGGGAAAGGAGGTTTTGATGAGCTATCTGATCAGATACAGAACGCGTATGCTGCGTTGGTGCTGAACCACCCGTTCAGCTTCTCCAAGATGATCTTCACCTACCTGGTGGAGAACATTGAGGGGAAAGGGAAGGAGGGCTTCTGCATGTATCTGAGGTTTATGCAGATGATCATAGTTCAGAAGCTTCCCTCCCTGCCGAAGGAGAAGGAGGATGCGGTAGTCCTCGAGGTGATGGATGACACTACCTTGGGGAGGATGAAGGTGTACAGGGGGAAGCAAGTGAAACCCCCTGTCAGGAGGTTGTTTGGGCATCTGGCCCGGGAAGACTACGTGGTGCCAGCCAAGAGAAAATGGCGCCACGATGATAGTGATTCTGATGTGGAGCAGATTGCTCTACCCACTCATGACTCGGACGATGATGATAGTGGGGACGCTGGGGACGATATGCCTACTCCACTGAGAGGCACTATGTCTGATGTTATACCCCCAGTGTCTGCCCCAGCTGGAGATGTTGCCGAGTCAGCTGGTTTTCATCAGGATTTTGTTCATGGTGCTGAGGAGGAGGAGGAGTCTGATGAGGAGCCACTAACGAGAACTGTGGGAAGCAAAGTTGTTCCCACAGAACATGGTCTAAGGGTGGTTGGTGAACACCCGAGAGACTCTAGAGAGACTGATACTGACCCGAGTTATGCACCGGGTTCTGCAGGCAGGGTTGTAGGGGGAGCATCCACCTTAACAGGGACGAGGAGGAAGAGGATGGCTCAGCCCCATGGTCAGAAGAAGAAGAAGCGTCGGTTGACCTTCGTTACCACCATAGCCTCTACTTCTACCACCACCACTACCACTTCCACAGCCACACCATCCACCACCACAACCACCACAACCACCACATCCACCACATCTACCACAGCCACCACCATACCTCCCACTACAGTACAGATTCCATCCACCACCATACCCTTTACTCCCACATCACCTCCACCATTTCACCGACCTATCTTCAATAATGCCACTACTACCACCACCTCACACCAGGCAGGACCGTCAGCCCATCCCTCACACACTTATGGATCACCTCTACCTCTAATCGGGGTAGAGGAACAGTTGTCAGCGCTCAACAGGATGGTGATGCGCTTACTAGCTGCAGATGAAGAGAAGGCTGCCCAGATCCGCCAGCTTGCCGACCTGACTGCTGCACAATCTCACCAGATGGCAGAGCAGGCTCGAGTAATAGAGCAGCAGGCCCAGCTGATGGATGCACAGCGCGTAGAGATGTCCCAACTCCGGGAGCAGCATGCCTAATCAGCTAAAAGGATAGAGGAGTTGGAGACCACCAACAAGACCATCATGCTGCGGCTCAAGGAATCAAAGGACGAGCCCTTAAAGATCAAGGAAGGAGATGGAGATGATGGTGATGATGATGATGAAGATGATGATGAGGATGAAGAGGATGATACAGAGGATGAGGAGGAAACTGAAGGAGATAGGACAGAGGGGAAGGACGATGATGATGAAGCAGAAGGAGGGGATGCAGCTGCATCGGCCTCTGCTTCAGGTCAAGAGAGGAGGTCAAAGAACAGACAGGACCAATAAACCTCCACCTCTGCTCCTCCAAGTTACGAGACTATGATACAGGATAAAAGTAAAGACTAGATGTTTATGTATTTATTTACTTTTGTATTTGAATCCTGTATTGAAAAACAATGTATTGAATGTTTATATTAAGTTAATGCATTACAGTTTGATTAATTACTAATGATTTATGTGTTGAATGTTTAAATCAAACAGATCCAAATTATCAAAGAGATGAGTTTGATGTTGCTCCCCTTCAACAGGTCAAGACTCAACTAACAATGATTCTTGATCTGCAAGGGATCGTTAGGAGGTCAGTGAGTTATACCCCTGAAGAAGGGGAAATAATTCATGACCTATCAAACGAGCAACTGGCAGAGATTTTCAAGCTCAATCCGGATGAGATAGTAAAAGACGCTCCGACATGCGATTCGACTAGTGATGAAGAGCTCAACGATGTTGATGAAGTTGAGATCGAAGATATCACCGCCGAGGATTACCCTCAGTACGCTGACGATGAGGGAAATGTGGTCCCCAATCTGGGTGAATCCCTCGTCAGTGATACTTTTGAGGTGTTGAACAAGATGGAGCAAGAAACAGAGAAAGCAGAAGGAACAGCCCAAGCCTCAAATGATGATGTCGACATTCGAAAGGCTGAGTGGGCTACATGTTTTGAAGAAGTTAGAGCCCAACGTGCTGCACCAAAGAAGGATGCCTACACCAAACTCTACAGAGTCAAGAAACATCACAAGGTGTCTGGCAGGATTATAGCATGGGCGTATTTTGATGATCTTAATGTTTATGCAGTTAAGAGAGAACAGGGCATAGAGTACTTCAGATTCCCACATGATTAGAAGACTCTACCAGGTTTTGAGCTCAACCAGCTGGCTAAGCTAAAGCTTTTGTATGCTGACCCGAGGAAGATGTCAGGCTGGTTCGAGGCTGCCCTAAAGAAGGAGTACCACACCAGATGGGTTAACTTTAGACCCCAACAGCCTACTAGGTATATCAGAAGGTCTGAGGTTGATGCCATTACTGGCAAGCCCAAGATAGTGTTGAAGTGGAGTCCTCCGCGCACAATGTCGAGAATCCCACTCCGGGAAATGCCACAGTACTTCACTCCACACTTTAAGTGGTGGTACTATGATTGGAGAACAGCTGAAGCGGTCATAGTCCTAAGCAAAGAGGGCCAAATGGATACGATCAGGGTATTCGACCCAATGTGGCTTACTAACTTGTCGGCAACTGATGTCTATCCGCTATACAAGTGGCCACTGTTCTATGACACGCAGGATATTGTACAAGCCCTCCAGTTCCAGAATGTCATACGACTCTGCTTCGCGTTTGAGATTCACGCGGGAGTCACTTACAAGGAGGTTATGCAAAAAACAAGAGATTAGAGAGATCTAAGTCCAAGGGGGAGTTTGTTGATGCATGTATGTCCCTAGATCATGATATGTAATGTAATAGATCTTGTTTGTCTGATTATGATGTAGTATGAAATGATTAATGAAATGATATTGATTGTTGTGATTTGTAATGTCTAATATTTCATTAATGAGTCGATATTGAATTGGTTAATTGGGTTTGTGATTGTTTGAATGGTTACACATAAAGTTATATTAATTGAAACATTCAAACTTAACTTAATGAAGTTCTCATGCGAATGGCCCATGCGAATGGACCATACGCATGAATAACTTCATACAATTGACTCAGTCGCACGACTGAACCAGGAGACTGGATCAGTCGTATGATTGACACATAAGATTGGCTCAGTCGCACGACTGAACACTCAGTCGTGCGGATGGATCAACCGCATGGTTCAATCGCACGACTGAACCATACTTATGGTCCAGTCGCACGAATGAACAACACTAACCTATAAATAGACCCAATTCGTGGAAAAACGTAAGCATTCATACCATTACGACTCCAGACGTACCCTAGCCGTCCAGAAGCCTCCCGAATCGTTCTCCAATTTCACAGAACACATTAGATCGATTCCTAATCGACTTCTAACGTTAGATTCAATTCTTGATTGATTCTTCGTGTGTTCTCACTGATTGGATCGCCAATCAAATAGGATTCCGCACTATTTGATCTGGTTTACACGCTAATCACTAGGTATTTCGTTCAAATACCAGGTCCTAACAACTTTGAAGGACGAGAATCTGAAAGTAGAGTCCATGCGAGACATGAAAAAGAAATTAGTGAAAAAATCCGAAGGAAATCGTTATTTCATTGAACGAATATGGATTTTTCTGTACGTGAATTTATGAGAGCTGGTAAAAGATGAAACTCATAATACTCGATATCTCATTCATCGAGGTTCAAGTAAAGCGTACCATGAATTGAGAGTTCTTCATATATTGCAGGATATGAAAGCTGGTATTGCCACACATGTAAGCAAGCATTTAACAGCCACAAATTTTAGAATGGAAGTGGTAGTAGATCATAATGGATTTCATTGTGACGCTACATCGAACTCTCAGCGGATGCGATACCATTTGGGTAATAGTAGATCGCTTGGGAAAATCCGCACACTTCCTGGATATTAGTAAGACAAATTGAATTGAGAACTTAACTCGCAGCTATCCAAGAGAAAAAGTCTCTCGGCACGGGTTTCCAGTTCCTCCATCATCTACGATCGTGACGCTCGATTCATTTCCTATTCATAAGGTCATTGCAAAGTTCATTTGGAACGTGTTTAGATAGGCGCATAACGCATTATCCGTAAACCGATGGTTAGTGTGGGCATACGACTTAGACTCTAGAGGACATGATGTGAGCATGTGTTATTGATTTTGGTAGTAGTTTAAAAACCCACCTACCTCTGATCAAGGTTTCCTACGATAACAATTACCACACAACAATCAAGGTCGCACTGCTCGAGACACTAGGGAAGTAAGTGCCGATCACCTATCTGTTGGGCGAAAGTTGAAGAAAAGTCAACTTACTGTTACGTAGCATAGCAACACGTGATTGACAAAGGATTTACATTGGTTGACGCCAAAGACCCATTGAGTATCAAATCGACAACAAGGCACTTCTAAAAGTTTCACATTGGAAAGGTGCAATTTGTTTTAGAAAAAAAATGAGGAAAGTTAAACCCACACTATGTTGGATAATTTGAAATTATCAAAAGAGTTTGTATAGTAGATTAACAATTCAATCTACCTAGAGAACTCAGTGGAGTACACGACGTGTTACACGTTTCAAACATGAAAAATGTTTGTATGATTAGACAACCGTCATTCTGTTAGAGGAGAAACAGATGGACACACAACTGCAATTCATTAAGGAACTAGTTGAATCATGGATCAAGTGGTTAGAAACTCTCAAACATAAATGTACCTCTATCGTTAAAGTTTACTTGAAAAAGAATGGATCAGAGTTTACCTAAAACGCGAGAATCATATTAAGACCAATTACCCGTAGCTATTCAAAGATGCACCGTTAAGCGCCAAGGTTACCAGTTGAGAATTTTGGGGAGAAATACTTTCAACAAGGGGATGATGTGACAACCACGAAATTTTCGTCCGTCTTTTACTGGAGTTAGCTAAATTTCGGGACGAAATTTCTTTCAACAAGGGGATGATGTGACACCTGGCATTTTCCGGTCACTTTTTGATTAACACAAACATGGTTTTATGATCAAACATTCATGCATTTAATGTTTTTTTACTTAAATGCGTCATTTAGTGCACAAACATTCACGAATCTTTCACGTAACCGCAATTCGAAGAATTGCCGAATCGTACACGCGTTTGTCCCCGAACGTTGGTGATTTGTCAAAATAGTTTTCAAACAATCATAATTGGTGTGAAATTATGTGTTATATGATTATGTGATTAATTATGTAGCTTTGTTGTGAAAATTGAAAATTTTCTGGCATTTAGGCGTTTTCGCGCATTTTCGGCTTTTAACGCCTAATTATTATAAAAATACCTTTGAAATAGAAAAATAAATATAATTTAATGTTATTAATGTTTGTTTGATGTTGTGTGAGCATTTGATGGGTTCGGTGTAGAAAAAGTTCAATCGAGTAGCGTTAAAACGATTTTTATAAAAGACGGGGGCCTTTTTTGTAAAAAAAAAAGTATAATACCCAACCCCCCAACCCTAATCATCATTTGGCCGTCTCTTTACCCTTTCCCTTCATAATTTTCGTTCTAAATCACCCACACACATAAAGCACACCTTCTTTGATCTTGTTCTTGCATATTGGTGATGATTTTCATTGTTTCTTGCATCAACGCGTACTAGGGATCATCATCTAAACATTTCAAGTAAGTTTTATGTTAGATTTGATATTATTTGATTATCATGATGAACATGAACCTAGATATCCAAACATAAATCAAAACTCAAAATTGATTGAAATTAATGATTGATTATGTGTTAGTATTCGATATAATGATCTTTGTACGGATTGGTTTTGTGAAATTGTGTTGTTTTGATCAAAACCCGAGACTTACTTATAATGGAAACTTTAATTTGGGGCTTTTGTAGAAATTTTATGATTTTTATGAAATTAGATTGAATTTATGGTTCTAGGATGCTAGTTGATGCTAATGGATGAAACGTCATGTTTTGAACTTATGATTTTGACTCGGTTTTTGGGTACTTTCCAATAATGGAAAATTTTTGGTGACTTTGGTTTATAGATGGTGGTTTATGTATGTTTGATTAGTTGTGATGATTGTTATATGATGTTAGAACATAAGAATGAATTGGGAATAATCGAACTGTAAAAAACGCATAGTATGAACATGCTTGCTATTTATGGAAACTTTTGTGACTTGATGTGATGAATTTTGAATATGATATGCGTAGAACATGATATGATGATGTGATAGATGTTAGAATGATCATAGGAGCAGGTTTGGAGACTTTGGATGAAATTTGTGAAATTTGTGTTCTTGCGTTTTTAATTTAGGAAATTTTAGGCATGATTAAGTTTTTAGGTTATGTTAACATGTTATGGATGATTGTTGGATGTGTTACATGTATAATTGAGATGGTTGCTGTGATATGATTCATAATCTTTAGACGGATTGCACAGGTGTAACGATGTCATACTTTCCAAAAATAGAAACTTCCCAAAAATAGATTTCCAACATGAAACTTTATGTGAATCATTATTTGAGCTAATTGAGCATTAATAAATATGTATTTACTTATTTGAGTCACCAACGGGTCGTCGGGTCAGTCCAGTTATCTATGGTCAACAAAATTCAACTTGGTTAAACTTGTCAAACATTTCTCGAACACACTAACAGTTACGTAGTTTGGATACTACGGGGTTCATTTGACCATTATGTGCACACACTCATGGACATACATTTGTTAGGTAACGATTAGCTTCTGGCTGTTACTCTTCATGTTTTTACTACGCATCTAAGGTGAGTATTCACGGCCCCACTTTTACTTACTTTCCTTTTTGGGGGAGAAGCATGCAAACTATTTCTATTTATCTGGTTTTAGTATTATTAGTACATCGCCTGTTACTGTAGTGCAAACATTATCACGCAAGTCCTTACACACTCGAACCCTTAATAACGTGTTAGGGAGGTAATTTTGAGTAGTACTACTGGGTTTGACCAACCCCACCCGCATTAGTCGTGCTAACTCGAGTGGAGGTCGAACGGGTGTTTAATTGACCTAGACACTTGCCATTGTTTTGTGATAAGACATGGCGGAAGGAAAAACAACTCACAAACAGTCAGCTTCGGTTCGAAACGCTAAGTAACTCGATATATAGGCTAGCTACCTATGGTATACCTTTGTTTACGTTTACTATACAAACGTACAAACATATTTACTTATTTAAACCTGTGAACTCACCAACCTTATGTTGACACACTTTAGCATGTTTTCTCAGTTTGCAGGCACATTTAGGGCTAGGGTTGCATATCTGAGGCTCATGCATCATCTTTATCATTTGAATGTAGGTTCATTTAAATTTACCATTTTTCCATTGGGCGCTTTGTTTTGCGCATTTATTACTTATGGTTTTACAAACGTCTACGCTTCCGCAATGATTACATTTAAAACTATGTTTTACTCTTATTTAAGGTCAAACGCTTATTTTAAAATACCTATAGTATCGTTTAATATGACTGTGTCTAAGATCCTGATTTGTCACGCGCCTCGCGGTAGAACTCTGCCGGTGGATTTTGAGGGTGTGACACCACACCTGTAACATTCATACCACGAAATGTAATCTCGATAAGATAAAGTCATTAATGCTAATTATCATCTTTTAGTTGGTTTCAAAAGTTTACATTTTGTTGGCAAGTTGAAACTTGAACTTTAAGGATTAGTGGTCTTGACGTGACCCGCCCAAACCAACCTGAAAATTCTAATGGCGGGTTGGTATAAATCACGCATCAAAAACAAGTGATCCTATCACCAGACATATTTATGACATGTAAGATTAAATACAGACTTTAATACCTAAATGCTTCCATTGATGCCAAGTCATTTCACTTAGGTTGTGAAAATTTATGAGACAAGATAACAACTCAAGGTGCATAATTATTCATCTCCAACAATAAAAGAAAGAGTTTGATGATTAATTATAATGTTAACATAAAAAAATATTGGAAAACAAAACAACAGTTTTAGAATGATATATGAATTTTTTTTTCATTTCCCCATGTTTATAGACCATCTATCAAGGCATAACACCTTTTACTATAAGAAAACTAAAAATAAAAAATATATATATATACTTTTTTCCCGCATGCTCTCTTACACCGAGTAATGTAGATGGCTTGTGTCGATATTAAGCTCATTTACCTTTGACATGCGATGAATGTGTCCCTTTATAGTAAACCTCTCCTTGGTTCTGTACATTACAAGGTTTTATACACTTTAAGAGACTTACTATATATGCATTTACTTTCGGCAAAGATAACATGGTTGGTAAAAATGCATTGCTTATAGAAATGTGAAAGTAGATTCCTATTTACCACATTTTGCTCTTAAAACATCTAAGACATATATATGTAACACCCTTCTCCACTCCACTGATAAATATATGAGTATTTGCATAAAAATGTACGTTTAAAGTAAGAAATATTGTTTTTGCACACATAAAGTGGCTCGATCATTCAAATTCTTTGATTTAGAAGAATCTTATTACTTTCTTTTCTTAACAACAACCCCCCCCCCCCCCCCCTCCCCTCAAAAATAAGCCTGCAACTAAAATCCACATATTGCTCATTTTCTAGGACTTTAACCTACACCAATACAGTGCAGGGATAAACAATGGTTTGCCCTAGACCAAGAGGCCGTCAACTAAATTTTATCGATTACCTATGAAAATAAGGATGTGGCATTGTTTACAAGTTTGATCATGTAGATTACCTAAATGAAAACCTTTTAGGAGTTATGATTCTTTTTAGTGAGTGCAAAAAAATTTTACTCCCCAAAGTAGAAGTCCCACCTGAAGTTATTTAAACTTAAAATGTAGAGCTTGCAATTGCATCACAAACTCACACTAGTCATTGCTCAAATCATTGTTTTGGGGTTGAAAAGTGTAGATTATATATTAAGTCCAATTGACCCACACATGACCCATTAGAGTTTCGAATGATTTCTTTATTAAACCCTTTTGACATGTAACGATTCGAAAAATGACCAAAATAACCCATGATATGAGATGTTTGCTCAACTTGATCCCTTACAGATAATCATTCAACAACGGAGACTAAGCGAAGCGTTCAGTTATGGGATGCTTACCTTATATATGCCTTGTTGGTTGATGTAAATGCCTCATTAATAATTTCTGGGAAATACTTCTCATACTCCTTTAACATTGTTAGCACCTTTGATTCTGAATCCACATCATCATACATCTCAAAACATGATTTTGCAATATGACTCAAGGACAATTTTCCACGTTGAAGCAAGAAATCATCGATCTTTTGGACTTCATGTTCATAGAATATTTGTCTTCCTGTTAGCACCTCAGCGAGTACAACTGTAAAACCATAGAGATTGATCTGCAGTGGAAGGGGCTCTGACAGAATAATCATTATTCAGATGTACGTAATTACATAAATACGTAACAATTTTTTCTTTGTTCTTTCTTTTTCGAGGGATTTAGAGGGAGGCATGGGAAATGAGATGATGTAACTTACTCAATCCAGGATGATAGTTATCATAAAGAAGACTCTTCTTGTTAGAATATTGGCCATGTAATAACTTAGTAATGTCATAATCAAAAAGCTTTGCTGTAAAATCCTGCAAATTTAAATTTCATGCATAAAGGTAAAACCATTTTGACGAAAAAGTAAACTTATCATAAGGAAACATAGTAGTATTATATGCACATAGCAAAACAGCTCAGATGATACCTCCTCAAGCAATATCTTATGTCTGTGAAGCCGATACTCACCAACAATTCCCGTGCGATTAGAATCTGCTGTGACTTCATCTGTTTTCCTGTTCAAGAAAACGATTGCCCGTGCAATTCCTACTACTATTTTCACTTTTGTAAACAATGGAAGTAGTTCTATTGTTCCTACAACACACGAACATGACTATTTAAACTTGCAGTTCCTTTCAAATCTTAATCAGTGTATGGAATATTTTTTGCAGCTTACCGTTCCACAGGAGACCCTTTAAGTTCCCATTGCTTATAACTTCATACACAAGAAAGAGTTGTTTACCTTTCAAACAGTATCCGATGAGTTTAGCTAGATTTGGATGACAAAACTCTTTCAGCATATTTGGATCAAACTGCATACAGTAGAGTGGTGGTTCCGATAAGCTAAAAATAGAAAGGGTAAACACAAGAAGATACGTGCTTTGTCTTTTAGAAGACTTACATGTTTGTAGCTATTAAGTCTTTTAATTGCAATGGGTAATCCCGTATCACGCATACAAGGTGAATATGTAACTTTATCGACCCAACCTCTATAAATAGCTCCATGAACACTCTTTCTCAAGCGCGTGTCATTTCCAAAGTCCCTTGAAGCACATTTCAGTTCATCATAATTGAACATTTTCAGATCTCTTGCTACTAATTTCCCGTGCTGATGACGCATTTTACCATGACCATCACAATCCTTGTTGCTGGAAGGACCTGCTCTTCGGTCACGGAAAGGAAAACACAGTTAAAAAAGAACTAAAGACGATAAGTGGCATTTGTTTAAACAAAGCAAATACATATCTCCATACACAATTTTTTTCAAGGCTACAAATCATTTTTTGACTTATGACAAAGAGATAAACCAAAAGAAATAAATAATATCATCGACTTCTGCAAATGGGCTAACTACACAGATGAAGTTAAAAGTTATGTTTTCGCATTCTGTCATGTAATTAGTTCAGCATCAAAAGTCATAAATAGCATCTAGTATTAAGACTATGAACAAAAATATGCACACACAAAACAAATAGAAAGTTTGCGCATACCAGAATTTTGCATCGTCATGGAACCAAGATACTTATGAAGCTTCCAAGTGAACCCCATCCTTCCTAGTGAAACTGCAATTTTTTCATGCTTCTGTTGTAGTTTCAGTGAAGCCTGAAGTGAGGCCACAACCTCTGTCATGTTAGGTCGTTCTTTCGGAACACTAAGCAAACATTTATATGCAATTTGGGTAAACCGTCTTAAACATTTTGGAGATATTGTCCCTCTGATAGTCGGATCAACCATTTGATCAAATTTTCGTTCTTTCACGCATTTTTGAGCCCATCTTACCAAAATATATTCATATTCATCCTCACCATGTCGTATGTCGACTGGAAGCCTCCCAGATAACAATTCAAACAATACAACCCCAAAAGCATAAACATCAGTTTTCCTCGTCAATCTTCTGGTATAGAAGTAATCTGGATCCAAGTACCCGAAAGTGCCCTTCACACTAGCATCAACATATGATGATGACTGATTAGTTGGGTCTATTTTGGACAGCCCAAAATCTGAAATCAGAGCGTCCCAGTTCTCATCCAAAAGAATGTTCGAGCTTTTTACATCACGGTGTATGATTCCATGTTGGGTGCCAACACCTGTGTGAAGGTAGTCTAATCCACGTCCAGCACCTATCACAATCTTCAATCTTTGAACCCAATTTAAAGGAGTTTCCGCTTTGTGTAAATGATGGTAGAGGGTTCCATTAACCATATATTCGTAAACAAGGATCATTTCACTGTTATCATCACAATAACCAATCAGCGGCACCAAGTGACAGTGACGCAGCTTAGATAGTGTCTCGATTTCAGCCTTGAACTCAAGTTCCCCCTGGCTGGACAAAGAATCCAACCGTTTGATGGCCACAACACGATCACCTTCTTCACTAGAAACTTGACCTTTATAGACTTTTCCGAAGCCTCCCTGTCCAATGAGAAGTTCATCATCAAAGTCTCTGGTTGCAGATTGTATTTCTGCTAGAGAAAACACGCGGCATGAAGGTGGTGACAGCTTATCACACTTGGCTGCTGCAGAACACATGATCTTGGTTGGTGTTTGAGATCTGCACACAAGGTTCTGAGAAACAGCGTTATCTAAACGAAGCTTAGATCAGACGTAAAATCTGTATTACAAAAGTCTAGTTTCGACCATGGTAGATGCCGGCCAATCCTTATGATCATCCAAATTTAGCTTATTCTATCAAAACAAAATTAATGAAAATTTTAATCAAAGGGACAAAAAAATCAATATCAGCAGATTTATTCTATCTTAGTTATTGGATGGATCTGGAAATTGGTACCATTTAATCTAGCTTTGGCTTTATGATTATCCAAATTTAGCTCTTTCTTAGTAATTGGTATAACCAACACGTTGTATAGAACTTGTTTCTGTAACTCTTTTTGGTCTATCAGCTTTAAGTTTTCAAGGAATATATTTGTATTCTCATTAAGCTGTTCAGATTTATATGAAGTCAAGGCTCCAACTTATATAAGCCTGTAGAAAGACATTATGGGAACTGACAAAAGTATAATTATTCTAGCTTAAGCAAGTTAATGTATGAAAGCAAACAAAATCAATTTGTTATCTTGTCCAAGTTAATACATCAGATTATTAATTAGACTCTTTCTTGACATTTAGTTAAGAAAGCCCCGACAGTTCAATAAAACCTCTGATTATTTGAAATAGCATACATCTATAGGAAGGCATGAGCAACTTAATAAAAGTCAACAATTCCAATGGCCTAAGTCAACAATTTAATTTACAAAGTCAACAACAAGAAATCATCCTTTTGTTGCTCTGTGACCACTTGGCCATACAAGTTAGTGTTCACCATCTCCAACGCATAGGGACGTCTCTACAATACAAGCAACTAAAGTAACACTTCAGGCCTCTGAATTTTAAGGCCTTTGAAATTGAAAAAAATAATATTTTTATATTAATCTAAAAATATATGTGATAATCTATTAATTATTATTTTTCAGAGAGAAATAAAAAGAGATACCAAATTGGTTGAGATAAATATAATTTGAATATATATATACATATATATATATATATATATATATATATATATATATATATATATATATATATATATATATATATATATATATATATATATATATATATATATATATATATATATATATATATATATATATATATATCAATTCGTGTTTGAGATAAATGAATGATTTTTATATAGTAAAAAAATAAAAGGTTTTTCTTAAAAAAAGCCTTGATTAGTCTATTTTAGGCCCTAAAATGTGTTGTGCCGCCCCTGCCAACGCAGATTCCATGAGGAAACATATTTCATTATCTATTGACCTTAAAACTTACTAGATTTAAATATTTGAAGAGAGGTTTTCATAAAATTGCATAGTTTTGTCTCGATATTGCTATTCTATTTATCTTGATATTCTATTTATATGTGCTCCTTGTAGCTCGATTTCGACTTTTCTTAATGCACGACATATTTTCAATGTTTTTCAGAGTAGTGAAGAGTTTGGATCATAGGCTCATAGAGACGACTATTAGAATTTGATGTAGATTATTATTCAACACATGAGTTTGTATCATTTAATAACTAGAACAACATTGGTTAAACCATTAATATTTAGTCCAGAAAAGCTAGATTATGTTGAAAATATATAATCAATACGTGCATCCTATGTTTATTATTGTGAGGAGTTAGAGTTGATCATAGAGACATAATAATACTTCGGAAGAAATCTTGTTGGCTTCGGAAGAAGCAGGTTTATTCTTCGCAAGAAGAGTGTTTGCTTCGGAAGTATTTCCATAACTTCAGAAGTTAAGTTTACCTTCGGAAGATATGTTTCCTAAACACAATGGGGGTAAATTGTAAATAGGTTGTTAAGTTTGTTAGGCCTGATTCGTGTATATAAGGATCAGTTGCTATTTTAGAATCTAATCTTTTCCATTCGTTTTAAAATACATTTCTTAGTTCTCAATTGTTCTCAATATTCAATAACATTTTGAATCATTTCGGTAGTGAATTCATTGGCAATTTTGTTCTTTCTTTGAATCGGTTTACAACAATTGGTATCAGAGCCAAGTTCGGCTCAATTGAAGAAAGAAGAAGATCACGGCTGTGATCAGAAGGGAAATTGGAGAATCAAAGATGATGTCCATGAAGTTCGATCTTGAAATGTTCGATGGGAAGAATGATTTCAGGTTATGGCGTGTCAAGATGCGAGCGCTGCTTGTACACCAGGGATTGGTGGGAGCGCTTGCAGGGCAGCCAAATTTGCCGACAGATTTGACAAAGAAAGAGAAGCGTGAGATCATAGAGAAGGCGCACAGTGCAATAAATTTGTCCTTGGGAGATCGGGTGCTTCAAGAAGTGTCGAAGGAAGACTCGGCTGCCGGAATCTGGACGAAACTTGAAAGCTTGTACATGACGAAGTCGTTGGCAAATCGACTGTACCTAAAGAAACGTTTGAATACATTTCACATGGCGGCAAACAAGACCTTGGAAGATCACACATATGAGTTCAACAAACTTATCTTGGATCTTGAAAATATTAACACGAAATTGGAAGATGAAGACCAAGCTATCATCTTCTTGACTTCATTGCCAAAGTCATATGAACACTTTGTTGACACATTGATGTATGGTCGAGAGACATTATCAATGGAAGAGGTTCTTGCAGCCATGAATTCTAAAGAATTGAAGAAAAGGAGTGATGTACAAGAAGATTCAAGTGATGGGCTGGTTGTGCACGGGAGATCAGAACAAAGGTCATCTAAAGGCAAGAGCCAAGTTAGATCAAGATCAAGAACCAAACGAAGGTGCTATGTGTGCAATTCAAAAAAACATCTCAAGAAAGACTGCCCGGAGAGGAGGAAGAAGGGAGCTGAGTCAAGTTCAGGAAAGGGGCAAAATAGCCATGTATCAGAAGGATATTTGGATGGCTATGACAGCTCTGATGTTCTGAATGTGTCTTGTGATGAAGACATGAGTGAATGGATACTTGACTCGGGGTGTTCCTTTCATATGACTCCTGTCATAGAGTTCTTCAAAGAGTTGAAGATGGAAGATCTTGGTGAAGTAAAGCTTGGGGATGATCGGCCTTGTAAAATTCTAGGGTCAGGTACTATCACTTTTAAGTTACATAATGGCACTAAGGTTGATATTAGTGATATCAGGTATATTCTTAGTTTGAAAAGGAGTTTGTTATCACTAGGGACTTTTGAGAAGTCAGGCTATTATGTTGGGCTAAAGGATGGTAAGGCTAGAATTGTTAAGGGTTCCTTAGTATTGTTAACTGGTACTAGGAGAAGTAACAATACATACAGATAGAGGGATCTGCAGTGTATGGAAGTGCATGTGTGGCACTAACTAAGAATGATAGCTCTTTGGTGTGGCATAAGAGATTTGGTCATCTTAGTGAACAGGGTCTCATTGAATTACAAAAACAAGGCATCATTAGTGAGTTTAAGGTGAATGATGTAGGGTTCTGTGAGACATGTGTTTTGGGTAAAAGTAAGAGGGTTCAGTTCAAGACTGACAAACACATCTCTACTAATGTGTTAGACTATGTTCATTCTGACTTGTGGGGGCCTGCCAGAACTAGTACTATAGGTGGAGCTAGTTATTTCTTGTCTATCATAGATTATTACTCATGGAGAGTTTGGGTGTATGTTCTTAAGCATAAGAATGAAGCTTTTAAGAAGTTTGTAGAGTGGAAAACTCTAGTAGAAACTCAAAGTGAATGGAAGGTCAATAAGTTGAGGACTGATAATGGGCTGGAATTCTGTAATAGTGAGTTCAATGAGTTTTGTAGAACTCATGGGATAGCAAGACATCTTATTGTACCCGGTACTCCCCAACAAAATGGGTTGGCTGAGAGGATGAACAGAACCTTCTTGGAAAGGCTAAGATGCATGAGGATTAATGATGGGTTTCCAAAAGGTTTTTGGAGTGAATTGGTTACATCTGCAGCTTATCTGATTAACAGATCTCCATCTAGAGCTTTGGGTATGAAGACTCCTATGGAAACGTGGACATGTGTTAAACCTGACTGTAGCCATTTAAGGGTGATTGGGTCAGTGGTCTACTTTCATGTTAGTCAGGATAAACTTGATGCAAGGGCTCAAAAGGGTGTTCTTTTGGGGTACCCTGAGGGTGTCAGGGGGTATCTAATATGGAGGTTGGAAGGAGAAGGACCTCGGGTAATAGTAAGCAGGGATGTAGAGTTCCAAGAAGGCATGTTGTATAAGGATGTGATAGGTGTTAACATCCGGTCTTAGTCTCCAGAGAAAGTTGAGATTGAGGTGGAGTATGAGGATGATTCAGACAAGACTGCTGGGTCAAGCAATAGGATTGAATGTGAAGTGAATCATGAGCCCCATACTACTCATAGTATTGCCAAAGATAGACCTAGAAGAAAGGTTGTAGCTCCTATCAGATACAGACAGAATCATGATGTGTCAGCTGTTGCCTTCACAACTGCTGAGGAGGAGAGTATCTATGAACCTTTGAGTTTTGCTGAGGCTATGTCATCAAATGAAAGTGACAAATGACATGGTGCTATGGTTGAGGAGATGAATTCCCTAGATAAAAATGAAACATGGGAATTGGTTGATATGCCAGTAGAGCAAAAACTGGTAGCTTGTAAGTGGCTGTATAAAGTCAAAGATGGTGTTCCTGGTGCTGAGGGTCCTAGATTCAAAGCTCGGTTGGTAGCTAAAGGATTTACTCAAAGGGAAGGTATTGACTATAATGAGATCTTTTCATCAAATTAGAGCTCATATCAAACAACTTGATCTACTAGCTAATTCTCTTAAGCCGAAAAGGCTAATCGTGAGTTGTGACTAAAACTCTAAACGTCATAAAGAAATCGACTAGCGGTCATTAGACTAGGATTTTAGGTTTTTCAACTTCAATAATGTTGAAACTTCCCCGTAGAAAAAGAATTCTGGTTCTGCCACCGAATATGTTCATAGGTCTACTAGTGCCAAAAATCTTAACAAGTGTAAGTGATTGTTAAATGTTTCAACAAGTGTAAATTTTTAATTAGTATCAATGTGGAATTGTGATTAGGTTAAAATCATTAGAATTAGGTATGACTTTGGACTTTATCTAAGGGTTAATGGTGATTAGTAAAGTGTTGTTGTCAATTAAGGTCGATAGTTGCATGGAAGTTTTGCTTGAGGGCAAGCAAAAGACAAGTGTGGGGATGTGATCGGGTGGTGTTCGTTTGGTATTTAATTTAGTTAATTTTGTATTTTTATGTGCTTGAGAATATAAAATGTGATTCCTTTGAGATTTGTTTACATTACTATTGTTTTGAGCTTAAAGACCATTAATTGAATGTCTTAATGTGTGCATGGGAGATTAAAGAAAGAGCTGAAGCTTGCAAAGCAAAGATAAAGTGTGCATAAGTAAAAGAGCTCAAGATGAACACCCAATGCATAGTACTCTGACACCGGCGCATCAACGTGTGCAAAATAAAGGAGAATTAAAATTTAGATATAGACCAAGCGCACCATGAGCCAAGTCTATTCAATGGGATTTTAGCTACGTAAAATTAAGGATTTGAGACTCTATACTATGGGAACTCCTAGGCTTACGAAATTAATTCGTCCCTATGATTTTTAGATGTTTTCGTAAAGATTTTGAGTGTTTCTTTCACCATGGTTTCACCCTGAATAATCATCAGCAACCTCTAATCAACCATTAAAGATGCCGATGAACGGCTAATTCATTTGTAATCATTTCTAGGTATATAGTTCTTGTAAGTGAAACCTAGGCTTTAGTTTGAAATGGTGTTTTAGTTTGTTTTCTTTTTGTAACAAGAAATCAATTATACTTTTTTTATTAAAGTTAAACGATTCGTTTATGTTGCATTTTATCATTCGCATTCGTTTTTCTTGCATCTTAAGCAATTTGATGTGTGTGAATACTTGATATATACGGATTGGTAATTTTATGAATAAGTGGATATTAAAAGTTTGTTTCATGATTATCACCTTAACTAAATGGTTTTACAAAGTCATGTCTTAGTGATTTCCAACTAGTTCTTACTAAAGCTAGTGTATCTTTAAACTTGAACCCTGAAAGTGATTTCCTTTTTTGTCATTATTTTTAAAACTTTCAACCAAGTTTGTTGTTGTCTTAAACATTTCTTTTTAATTTATCTTGCACTTTAAGGAAAACCTATAAATGTTTGCCTTTTCATATTTCCTTTCGTCTTTCAGTTTTGTAAGTATACAGTTTTACACTTTCCATTTATTACTTATAGAGACAACCTTGTTTAACCATACTAGCTTTAATAGTTAAGATCATGTAATTAATATGTTTTTGATTGGCTAACATAACTCGATAATCTATCATCTAGGGTAATATGCTTAAGATGAACTTGGAGGTTTAACAAGTTGTGGGTTTTCTTCGAAGGGAGTAGTCCGGGTCATCACATTATGTTCTTCGGGAGGAAATGTGATCCATTTCTAGGATAACCCCGAGTAACCGGGCCTTTGCTGTTCAAAAAATAATATTGTTTTAGGTTGTGTTTAGTGTACTCTTTTATCTTATTTTTATTTATTATAGCTTCTTCTAAGTTGTCACATGTAAACAATTTAAATATTTTATCTTCTTTTTGGTTTTCTTTCCTCGTTTTATTGTCTGATATTACATGACTTGTCTTTTGACATATGCATTTTCTTATTTTTACTTGTTCTACATTTTCTCCTTTTAAGTTATCAAATAAATACAATTTAAACATTCTACTTTTTTATTGTCTTTTAATGACTGTCTAGTATATGAATTGTATTTGTTAGATTCAACTAGCATTGATTCAAAACATCAAATCTACGATGGGCGGAGGTTAAAGGGGGTCGGAAGTGGCCATCGCCCCCTCTTTCTTTCACTAGTAATATTAATTTTTGGCCCTATAGTTTAAATTTTTTATATATATTGAATTCGCCCTCCTAAAAATTACTTCTCCCCCCGCCCCCTATACGAATGTTCAAGCTCCACCATTGAAATCTACTATTCATATCGTTCATAGTTGGTTAAACTTTATGGCTTAAAAATCAAATTGTTAATGCTTCGGTGAAATTAGAGCACAATGGTTATTTAAAAAATAAACCATACTAAAATTTTATCACAAGTAAAGATATTGCTTTCGTGATAAATTAAGAGTGCACTTCGCTTAATTTCATCTTCAGATATGTTGTATGAATTCATTCTTAAACACACAACATAGAACTCCCTAAGGTTCATATTCTTGACCTTAAAAGGGGCAATAGGTGGATGAGACAGGATTTGAGCTTGATGTTCTTTGTAACTAGGTAACTACTTCTCACCCACTATTTATAAGTTTTCTTAGCTGCTGTTGTGATAGTGAGAGTTGGAGATTCATTTATCTCTTACTATAGTATAGTTTTGTCTGATTTTGGTTCTTTGACTTGGTGAATATGGTGGAGTGGTAGATATGTGTGAGGATGGTGGTGATTCAGTTTCAAGTTTACTTGACAAGGTATTGTGTTGCTAATTGTTGATGGTTGAATTCTTTGCTTGATTTCCTTATCATTTGATATTTTTTCTATCTTCGAGTTAATTTCAAGCTGTGTACTTATGCGAAAAGTTCCTCACATATGATTAAATTTGTCATATCCCCTATAACGGCATCCATTTTTCAGGTGTCATATCTATAAAAATAAAGTATTAAAATAATTATTAAATAATAAAATAACTTAAACACATAAGGATTCCTACGAATAGAAATATGATCATGTACTCAAGGAACTAAAAGTGTTCAAGTATAGATAGATATAATTGTATTTAAATAAAACCAAAAAATGGGGGGTTCATTACAGAAAATATCCAACAAATTACAGTAATCAAAGAAGTGAAGAACAATAATGTTTGGTCATAATACCTCAAGCCCATGAGGCTGCCAAACCCATTAAGCCTATAATAGGTAAACCCACTTCATCTCATGGTTAGAGTACTTATTCTACTTGGTTTTTTAGTCGTTTTAATTAGTTTGGACACTTTTAAATTCTAAAAATATAAAGGATATCAATTGTAGTCTAATTATGACACCTTTTTTAAAGTTTCTTAGTCTATATATATATATATATATATATATATATATATATATATATATATATATATATATATATATATCAAAGCATAAGGGTAGGCATACTGTGTCAAAAAAATTTAAGGTAGTGAAATTTTTAAGGATCGACCTTATTATCTAATTCTTTAGTGTTCAAATTATGATTACTAACTTTTCCCGATCATGCTCTGGGACCTTCCATTTTTCTTGATCATATGTAACACCCGGAAATTTATTATTTTGAAGCCGACGAAGAAAGAAAAGAAATAAAGTCCAAAGTCGAGGGACCAAACTCGCCAACGAAGAAAAGTTGGGAGATGTGGTGGTATGTGTAGGGAGAGGGCAGCCCACTCTCCCCACACACTCCAAATTTTCAGCTCACAAAGAAGTGAGAAGAGAGAAAGAGGAGAAAAGGGAGAAAAGGGGGTTGATTCGGGTGATTCGGGTGTCCAAATCCGTCGAGTAGCAAGCCAAATCGAAGCTCTTGTCTTTGTGCTCGATTGTGTGAGTTCTAGGACCCCACTTTTACTTGTTTTCAACTGATTTTGGGGCTGGAAGATGTTCAAAACCCGTTTTTACAAGTGTGTGTGTTTGACCCATTTGGGCGTGATGTGTGTGATGCGTTTAGAGTATGATTTCGGGCTTGTGTGTGCTTGTATGGTGTTATGGTATGCATTCCTAAGGTCCAGAAGGGTTAATTTAGGCTTAGAATGGGTTTGGATGAGCTTGGAGGCCGAAAATGGCAGATTGGGTTCGGGATGAACTCCATTCTGCATCAGCTAGGGCTAGGCGACCGAATGAAGGCCATACGGCCGAATGAGGGCGATTGAAGGTCATTCGCACGATTGGGGTTCAGTCGCATAGATGCTTAGTCGCATGAGTCCATTCGCATGAGGTTAGTCGCATAGGTGCCCATTCGCAGTAATCCCATTCGCACGAGGTCCATACGCACGATTGGATGTTCATTCGCATAGATGACCATTCGCATGGGTCCAGTCGCATGATGTTCAGTCGCATGGAGGCCATGCGACTGAAGGGTGTTCATACGCCCGAATAGGGCCGTTGCACTCGAAGGAATGTGTAGTTTGACTTCTGGCCTTCGGGGAAAGGTGCAGATGTAAGTTTGGATGTAAGGTAACCCGTAAGAGCATGTAAGGGGATGGTTATGACCTTAGAGTATATGTAGGGCATGATGATGATGATGATGTTGCATGTTTATGCATATTATGAATGTATGATGTTGCCCTGTATGATGATGATGAATGTGTATGATATGTTCCTTATTATGAATGAATGATTATCTTTCTTATGGCTTTGCGTATTATGACGAATGAAATAAAGTATTATGTAACGTAAAGTGGAAAGAGATGACACGTCTTGCATGCATCGGATAACGGGTCCTTCTTTGTGATTGACCATTATGTGGAACCTCTACCGCTTACCCTTAGTACTGTGGCATACGTTTAGCTGTTCATTTATTGACTTCGGCCCAGTGGCTATGACCGTCGGTTATCATTAGTACTGTGGCATACGTTTAGCTGTTCATTTATTGACTTCGGCCCAGTAGCTAAGACTGATTGGTTAACCCCAGTACCGTGGCATACGTTTAGCTGTTCATTTATTGACTTCGGCCCGGTAGCTGAGACTAATTGGGGTGTAGCATATGGTATTGGTATGGATGATGTCCGATGCGCAAGTAAGTTAAAAGGAACGAATGAAAGAATGAATGAATGAATGAATGAAGAAGATAATAATGATATTATCTATGCGTACGTATGATGTGTGATCACGTCAATGTAACGAATGGTTTTTATATGAAAGTAAAGTATGTTTTATTATTAAAACTAGAACTCACTCAGCAACGCTGACTTTTATTGCATTTTCCAGTTGGCAGGTAAATGATTGCTGAGGATGGCACGGCAAGGCTACTCGGCTCTTTTGGGATGGCATCCAATTATATAGCTTTTGTGATGTAATGCAAACATGAATTTTGTAACCGGATAATGATGTATTATTTGGCAAAAGTAATTATGATGAAACGTGATGTCATTTTTGAATGTTTCCGCTGCAATGATTTCTTAATGTAATGTAAATTTTATATTTTATGTGCGATGAATGACCAACTGTAAGCGTCCCGGGAACGGGGCCTTACATCATACAAGTTTTCGAGCTCTAGGACCACTAAGTTACAAGCATGGAGACTTGTATGGTCATAGCACCACCTATACCGTCCGAGAAAAAATGTATATTTCTTTTAGTAAATAACATGATTCATGTGTATTCTACTTTTATTAACTAAAGATGAAGCCTTTGAAGCGTTTAAAATTTTCAAAAAACAAGTGGACGGCGAAACCGGGTATAAACTTGGTGTTTTTCGAACCAATCGAGGAGGAGAATTATGTCCAGATAATTCTCAAGATTTTTTTGATGTAAGGAATGACAAGGCATTACACCACTACTTATACCCCTAAACAAAAACAGGGTAGTGGAGAGGCGTAACTAAATGATAATAGAGATGATTATAAGCATGCTAAATGGGACAAGTGTTTCTAGATTGCTTTGGGGGAACCAACTCATCACATAATCTACATTCTCAATCGAGTTCCAACCAAGGATTTAGCTAATAAAACTACTTATGAAGCACTCAAGGGAAGAAAACCTAACTTGGAGCACATACGTATATTCAGGTGTGTTGGGTATGTAAAACACCCTTTACATAACATTAAAAAAAAACTTGATGATCGATCACCAATGGTCTATCTTGGGTCAGAACCCGGTTTGAATGCTTCTCAAATATTTGATGCTATCAAAAACAGAGTTCAAGTGAGTCGAGATGTCTACTTTAATGAAAAATAATGTTGGAATCTAGGCTACATACGAACTAACTAATAAACATAATTTAAAGGATTTTGTTATAAATTATGGTGCATATGAAATTTGGTAGAGTGTCTAGTAACAAGATCAATTTAGTGGCCTAATTCCTCTCTTCTAAAACTCTACTGCAAACCACAACCCATGCTCAACACGGGCTAGAAAAATAGCCAAAAATAACACAGCTACGAGCCTAAAGCACCCTAAACAACCCACTAAACTTTCCAATCCACTTAGGGACCATTTATGACAACCTTCCAGCCCTACAAAGCATAATTTGACAAGCACCCTATTGTCAAGAAGAATGGACTGGAAACAACCCATTATATATCAAGGAGACAAGAGGACAAACAACCTAGTTCATGATGACCCACAAAACCACACTCCAACATGTTCCACCCGACCTTCTAAAATTCCAGTAAAATATAATGATTATATTTTAAGGCGAGAGTACGCGTAGGATCGAGTTTGGTCACTTAACACAATTGTTATCTCTCAAACTCACTAAGTTACACTCGGATTGATGATGCAGAACCTCTTAAGAGCTGATAGTATTATAATAAGTAAACAAACACAAGAGAAAGGTTTTTCAAGATACTTGTATATATTACTTCTCAACTTTAAATATTACAAGACTTTTACAAGCATGATAGATGAGTTACAATAAGAAACTATATATACTAGTATCTACAGCCAGTTATACTTTGATACCAGCTGGAAACTTATGACTAAAGCAAATACTACGTTGCTAGAAGTAAGGTTTCCTAGATAAAATACTATCTAAGATTTGTTAGTCATGACATGTCCATGACTTACCTTTTGTCACCAACCAAAGTTCGTAACTGTACTAACTGATAAGGAATGAACAGTGGAATAAAGTACTGTCAACTACATGGGCGCGGGAAAGCGCCATGCAGTATCTCAGAGGTTGCGGCGGCTTGTCAGAAGGAGCATACTTATGTCCACTGCTTCATAGTAGGCTTTTCCGAAGGTTACTTGGCATCGAAAGAACAAGTTCTTCCGGAGCCACTTATACTTCGGAAGAGTCTACTTCTTCTGAGGCTTGTGATGATTTTCACACTTTGGAAGTCATTGTCTTGGAATATTCTAAGTGTTGAACTTCGAAAGAAGAAAGACTTTGTCTTTGCAAGTTAGAGTTTGTTGGACCAAAAGAACCAATGAGCCTGATCAGAAAAACCTCTAAGTCCCACAGACATTACAACTGCTGAAGATAATTACATCAGCTGAAGACATCAGCTGATTACAAAGGTCCGAAGACAAAGTCTGAAAGCAAAGAACTGAAGACAAAGTCTGAAAGCAAAGAACTGAAGACAAAGTCTGAAGATGAAGTGCTGAAGACAAAGACTGAAGACCAGAGTGATCAGCAGTTGTCACAACAGCTGAAGTTATTAACTTCAGTAGTTGTGATGGTTTTACTTTTCAGTACTTGTAACTTTATATTTCAGTAGTTTATTGTTTCAGTAGTTATTAGTCAGTAGTTTTATGTATTTGTACTTAGCATTCACTGAGATGTAATCTGTTGTTGAGAACATCTCAGTAGTTTGCATATTTCAGTTGTTTTTGTAAATCTGTTAGATGTCATTGTCAAGTGACATCAGCAGACATCACATTCCTCTATATAAGGGATGTTGACCTAGCTGTATTTCTAACCGAAGCATTACGCGTGAATGAAATCATTCCCTTAACAGAAATATTCTCTCTATAATTGTGATTGATTGTCTTGCATATTCATCACCTTTCTTGCTTGAATTCGATCTCAATTTGTGATATTCCGCTGCATAATTCTAACCTAATTGATCCGATCCTATCAAATGGTATCAGAGCAGGTTAATCATTGATCGATCTAACAATTGATCATTGAAACTGTTCTTTTGATAGCAAAGGTTGATCGAATTAGTTGTTTTGCAAGAATTGAATATAGAGATTAATTTTCTGTGCTTCCGGTTCATTAATTGTGATTCTAATTGTGTTTTCTAAGTGTGTTGTTGAGTTTTCAAACCAGACCAATTTTAATCTCCTTGACTTCAATTGAATTAGTGAAAATGACTACTTCAATGAATGATCCTCACAATACTGGCTCCTCAACTAAGCCTCCTATGCTTGTTAGGAGTGAGTATAACATATGGCAACACCGAATGCTCCATCACCTGTCTGTTAACAGTTCAGGTTGTTGGAAGTCTGTGGTTCATGGACCATACAAGCCTATGGTGAGTAATCCTGAAACCAAGGAGATGGTTCCTAAAAAGAAGGAACAATATTCTGATGAGGATTTAAAACTGTTTGAGATTGATGCTAAAGCCCATGGAATTCTGGCCATGGCACTACCTAATGAAATCTATTCTGGGCTCATGCATCATGAAACTGCTTATGATACTGGGTTGCTCTAAAGGAACAATTTGGAGGAACTGATGAGGTCTTAGCAAACAACAGAGAAATCCTTGCCCAGCAATATGAGACATTCTTTCATAGGAAGGGTGAGACACTGACTCAACAGTTTGAGCGATTTTCATGTTTATTCTCTAAGCTTAAGATGGTTCAACATGAATACACAAACAGCCAGATGAATAATAGATTCCTCAGATCCCTGCCTGAGAGATGGGACACTTACACCATTGTCCTACGCTCCAGTGCAAATCTTGATACTCTATCTCTCACCCAACTTCATGGGAAGCTCTTAACATTTGAGAGAGAGATAGAACAGAAAAGGAAACTATCTTCATCTGGAAAGCTCACTGATGACTTTGTACCAGGTAATACTGCTCTGGTTGGTCATGAGTCTGAATATGCTTCAGCTGAAAGTTCATATGATGAGCATATTGATTTCTCTTCAAACAGTGGAAATCATGCTTTTGTTGGAGTTGAGGGAAACTCAAGTTTTAATGCTGATAATTTGTGTTTTGTGATGTATGATTTGAAAGGAATAGCTGATGATGATCTTGAAGAGATGGATATTTTGAGCCAAATGGCATTGATTAATATCAGATCTCAAAAGTTTTACAAGAGAACAGGTAGGAAGTTTCCTGGTCTCTCTGGCAAAACCAAAGTTGGTTTTGACAAGAGTAAGTTGAGATGTCACAAGTGTCACAGACTTGGACATTTTTCTAGAGAGTGTAGATCATCTGGATCTAACTCATCTGCACCCTTTGTGACTTTCCCAAGTAATAATTCACAATCCAAAGGGCAACATCCTACCAGTTCTGATCATCATTCTCAGCATCAATCATCTCCTGCATACTTTGTCCCCCAAAGCCCCATGCCATATCCTTATCCATGTTTTTACATGCCTCAGTCTGGTCAAGTTTCAATACCAATGGCTCAACAACCACATGTTCTACCTGATTCTCAGCCTTCTCAATCAAATCAGCAATCACAATCTCAATCTCATCAGAGCTTTTTCACCCCTGAGGTTGTTGACTGGAGCAGTCTACCAGATGATGTATCTGGTTATTCTGAGCAATTTGCTGGTGCTGGTCAACATGGTGGTGACAATCATTTTGGAAACCTTGCTTTAATGGCCCTGGAATCTACTGATGACAATCCTTCATCATCACAGGGTTCTTCATCACAAGTACCACAGGTATCTTCTGAGGCTAAGGCCAAGATTTGTTCTGAATCATGCATAGCTGCTTTTGTTTCTATTAGGGAAGCAAATGTAGCTTTAATTAATCAAAATCTTGACCTAGAAAAGGCAATTTCTAAAAGAAAATCTGAGTTTGAGTCTGTGTTAAAAGAAAAGGATGAAGAGATTTATAAGCTTAAATGTCAAATTACTGATGAAAAGGCTAAGGTAGAGGTCATTCTAGAAAATCACAAGAATCTCAAGGAAACACTTGCAGCTACCCAAGTTGATTGTGAACAATGGGTAACATCCTGCAAGGGATTTGAAATGCTTCTCAGTAAGCAAACTGCTTCAAATGTGAAGTTTGGGATTGGGTATAATCATACCATACCTCCTACAGATTTTACTCCTAAGTCAGAAGTACAATCTGAGGTTGAGAGTCATTTCCAAATCACATCATCAGGTGTTTCATCCTCTATTGAAAATGTAAAATCTGAGGATGAAGTTAGTGTGAGTATCTTAGTTAATCAAATAATTGATGATCCTACTACTTCGAAACACTTGATCAAGAAGAAGCTGAGAAATTCAGGTGTTGTTCCACAAGGTACTCAAAGTACTGAAGGGCAAAACACAACACCTGAAGAGCATTTTAAATCAGAAGAAAATGGGCAATCCTTGACAACTGCCGAAGAATCTATCAGGATTCTAAAAAATACTGATAGCAAACCACTGAAGAAGAAATCTTCAGTTGTTGAAAATCCTTCAGTACTTCCCAAAAGTACTGAAAGGAAGAAAGTACTGAAGAACAAATCTTCAGTAGTTTCCTCAACTTCAGCAGTTGATCAAGAAAAGATGAAAAGAAAACCATGTGAAATATGTGGTTTGTTCAATCATCTGACTGATGAATGCTGGTATAGCAAGGGTTTAAAATTCAATAAAAAGAAAATTATTAAGCAGGAAATGCAGAAAATGAAAAGCGAATTTCAAACCAAGTTTGTACCTCAATCATCTCATTCTGATAAACCTAAGCTTTCTCAAAATGTCACTAAGAAAGAAGGGGTTTTTCAAACAACAGCTGCAAATATTCCCCAGGGAATATTGAAAACTCAGACTAAGTCTGTGTCTTTTCAAAAAAAGGATGTAGAGAATAACAAGAACAAATCATCCACAAGTACTAATGTGTCAACTGAGTTGAAAACTCTATCAACAAATCAGACACAACTTGTGATGATGATTCAACATCTATTGGGGAGAGTTAACCAATTGGATGTTTCTGTGTCTAAACCACTGAAAAGGATACCCAAGCAAAAATCCAAGGAATCCTTTTCAACATCATCTACATCTTCAAAAGCTGTTAATCATGCACAACCTGTTAGTTTAACATCTGTTGATGAAAACAGACCCAAAACCAAAAAGGTTTGGGTCTCCAAAGCTAACTAATGTTTGTGTTAAATGCAGGGTTCTTCATCATGCCAAAGAAGCACCTGGTATGTGGACAGTGGAGGATCCATGCATATGACAGGGAGCAGCTCTCTTCTTCATGACTATTCCCAAAGGAAGAAGGGATTTGTTTCATTTGGAAATGATGCAAAAGGTTACATCATTGGAAGGGTTTTGTCTCAAATGGGGAGATAAGATTTGATGATGTCAACCATGTGGAGAACCTCAAATACAACCTTTTGAGTGTCAGTCAAATGTGTGATAAAGGGCATGTTGCACTTTTCACAAGTCAAAACTGTCGGATTCTGTCTTCCACAGTTTTGCACAAGATTGACAAAATATTGGATGAGTATACTCTCCTGAAGGCCAACAGGATTGGTAGAGTATATGCTTTAGATCTATCAAAGAAAATAGATCTAAAAGGCCATCCATGTTTGTTCTCCAAAGCCTCTCCTCAAGAATCTGAACTATGGCATAGAAGGCTGGGTCATGTGAATTTCAAGAACATGAATCAGCTCATTCATCATGGATTAGTGAGAGGCTTGCCATTGAAAGAGTTCAAGTGTGATGATACCTGCCCAGCTTGCTTAAAAGGAAAGCAACACAAAGCTTCATTCCCTTCTATAGAAGAACCTAAGTCCACAGCCTGCTTGCAATTACTGCACATGGATCTTTTTGGTCCTGTGAGAGTCATGAGCATGGCAAAGAAAAAGTACTGTCTGGTAATTGTGGATGATTACTCTAGATATGTATGGACTTTCTTCTTGCATTCCAAGGATGAAGCAGCTCAAAGTATTATCTATTTTGTGTTACATGTGGAGAAGCAACATTCACTTCCTGTTAAGTGTGTGAGAAGTGATAATGGGACAGAGTTTAGAAATCACACTCTTGATGAATTCTATTTGTCTAAGGGAATCAAAAGACAATATAGTATTCAAAGAACTCCAGAGCAAAATGGAGTGGTGGAAAGAAAGAACAAGACCCTGATTGAAGCTGCAAGAACAATATTGGCTGACTCTGGGTTGCCACTAACCTTTTGGGCTGAAGCTGTCAATACAGCTTGCTATGTTCAGAATAGAGTATTAGTGAATCAGAGGTTGATGAAGACTCCTTATGTGCTCTTACATCATTTGGCTCCTTTGATTTCATTCTTTAGAGCTTTTGGGTGTCCTTGTTATATTCTTAACACAAAAAGTATCCTTCAGAAGTTTGATTCCAAGGTGGATGCAGGGTATTTTGTTGGGTATTCATCTACTTGCAAGGCATACAGAGTGTTCAACTGCAGAACAAAGATTGTTGAAGAGACTTTGCATGTCAAGTTCAATGAATCCCCAAAAGACAAGATTCCTCAAAACCCTGTTGAGATGTTTGACTTGGACATACTGCAATATGTCCCATATCAGCCTCCAACTGTTATGGTCTCTGAAGATCCATCATCTCCAACTGAAGATACAAATGCAAGTTGTAGTGATCATCTGCCTGGTTCTACTACACTTGATGTTCCTGTAGCCTCAGCAGCTCCATCGACAACAAATGCTGATGAAATCTCTGAATCCTCTATTTCATTTGAACTGCCATCTCAATCTAGGTTTCAAGAGTCTACATCAACTTCTGCTGCTGCTGAATCGTCTACAAACACTTGCACATATATTATTACATATCAAGAATTGAAGAATCATCCTGTGTCACAGATCATTGGTGACATAACTGCTGGTGTTTCAACAAGAAGTCAATTGTCCAATTTTTGTATCTATGCTCTCTTCATCAGTCAGCAAGAGCCAAAGAATTATCATGTTGCTTTAAGGGACAATGGTTGGGTTGAAGCCATGCAGCTTGAGCTTCTTCAATTTCAAAAACAACAAGTATGGGAACTGGTTCCTCTACCCCCAGGTAAGTGTGCAATAGGCACTAAATGGGTGTTTAGGAATAAAACTGATGAAAAAGGTCAAATTGTCAAGAACAAGGCCAGACTCGTTGTACAGGGGTTTTCACAAGAAGAAGGTATTGATTATGATGAAACCTTTGCCCCTGTAGCCAGACCGGAGGCAATTCGTTTGTTTTTAGCTTATTGCTTTTCATAACCTTTTAGTTTTTCAAATGGATGTCAAAAGTGCATTTTTGTATGGTAAAATAAAAGAAGAAGTTTATGTATGTCAACCACCAGGTTTTGAAGATCATAAACACCCTGATTGGGTGTATAAGCTTGATAAGGCTCTTTATGGGTTGAAACAAGCACCCAGAGCCTAGTATGGAACATTATCTAATTTTCTTCTTCAAAATAATTTCACTAGTGGGTCCATAGATAAAACTTTGTTCATAAAGAAAACTGGCATGCATAAGCTCCTTGTTCAAATTTATGTTGATGATATCATTTTTGCATCATCTGATCCCCAGTTATGTGATGCATTCACAAAATTGATGCAACAAAAGTTTGAAATGAGTGCTATGGGAGAATTACAGTTCTTTCTGGGCTTACAAATCAAACAACTGACTGATGGAACTTTCATTCATTAGTCAAAATACACAAAAGATTTGTTAACCAAGTTTGATTTACAAAACTGTAAATCCTGTTCTACTCCCATGTGCAGCAACACACAACTGGATGCTGATCAAAAAGGTAAAGCAGTTGATGAAACTCTTTACAGATGTATGATTGGTTCCTTAATGTACCTAACAGCTTCTAGACCAGATATTATGTTTGCAACTTGTGTCTGTGCTAGATTTCAGGCGGCTCCTAAGGATTCCCATATGATTGCAGTCAAGAGGATCTTTAGATATTTGCAGGGAACTAAATCACTAGGACTATGGTATTCCACTGGGCACTCTTGTAAATTGGTTGCTTTTTCTGATAGTGACTATGCCTGGTGTAAGTTAACCAGAAAATCAACTTCTGGTGGATGCCAATTTCTAGGCAACTGTTTGGTCTCTTGGCAGAGTAAGAAACAAACATCAGTTGCTACATCAACAGCTGAACCAGAGTACATTGCAGCTGCAAGATGTACATCTCAGGTACTTTGGCTTCAAAATCAGTTATTGGATTATGACATTACAGAGACTAAGACTCCATTATTAATGGATAGTTCTTCAGCTCTTTGTATTGTTAAGAATCCTGTCCAGCATTCTAGGACCAAACATATTGAGATCAGACATCATTTCATTAGGGATTGCTATGAAAAAGGTCTGATTGATCCAAAGTTTGTGCCTAGTGCTGATGAGCTTGTAGATATATATACTAAGCCTTTGGATAGTGCAACATTTCATAATCTTGTACTCAGGCTTGGTATGCTGCAGCTAGAATAATTTGACAACTACTGATGCTCTTAGTTCATAAATACTGATGAGCATTAGTACTCTTTTGTCAAAATTAAGTGCTGATAAGTCATTTTATCTTCAGTAGTTTTACAACTACTGAAGACTTAATTACTTAAATGTACTGAAGTATTTTATTAGTTCAAAATACTGATGTAGTTCAAACTACTGATGTCTTTTGTAATAAATAAGTACTGATGACCAATGAAACATCTGAAAATCAGATGATCTGATGAGTAAGTGTCAAGGTCATTGAAACAGCTGAACTTTGTGAATTGACGACAACTACTGTTTCATTTCCAAACAACTGAAGCCAAAACCAAGTCCTCAGTAGTTTTCCAACTACTGATGACCAACACCAAGTCTTCAGTTGTTTACAACATCTGAAAGTTAAAAGTATGTCTTCAGTTGTTTTCTAACATCTGATGACCAACACCAACACTTTCAATTGTTTTACCTCAGCCGTTTCATAACCTATATATACCTAACCCTAACTTCAACCTTTTCATAACCCACTTTCCAAACGTTCATCTTCCATTAATGGCAACCATGCAAATCAAACCTCGACACAACTGTGTTGCTCATCTTACCAAATCACCATTCTGGAACAAGTTTGATGCTGCTATCGACTTGATGAACGATTCCCAATACCGCACAGCCTTTCTCCTCAATCCAACCATTTACCCTAATACCCTGTGCCAGTTCTAGACGAACGTTACCGTTCATACTGATGAGAATGATGCCACCATCACTCTCCAGTCTTTTGTTAACCAGAAACGGGTGATCATCACTCCTGAGATCATTCGTCAAACCCTAGACCTAAATGATGCCACCTATCCCACCAAGTACCCAAAAGGCACCATTGATCTTTCTTTTGCCAATCATGGTTATGAAGGTGACCTAAGTGCTACTACCATACTGAAGAAGCACTTCCATGATGCTGAGCGACTCATATTTCACATGATCAATGTCTGCCTGGCTCCCAAAACATCCTCTTGGGATCAAATGTCATCCAGATGGCAACAGGTATTATATTCTATCCTTGAGCACCAAAATCTAAATTTTTCTGATATTACCTTTTTGGAACTTAAAGATTTGGCATTGAAACCTGTGGCAAATAGATGGATATTATATCCAAGGTTTCTTATGGCAATCATTTTAAATCAATTAAAATCTGATGGCCTTGTTGGCCTTGGAGTCCCTGCTTTGTTGGTTTTACCAGAGGTATACTCCAGGCACAACTCAAACCCACAACTCAAAGAGGCTGCCAAACTGCTCAAACCCAAGCAGAGGGAACCCACAGCCTCCACCTCCAAATCTAAAGTCCCCTCCAAACCCAAACCAAAGAAAACCAAAAAGGCTACTCAGGGAGTTGAGTCCCCTGATGATGCCCCTGCAGCACAAACGCAGGATGAGACTACAAGCCTTAATCCCCTTGTAGTTTCAATGACTCCACCAGCTGAAACCGCTCAGGTATCCTCTCAACAGGATCCTGATGCAACCAATATTGGGGAAACCACATTGCTGGAATCTATCTCACTTGAGAAGATTACCATTGAAGAGCACCAATCTCCCCAGGTGCAAACCTTTTCACCACCATCTCCCACTACTACCACCCCTACAAGCCCAACTGCAGTCATTGCACAAGTGCTGACTCAGCTACATTCCTCTACCCCTCCCCAGAAACCTGTTACTACTGGGAAAACCTCAACAGCTGAGGGAAAGGATCAAAATGTAGTTGATATCCAACAGCATAGGGATTATCAAGTTCTGTCTCCCAGTGTAAATGTGGAGACTAGAACATCTGGTGAGGCTACCTCTTCCCCTGTTTCAGCACATGAACAGGATGAAGCTGGTATCATCTCTAAGACCTCACCAGAGGCAACTGTCAATGAAGGACTTGCTCCTGAGACAGGAAGTCCCCAGTTCCAAGACAAAGGGGCACATGTGATTACTGATTTACACTCAGCACATGTTCATCCTGATTCACTCAGGAGGTCAGGTGATTCAGTTTATACTGATGATGACCTGGGTTTTTTCTTTGAAGTCTTAGCCCAAAACACTATTCTTGAGGCTGAGGTTTGTAGATTGAAAGATCTGCTTCCCATCATGCCTCAGGAATCAAGACCATTTGCCCCAATAAACCCACAGATGGCAGCTTCTGTTGAAGCTTCCCTAAACACTGAGCCACTCAAACCAACCAAACCACCAGCCTCAGGTTCAGGCACCATTTCTCAGGGAGAGAACCCCTCTGAGCAAATGGTTGCTGCATTCCAATCTTCCTTACCTCTCATCACACCCATCATCACATCTATTGTTCATAAAACCATTGATGAGAGGCTCTCCTTAGATATTACCTCACTTGTGACTGATGCTGTTTCCAAGCACCTCAAACCCCTGAACCCAATGCAACCAAAAAGGGGGAGTTTAAGTCAGCAAAGGATGATAAAAGGAAAAGAGCTGAAGAGGAAGAAGATAAGGAAGAGAACAAAGGCAAAGAGATCATCACCTACAAAAGAAAGAAAAATATTGGTGATCAAACTGAAGATGAGAAGAGGTTAGATGAGATGATCAAAGAAGCTGATGACCAACACAGCAGATCCATGGACAGGATCATTGATCAGCTCTTCAGGTAAGGATTTGACACTGCTAAACTTGACTCAGAGATCAGGAGACTTGAGATTCAAGAAATTGAAGATCGATGGGCAAGTTGTAATGAAGAAGAAAGGGAGAGACTAGAGGCTATGATTAGATTTCTTTCTAAACATCTGGGAAGACCTATCATAGAGATTAAATCATGATCCAGAGATAGCATCTTGGAGATAACTACCAAGATATGCTCATCTGAAAGCTTCAACAAAGGCCTAATCATTGAAGCTCTGGATGAAGCTGGTGCTGGGAAGAGAACTGATATGGCCAAGTTGTCAAAAGCCACCCTCACCAACAAAATGATAGAGCAGTCCTTCAAATCTCCCTTGCCTAAACAATCCTCCAAGCCAACCTCACAATCAAAACTGCAAACAACCAACCTCTCAACCTCCAAAACAAACAACCTCACAACCATCTAAACCAATTCCTTCACCCAAGAAACCTATCCAAGAGTCCACCAGTGAAGCACCAAAAAGAAAAAGAAGGTTGCTGAGGATGGAAGAAGAAGAAGAAGAGGATAAAGAAGACAATCTGCCAAAATCTGTTGTTCTTGAAATGAAGAAACTGAAGCCTAGGAGTCAATCACAAGCAATAACTCCTGAAACTCAAAGGCTGACAGTTAAGATCAAAATTGAAGAAGAAGAACAGCAGAAGCAGCATGATGAGCAGTTTCTTAAGATGGTTGACAAGGACTTCCCTCAGTCCTCATCCATTCAAGCTATGAAGATTCAAGCTCAAAGGCTGTACACTCTCAGGCATACTTTTCAACATCAAAAGGAAAGAGTGCGGATTTGGCCAGATCCCAGGGTAAGTTCTAGAATTCACAAGAAAAATTTACCAAGTAGATATCATGGCCAAGTAAGAAAGACTTTGAATGCTGCAATCATGCTGGCCATGGTAGTCTCACCCTGGGAAATCATTGAAGAATTCAAGAGAGCTCACACTTCCAAATCAACCCCTATGTCTATTCTTGAGAACAAAATGATCAAGAAGGGGTTGCTGTATAAAAGACTTGAAGATCTTCAGAAGAGTGAACTCCAGTTGTTACTTGAAGGCTATCATCCAGATGAATTCGCATATAGAGAGATAACAACTGTTGAGCTAAAGAATGGAAAGACGGTGAGGTACCTGTCTGAGTACTATGGGCCTGAGTTCTTCTTTGAGGGAGAAGCAGAAGAACTTACTAAGGAGGAACAAGTTGTTCTCCTTGAGGCCTATGCAAGGGAGTCTTTCAGACTCATAAATGGGAAATAGGTTTCATGGTTGGGACAAGACTCTGTGTCCAATTTCCCCAAGACAGAGTTCCCTTCCATATTTAGCCAATCAAATGATTAGAAACCTTTTCCTGGCCTGTGCTTATCTGCTTACCTCTGAAGCTGATCAAGAGAGTACTTTCGCCAAAGAATAAGTGGGATCTTCAATAAAGTTAGAGGTTTTGGCTGCATTGGTTCAGTGGGAGTTTGTTGGACCAAAAGAACCAATGAGCCTGATCAGAAAAACCTCTAAGTCCCACAGACATTACAACTGCTGAAGATAATTACATCAGCTGAAGACATCAGCTGATTACAAAGGTCTGCATACAAAGTCTGAAAGCAAAGAACTGAAGACAAAGTCTGAAAGCAAAGAACTGAAGACAAAGTCTGAAGATGAAGTGCTGAAGACAAGACTGAAGACCAGAGTGATCAGCAGTTGTCACAACAGCTGAAGTTATTAACTTCAGTAGTTGTGATGGTTTTACTTTTCCGTACTTGTAACTTTATATTTCAGTAGTTTATTGTTTCAGTAGTTATTAGTCAGTAGTTTTATGTATTTGTACTTAGCATTCACTGAGATGTAATCAGTTGTTGAGAACATCTCAGTAGTTTGCATATTTCAGTTGTTTTTGTAAATCTGTTAGATGTCATTGTCAAGTGACATCAGCAGACGTCACATTCCTCTATATAAGGGATGTTGACCTAGCTGTATTTCTAACCGAAGCATTACGCGTGAATGAAATCGATCCCTTAACAGAAATATTCTCTCTATAATTGTGATTGATTGTCTTGCATATTCATCATCTTTCTTGCTTGAATTCGATCTCAATTTGTGATATTCCGCTGCATAATTCTAACCTAATTGATCCGATCCTATCAGAGTTCCTCTTCGGAAGCTCTGTTAGTCTTGACCTTCGGAAGCTCAGCATTTGTCTTCGGAAGTCTTCATCAGTTGCACCAAAAATGTTCTAAGTGTTTGTTTTGGTTGCACCAGCCTTACTTGATCTAACAGTACGATATAGAGAAAGTCAAGATGAATGTGATAATGAGCTACTTCTATCTCAAGACGGAGAAACTGAAGAATTATGCTGAAGCCGCCGGGTTAAAAAACTAAGCCAAGGCAATGGAAAATGAAATTATCTCTATTGAAAAAAATAATATGTGGGTGCTCACCGACTTACCAAACAAAGAAAGACCCATCAACCTTAAATGGGGACTTTAAGTTAAAAAAGGATTCTAATGGAAAAAATATCCAAGGATATGGCTCGGCTCGTTTCAAATGGTTATGTGCAAAAATATGGTGTTGATTTTAATAATAGATTTTCACTGGTTACTAGAATCGAGACTGTTTGATTCTCATTAGCCTTAGCGGCAATGGAAGGTTGGGAAGTGCACCACCTTGGTGTAAAGTCCGTGTTCTTAAATGATGAATTAGAAGAAATCATGTATGTGACCCAATCGGTAGTGTTTGAAAGAATTGGAAGTGAAAATAAAGTTTGTCTCCTCAAGAAGGCATTTTTCGGGTTAAAACAAGCCCTTAAGCTTGGGATCACAAGTTGAATAGTGCTCTTAAGCACTTCATTTTCTCGAGATGCCAACATGAAACCATAGTTTGCCAGAAGTACATCTTAAATGATATACTAGTCATTGCCATATATGTTGATAATTTATATGTGACAGGTTCCAATCTTGAAGAAATTACCAAGTTCTAAAGGCAACTAGAAGAAAATTTTAAGATGAGTAATTTGGTATTTTTGACCTTTTATCTAGGAATTAAAGTTTGTCAAAGCAAGGGGGGTTCAAGATGGAGCAATAAAGTATGCTAAGAAATTCTTTTGAAAAAGCACGTTTACAATTTTGAAACCCAACAAGGTGTCCATTGAATAAAGATTGAAACTCTCTATAGATAGCGAAGGAAAACTAGCCGATCTGACTACCTACTAGAGTTTGATTGGTTGCGTGAGGTATCTTCTACACATGAGACCCAACTTAAGTTTTTTGATTAGTCTTGTGAGCGTTATATGCAAGAACTAGATGAATTACATATGCAAGCACTTAAACACATACTTAGGTACATAAAATAAGCTAGTAGATTTTGTTTAACTTCTTTGAGGGTGGCACACGTTTGTTATATGGTTTTAGTGATAGTAGCCATGGTTCTAATAAAGACGATGGTAAAAGCACCATTGGGCACACATTTTATTTTAGTGAAGCATCAATAACTTGATGTACTTAAAAACAAACCATAATGGCTCTTTCTTCTTGTGAAGTTGAGTTCATGATGGTCGCCACCGCTGTCGCATGCCAAGCTTTATGGCTTCACGGGTTACTTAGTGAAATCATGGCTTGACCTATTCAAACCTTCACTTTACATGTTGATAATCGATTGCTATGGATTTGGGGAAACATCCGGTATTTTATGGCCAAAACATCTACCTACTCTAATAAAAATGTATCTTGAGATGACACGTAGCAGCACCACAATCATTTTCACCAAAATTTTCCCGCCTCTCTCTCCTATTAAATAATTACCTTAATTACTAATAATATTCTTTAACATCTTTTTATATTTAATAAATTACGAAAGAAATCTATTTATTAATGTTATTTCTTAATACATAATTATTTTTTAAAATAATAAATTTTTCTAAAGCATAAAACTTTTTTAAAGATACAAAATTTTTTAAAATTGGTATTTTTTAAAAGTTATTTTTCAAAACAAAAAATAATCAAATTTGAGAGTTATAATAGGAAAATATTTTAAAATGACATTTTTATACGGTTTGTTTTAGAACAAAACGATTATTATTTTGAAAGTTTAAAAATAAAATTTTAAAAAGTTGATATTACTGTTTTATTATATATTAGAATATCATTTTATAATTAATAAATTTTATTATATTAATATTTTATTTATTTAACCCGTGTAATACACAAGTTTACTAAAGCTAGTATTAATATAAAATTTCACGTTATCCAAGAATGCATTGAAATGATGGAATCAATGTGGAACATATATCATGTCACACCCTCAAAATCCACGTGCGAAGTTTTAACGCGAGGCGTGTGAACAAACCAGGATCATAGTCACTAGTTACTCAGAACGACACTATATGACACATTTAAAATATAAAACCAACCAAAGTTCAAACTTTAAAAATTATGCGGAAGCGTTTTGTATATAAGAGAAACCCAAAGTATCTAAATGAAATATTTGGCAAACACGCGCCAACCCAAATACTTAAAACCCATAAATAAAATCCAAGTGTTATGTCTTTAAAATAAAGTCTTAGGATGCATTGTTGTAGTATAGTGGTAAGTATTCCCGCCTGTCACGCGGGTGACCCGGGTTCGATCCCCGGCAACGGCGCCAATTTGTTGGTTGTCGAATCCAGCAAATAAATTATGAATATGTGAACCTACCGTCACACACACTAAGAATAGTATGAGCGGAAGTAGGGTTCGTGTCCTCAGGGATACGTGTCAATTATTTTATACCAAAAATGTTTTAGCACAGTTACTTTTATTGATTATGGGCTAAGGAAGGTGGGGGGTTTAACTACAAACTAAAACTTAAAGTAATTTGCAAAAAGTAGAAAAAAATTCCAGTGACCCGACACGGCCGTGTCAAAACTGTAAAGGAAATTCCACGCGGCCGTGTTAAGGTTCTGCCAGGAAAACGAAAATTGACATTTTTTTGTATTTTTTTATTATGAAAAAAAGATTATTGAAGATGTTAGTTAAATTATGAAATAACTCAAATATAAAAACTAATTCCAACACTAAGGTAATTTCTTGATTTGATTTGGTTTACGATCATTAACGATTAAGGTGCAATGACAATTTTCAATTAATGATTTGTATCGATACTAGACATCACGTCGTTCGGATATCCCCTCTATCTAATGTCCAATCAATCGCAGTTCGTTGATTGGAGCCAACCCGCTACTCTAAGCTCACGCCGTTCGGATCTTAGCGTGCGGGTTGCGACGATAGAAGTATCGATTATAATTAAACACACACGCCGTTCGGTATGCTTAACTAGATTGTGCATAACACCCGGAAATTTATTATTTTGAAGCCGACGAAGAAAGAAAAGAAATAAAGTCCAAAGTCGAGAGACCAAACTCGCCAACGAAGAAAAGTCGGATAATGTGGTGATATGTGTAGGGAGAGGGCAGCCCACTCTCCCCACACTTCTCATATTTTCAGCTCACAAAGAAGAGAGAAGAGAGAAAGAGGAGAAAAGGGAGAAAAGTGGTGCGTCGGGTGATTCGGGTGTCCAAATCCGTCGAGTAGCAAGCCAAATCGAAGCTCTTGTCTTTGTGCTCGATTGTGTGAGTTCTAGGACCCCACTTTTACTCGTTTTCAACTGATTTTGGGGCTGGAAAGTGTTCAAAACCCGTTTTTATGTATGTGTGTGTTTGACCCATTTGGGTGTGATGTGTATGATGTGTTTAGAGTATGATTTCGGGCTTGTGTGTGCTTGTATGGTGTTATGGTATGCATTCCTAAGGTCCAGGAGGGTTAATTTAGGCTTAGAATGGGTTTGGATGAGCTTGGAGGCCGAGAATAGCAGATTGGGTTCGGGATGAACTCCATTCTACATCAGCTAGGGCTAGGCGACCGAATGAAGGCCATACGGCCGAATGAGGGCGATTGAAGGTCATTCGCACGATTGGGATTCAGTCGCTCGACTGGGAGTCCAGTCGCATGAGGATTGTACGACTGAGGGTTCAGTCGCATAGATGCTTAGTCGCATGAGTCCATTCGCATGAGGTTAGTCGCATAGGTGCCCAGTCGCAGTAATCCCATTCGCACGAGGTCCATACGCACGATTGGATGCTCATTCGCATAGATGTTCATCCGCATGAGTTCAGTCGCATGATGTTCAGTCGCATGGAGGCCATGCGACTGAAGAGTGTCCATACGCCCGAACAGGGCTGTTGCACTCGAAGGAATATGTAGTTTGACTTCTGGCCTTCGGGGAAAGATGCAGATGTAAGTTTTGACGTAAGGTAACCCGTAAGAACATGTAAGAGGTCAATTATCCTACTCATGACTTGGAGCTGGCAGCCGTGGTCTTTGCATTAAAGATTTGGAGGCACTACCTCTACGGGACGAAGTGCACCATATTCACTGACCACAAGAGTCTGAAGTACTTCTTCGAGCAGAAGGATTTGAACATGAGGCAGAGACGGTGGTTGGAACTTATAAAGGATTATGATTGTGAGATCCACTACCATCCGGGCAAGGCCAACGTGGTGGCTGATGCCCTTAGTCGGAAGGAGAGGCCCGAGCCGATTCGGGTGAAAGCCTATCAGTTGATCATGACCTCTGACGTAATGAAGCAGGTTAAAGAGTTTCAAGATGAGGCACTGAAAGAAGATCATCTTAACTCTGAAAGAATGAGAGGTCTGGTTGGAGAGTTGGGTGAAAACACGCTCGGTGTTAAAACCCGATTCGATCGTGTGTGGATTTCTCGATTTGGTGATCTACGAGTGAAGATAATGGATGAAGCTCACAAGACTCGGTACTCCATTCATCCTGGTGCCACGAAAATGTACCATGATATGAAGAAAGATTATTGGTGGCCGGGTATGAAGCGCGATGTGGTGGAGTATGTGAGTAAGTGCCTTACTTGCTTACAGGTGAAGGCCGAGCACCAAAAGCCGTATGGGAAGATACAACCTTTGGATATACCGGAATGGAAGTGGGAGCACATCACCATGGATTTCATTACAAAGCTGCCGCGTACCCCGAAAGGGTACGATGCCATATGGGTGATAGTTGATCGTTTGACGAAGAGTGCTCACTTCCTACCGATCCGCGAGACATATTCATCTGAGAGGTTGGCTGATTTGTTCATCAAGGAGATTGTGACTCGTCATGGTGTGCCGGTGTCTATTGTGTCGGATCGCGACACCCGGTTTACATCTAAATTTTGGAAGAAATTCCACGATGCTATGGGGACGAGGTTACATATTAGCACGGCTTATCATCCCCAGACTGATGGTCAGTCAGAAAGGACCATTCAGACGCTGGAAGACCTGCTTCGGGCATGTGTGATCGATTTTGGTGGAAGTTGGGATGACCACCTACCGTTAGCCGAATTTTCATATAACAACAGTTATCATGCCAGCATTGGTATGCCCCCATATGAGATGCTATACGGTAGGAGATGCAGAACGCCCGTTTGTTGGGGTGACATTGGTCAGAAGGAATTGGGGAGCGTCGAGGTAATCGAGGCTACGACTGAGAAGCTTGAGAAGATCAAAGCCTTCATGAAGGCAGCCAAAGACAGACAGAAGTCGTATGCTGATAAACGACACAGACCGATTGAGTTCCAGGTGGGTGACCGGGTTATGTTGAAGGTCTCACCTTGGAAGGGTATCATTCGTTTCCGAAAGCGGGGCAAGTTGAGTCCCAGGTATATAGGCCCTTTCCGAATCACTGCTCGAGTAGGAGAGGTGGCCTATAGACTGGAGTTGCCAGATGAGTTAAGTGGAATACACCTGACATTCCATGTATCTCATTTAAGGAAGTGCTTAGCAGATGAAGATATGATTGGTCCATTGGAAGATATCAAAGTAGATGAACGGCTCAATTATGTGGAGCAACCAGTGGCAATCATTGACCGAAAGGAGAAAAGGCTGAGGAATAAAGTGGTTCCTCTTGTGCGTGTACAGTGGAGGCACAGGAAGAGATCCGAATCAACGTGGGAGACTGAGGAAGAAATGAGACAGCATTATCCACGTTTGTTCGAGGAATAACAGGTTTCGGGGACGAAACCTATTTAAGGGGGTGGACTTGTAACACCCGGAAATTTATTATTTTGAAGCCGACGAAGAAAGAAAAGAAATATAGTCCAAAGTCGAGGGACCAAACTCGCCAACGAAGAAAAGTCGGATAATGTGGTGATATGTGTAGGGAGAGGGCAGCCCACTCTCCCCACACTTCTCATATTTTCAGCTCACAAAGAAGAGAGAAGAGAGAAAGAGGAGAAAAGGGAGAAAAGTGGTGTTTTCGGGTGATTCGGGTGTCCAAATCCGTCGAGTAGCAAGCCAAATCGAAGCTCTTGTCTTTGTGCTCGATTGTGTGAGTTCTAGGACCCCACTTTTACTCGTTTTCAACTGATTTTGGGGCTGGAAAGTGTTCAAAACCCATTTTTATGTATGTGTGTGTTTGACCCATTTGGGTGTGATGTGTATGATGTGTTTAGAGCATGATTTCGGGCTTGTGTGTGCTTGTATGGTGTTATGGTATGCATTCCTAAGGTCCAGGAGGGTTAATTTAGGCTTAGAATGGGTTTGGATGAGCTTGGAGGCCGAGAATAGCAGATTGGGTTCGGGATGAACTCCATTCTACATCAGCTAGGGCTAGGCGACCGAATGAAGGCCATACGGCCGAATGAGGGCGATTGAAGGTCATTCGCACGATTGGGATTCAGTCGCACGACTGGGAGTCCAGTCGCATGAGGATTGTACGACTGAGGGTTCAGTCGCATAGATGCTTAGTCGCATGAGTCCATTCGCATGAGGTTAGTCGCATAGGTGCCCAGTCGCAGTAATCCCATTCGCACGAGGTCCATACGCACGATTGGATGCTCATTCGCATAGATGTTCATCCGCATGAGTTCAGTCGCATGATGTTCAGTCGCATGGAGGCCATGCGACTGAAGAGTGTCCATACGCCCGAACAGGGCTGTTGCACTCGAAGGAGTATGTAGTTTGACTTCTGGCCTTCGGGGAAAGATGCAGATGTAAGTTTTGACGTAAGGTAACCCGTAAGAACATGTAAGAGGATGGTTATGGCCTTAGAGAACATGTAGGGCATGATGATGATGATGTTGCATGTTTATCCATGTTATGTATGTATGATGTTGCCCTGTATGATGATGAATGTGTATGATATGTTCCTTATTATGATGTATGCTTATCTCTCTTGTGGCTTTACATGTCATGCTAATGAATGAATGAACGAATGAATGAATGAAGTATTATATAATGTAAAGCGAAAGATAATGAAAGAGGAACATGAAGTAAGAATGCATGCATTAATGAATGATGAATGAACGGAAGAAAGGCTTGCAAGCATATATATTGGGGTGAGCGACTTTGTGTTGCAAAAGACTCGGATGAAGTGCAATCATTTGGATTGCCTATGAGGTGAGCAAACTTGTCGTTGCAAAAGACTCGAGTAAAGTGCTATCGTAATGTTGCCTTGGGGTGAGCAACCTCGTTGTTGCAAAAGACTCGGATAGCTTGCTATCGTGATGGGCAATTGGGGTGAGCAACCCTAGGGGTGCAAAAGACTCGGATAGCGCGCAATCATTGAGATTGCCATTGAGGTGAGCGACAATGTTGTCGCAAAAGACTCGGAAGACAGAATGAACGAAAAGAACGGAAGATAATGAATGATGATGAAAGATAATAATGATATTATCTGTGTATATGTATATTGAATGATCGCAAGATAAAAGGAATAGTTTTAATGAAAGTAAAGTATGTTTTATTATTAAAACTAGAACTCACTCAGCAACGCTGACTTTTATTACATTTTCCAGTTGGCAGGTAATGTTGCTGAGGATGGCATGGCGAGGCTACTCGGCTCTTTTAGGATGGCATCCAATTATATAGCTTTTGTGATGTAATGCAAACATGAATTTTGTAACCGGATAATGGTGTATTATTTGGCAAAAGTAATTATAATGAAACGTGATGTCATTTTTGAATGTTTCCGCTGCAATGTTTTCTTAATGCAATGTAATTATATGTTTTATGTGCGATGAATGGCCAACTGTAAGCGTCCCGGAAACGGGGCCTTACAAGTTGGTATCAGAGCCAAAGTTTAAGTGAAATGGGTAAATTTTCAAAATAAACCTTAACTTAAACTGAGAATGGGACGAATGGGGAATGGGATGCCAAACTGAGTAGCTGCGTGCCATCAGGTATTTTCTTAAAGTTAACCGGTTTTATGTGCGCATGGTATATGTTATGTGTTGCATGTAGATTTGAATACTGATGTAGTCAGGACAGGTAATACTTGGGGTATGAAGAGTACAGTAAGTGGCTAATCACAACTGGCCACTGTAATTAGGGACTTACTATGCTTGACATAAACTGAGTTGTTTCCTTGAATGACCGTGTTGGTGTTTGAATCTTTCAGTGTGATAGAGAATGGCTGGTGGTAGATCTTCTAGAGCTTCTAGGGGAGGAGGCCGTGATGGCCCTGTTGCTGAACCACGCCCTAAAAGAGGAAGGCCTAGAGCTGAGAAAGAGGTTCCTGCAGAACCTGGGACTCCTCATCCAGAAGCTGGGATGAGAGTGCGAACTTAAGGGCCTCGGTAAAGGAGGCTGTTGTGGAGGAAGTACATCAGGTCATGCAGACAATCTTACCGTCTATGGTGACTGAAGTCATCAAGGCTGTGAAGGAAGGGGAAAGGAAGGAGAGAAACCGGGCCTCGGGGGAGCAACCGGAGCCTGAAACGATCTTCTCCGATAATGAGGAGGAAGAGGAAGAGGAGCCTGTGCGGGAGGTGGCACGAGGCTGTAACTACGGGGTGTTTATGAGATGCAAGCCCCCTACTTTTGACGGAAATGGTAATGCTGCTGCTGCTCACCGATGGGCGAGAGAAATGGAAGCTGTTCTCGACATCAGTGAGTGCCGAGAAGATCAGAAAGTAAAGTTTGCCACCCACTCCTTCGTGGACTCGGCACTATGCTGGTGGGACAACATTGTCCAAGCAGAGGGTAATCGGGCGATCGGGAGAATGAGGTGGCCCGAACTGAAGAAGATGGTGATCGAGGAGTTTTGTCCTCATCGGGAAATGGATAAGGTTGAAAGGGAGTTTCTGCAGCTGGAGGCGGGAACCATGACACACCAACAGTACACCACGAAGTTCAACGAGATGGCACGTCTGGTGCCGGATCAAGTGACGCCTCTGTCCCGAAAGATCAAGAGGTATATACAGGGTTTGCCGGCGGATATTCGCAGGCACATGATCGCCGCCCGGCCGAGCACGTTTAGGTCGGCGGTGGATCTAGCGGGAAGATTGTACGATGAGAGGACGGTGGTGGTGACTGATGGTGGCAGGAAGGGCGGTGGTGATCGGAACTGGCAGGGGAAGAGATTTGGTCGGGGCAATGCCTCGATGGGTAATAAGAAGGCACGGGTGGATGATCGCCGTGTGGTTATGTCAGGTGCGGGATCGAGAAGGTGTGGTAAATGTGGACGGGAGCATAGCGGGGAGTGCAGGTTTGGGTCGAACTTGTGCTTCAGGTTTGGAAAGGCGGGGCACATGGCAAAGGACTGTCGTGCGGTCCGATGCTTTAACTGTGGTGAAGAGGGTCACATGCTCAAGGATTGTAAGAAGCCGAGGGCTGAGAGTTCAGGGGCAAAGAGGACGGGAGGTGATGGACCGAGGGCGAGCGCCAGGGCATTCACCATGACACAGGAGGAAGCTAGAACGGACCCTGATGTCGTGTCCGGTACGTTTCTAGTGAACCAAACTTTAGCTTCTGTGTTATTTGATTCGGGTAAGAGTTTTATTTCTGCTGCCTTCTGTGCTAAGCTGCCTGTTAGTAGTAGATGTGTTGATGCGCCCTTCGATGTAGAAACTGCCATAGGTAAGTCTACCAGGATTTCTGAGATGATAGAGGATTGTGATGTGGAGCTCGAGGGTCATAAGTTTCCTGTTAGACCGTTTGTGATGACCTTAGGTGGTTTTGACTTGGTTCTTGGGATGGATTGGTTAGCGGACTTCGGGGCGAACATTTTGTGTCGCAAGAAGATGATTCGGTTGTCGGCGCCTGACGGTAGTTTAGTGACGGTTTATGGGGATCGGGTTACTACGATTCCAAAGGTAATCTCGATGGCGGTGGCGGGAAAGTGTATGAGGCGCGGATGTAGTGCCTACTTGGCCTATGTAAAGGATGTGGACACGCCAACACCACAACTAGCCGATGTACCGGTTGTGTGTGACTTTCCAGATGTGTTCCCAGAAGACTTATCAAGAGTGCCACCTGACAGAGAGATTGAGTTTCAGATTGATCTGGTACCGGGTGCTCAACCTGTCGCCAAGGCACCGTATCGGTTGGCTCCGACCGAGATGAAAGAATTGATGGAGCGGCTGCAAGAGTTGCTCGATAAGGGGTTCATTAGACCGAGTATCTCTCCTTGGGGTGCTCCGGTCCTGTTTGTAAAGAAGAAGGACGGTAGTATGAGGATGTGCATCGACTACCGCGAGCTAAACAAGTTGACAGTGAAGAACCGATACCCCTTACCGAGGATAGATGATTTGTTCGATCAGCTTCAGGGTGCCAGTTGGTTTTCAAGGATAGATCTTCGATCTGGTTACCATCAGTTGAAGGTGAAGGAGCAAGACATTCCTAAAACAGCTTTCCGTACGCGCTATGGTCACTACGAGTTCCTCGTCATGTCTTTTGGTTTGACCAACGCGCCAGCTGCTTTTATGGATTTGATGAACCGCGTGTGTCGGCCTATGTTGGATAAATCAGTGATTGTGTTTATTGATGATATCCTGATTTACTCGAGGAGCGAAGCAGAGCATGCCGGACACATTCGGGAGGTTCTAGAGACGTTGAGAAGGGAGAAGTTGTATGCGAAATTCTCTAAGTGCGCGTTCTGGTTGCGCGAAGTTCAGTTCTTGGGTCACGTGGTGAATCCTGACGGGATTATGGTGGACCCGGCGAAAGTGGAGGCGGTTATGCAATGGAAGTCACCAAAGACGCCATCCGAGATTCGTAGTTTCTTGGGTTTGGCGGGCTACTACAGAAGATTTATCCAAGACTTCTCTAAGATTACTTCTCCACTGACTAAGTTGACCCGAAAAGAGGTGAAGTTCGTATGGGGTCAAGCTTAAGAGAAGGCGTTTGAAGAACTGAAGGCGAGATTAACTCAAGCTCCTGTTCTGTCGTTACCCGATGGAAGCGAAGATCTGGTAGTTTACTCCGATGCTTCTTACTCGGGGTTGGGATGTGTGTTAATGCAGAGAGGAAAGGTTATAGCCTATGCATCCTGACAGTTGAAGGTTCATGAGGTCAATTATCCTACTCATGACTTGGAGCTGGCAGCCGTGGTCTTTGCATTAAAGATTTGGAGGCACTACCTCTACGGGACGAAGTGCACCATATTCACTGACCACAAGAGTCTGAAGTACTTCTTCGAGCAGAAGGATTTGAACATGAGGCAGAGACGGTGGTTGGAACTTATAAAGGATTATGATTGTGAGATCCACTACCATCCGAGCAAGGCCAACGTGGTGGCTGATGCCCTTAGTCGGAAGGAGAGGCCCGAGCCGATTCGGGTGAAAGCCTATCAGTTGATCATGACCTCTGACGTAATGAAGCAGGTTAAAGAGTTTCAAGATGAGGCACTGAAAGAAGATCATCTTAACTCTGAAAGAATGAGAGGTCTGGTTGGAGAGTTGGGTGAAAACACGCTCGGTGTTAAAACCCGATTCGATCGTGTGTGGATTTCTCGTTTTGGTGATCTACGGGTGAAGATATTGGATGAAGCTCACAAGACTCGGTACTCCATTCATCCTGGTGCCACGAAAATATACCATGATATGAAGAAAGATTATTGGTGGCCGGGTATGAAGCGCGATGTGGTGGAGTATGTGAGTAAGTGCCTTACTTGCTTACAGGTGAAGGCCGAGCACCAAAAGCCGTATGGGAAGATACAACCTTTGGATATACCGGAATGGAAGTGGGAGCACATCACCATGGATTTCATTACAAAGCTGCCGCGTACCCCGAAAGGGTACGATGCCATATGGGTGATAGTTGATCGTTTGACGAAGAGTGCTCACTTCCTACCGATCCGCGAGACATATTCATCTGAGAGGTTGGCTGATTTGTTCATCAAGGAGATTGTGACTCGTCATGGTGTGCCGGTGTCTATTGTGTCGGATCGCGACACCCGGTTTACATCTAAATTTTGGAAGAAATTCCACGATGCTATGGGGACGAGGTTACATATTAGCACGGCTTATCATCCCCAGACTGATGGTCAGTCAGAAAGGACCATTCAGACGTTGGAAGACCTGCTTCGGGCATGTGTGATCGATTTTGGTGGAAGTTGGGATGACCACCTACCGTTAGCCGAATTCTCATACAACAACAGTTATCATGCCAGCATTGGTATGCCCCCATATGAGATGCTATACGGTAGGAGATGCAGAACGCCCGTTTGTTGGGGTGACATTGGTCAGAAGGAATTGGGGAGCGTCGAGGTAATCGAGGCTACGACTGAGAAGCTTGAGAAGATCAAAGCCTTCATGAAGGCAGCCAAAGACAGACAGAAGTCGTATGCTGATAAACGACGCAGACCGATTGAGTTCCAGGTGGGTGACCGGGTTATGTTGAAGGTCTCACCTTGGAAGGGTATCATTCGTTTCCGAAAGCGGGGCAAGTTGAGTCCCAGGTATATAGGCCCTTTCCGAATCATTGCTCGAGTAGGAGAGGTGGCCTATAGACTGGAGTTGCCAGATGAGTTAAGTGGAATACACCCGACATTCCATGTATCTCATCTAAGGAAGTGCTTAGCAAATGAAGATATGATTGGTCCATTGGAAGATATCAAAGTAGATGAACGGCTCAATTATGTGGAGCAACCAGTGGCAAACATTGACCGAAAGGAGAAAAGGCTGCGGAATAAAGTGGTTCCTCTTGTGCGTGTACAGTGGAGGCACAGGAAGGGATCCGAATCAACGTGGGAGACTGATGAAGAAATGAGACAGCATTATCCACGTTTGTTCGAGGAATAACAGGTTTCGGGGACGAAACCTATTTAAGGGGGTGGACTTGTAACACCCGGAAATTTATTATTTTGAAGCCGACGAAGAAAGAAAAGAAATAAAGTCCAAAGTCGAGGGACCAAACTCGCCAACGAAGAAAAGTCGGATAATGTGGTGATATGTGTAGGGAGAGGGCAGCCCACTCTCCCCACACTTCTCATATTTTCAGCTCACAAAGAAGAGAGAAGAGAGAAAGAGGAGAAAAGGGAGAAAAGTGGTGTTTCGGGTGATTCGGGTGTCCAAATCCGTCGAGTAGCAAGCCAAATCGAAGCTCTTGTCTTTGTGCTCGATTGTGTGAGTTCTAGGACCCCACTTTTACTCGTTTTCAACTGATTTTGGGGCTGGAAAGTGTTCAAAACCCATTTTTATGTATGTGTGTGTTTGACCCATTTGGGTGTGATGTGTATGATGTGTTTAGAGTATGATTTCGGGCTTGTGTGTGCTTGTATGGTGTTATGGTATGCATTCCTAAGGTCCAGGAGGGTTAATTTAGGCTTAGAATGGGTTTGGATGAGCTTGGAGGCCGAGAATAGCAGATTGGGTTCGGGATGAACTCCATTCTACATCAGCTAGGGCTAGGCGACCGAATGAAGGCCATACGGCCGAATGAGGGCGATTGAAGGTCATTCGCACGATTGGGATTCAGTCGCACGACTGGGAGTCCAGTCGCATGAGGATTGTACGACTGAGGGTTCAGTCGCATAGATGCTTAGTCGCATGAGTCCATTCGCATGAGGTTAGTCGCATAGGTGCCCAGTCGCAGTAATCCCATTCGCACGAGGTCCATACGCACGATTGGATGCTCATTCGCATAGATGTTCATCCGCATGAGTTCAGTCGCATGATGTTCAGTCGCATGGAGGCCATGCGACTGAAGAGTGTCCATACGCCCGAACAGGGCTGTTGCACTCGAAGGAATATGTAGTTTGACTTCTGGCCTTGGGGGAAAGATGCAGATGTAAGTTTTGACGTAAGGTAACCCGTAAGAACATGTAAGAGGATGGTTATGGCCTTAGAGAACATGTAGGGCATGATGATGATGATGTTGCATGTTTATCCATGTTATGTATGTATGATGTTGCCCTGTATGATGATGAATGTGTATGATATGTTCCTTATTATGATGTATGCTTATCTTTCTTGTGGCTTTACATGTCATGCTAATGAATGAATGAACGAATGAATGAATGAAGTATTATATAATGTAAAGCGAAAGATAATGAAAGAGGAACATGAAGTAAGAATGCATGCATTAATGAATGATGAATGAACGAAAGAAAGGCTTGCAAGCATATATATTGGGGTGAGCGACTTTGTGTTGCAAAAGACTCGGATGAAGTGCAATCATTTGGATTGCCTATGAGGTGAGCAACCTTGTCGTTGCAAAAGACTCGAGTAAAGTGCTATCGTAATATTGCCTTGGGGTGAGCAACCTCGTTGTTGCAAAAGACTCGGATAGCTTGCTATCATGATGGGCAATTGGGGTGAGCAACCCTAGGGGTGCAAAAGACTCGGATAGCGAGCAATCATTGAGATTGCCATTGAGGTGAGCGACAATGTTGTCGCAAAAGACTCGGAAGACAGAATGAACGAAAAGAACGGAAGATAATGAATGATGATGAAAGATAATAATGATATTATCTGTGTATATGTATATTGAATGATCGCAAGATAAAAGGAATAGTTTTAATGAAAGTAAAGTATGTTTTATTATTAAAACTAGAACTCACTCAGCAACGCTGACTTTTATTACATTTTCCAGTTGGCAGGTAATGTTGCTGAGGATGGCATGGCGAGGCTACTCGGCTCTTTTAGGATGGCATCCAATTATATAGCTTTTGTGATGTAATGCAAACATGAATTTTGTAACCGGATAATGGTGTATTATTTGGCAAAAGTAATTATAATGAAACGTGATGTCATTTTTGAATGTTTCCGCTGCAATGTTTTCTTAATGCAATGTAATTATATGTTTTATGTGCGATGAATGGCCAACTGTAAGCGTCCCGGAAACGGGGCCTTACAAGTTGGTATCAGAGCCAAAGTTTAAGTGAAATGGGTAAATTTTCAAAATAAACCTTAACTTAAACTGAGAATGGGACGAATGGGGAATGGGATGCCAAACTGAGTAGCTGCGTGCCATCAGGTATTTTCTTAAAGTTAACCGGTTTTATGTGCGCATGGTATATGTTATGTGTTGCATGTAGATTTGAATACTGATGTAGTCAGGACAGGTAATACTTGGGGTATGAAGAGTACAGTAAGTGGCTAATCACAACTGGCCACTGTAATTAGGGACTTACTATGCTTGACATAAACTGAGTTGTTTCCTTGAATGACCGTGTTGGTGTTTGAATCTTTCAGTGTGATAGAGAATGGCTGGTGGTAGATCTTCTAGAGCTTCTAGGGGAGGAGGCCGTGATGGCCCTGTTGCTGAACCACGCCCTAAAAGAGGAAGGCCTATTATGCTAATTTTCAGTTATCGTGTAAGAAGTATGAGCATGAAATCATCTTATTATGCTAATTTTCAGTTATCGTGACAAATTGGATTTTCAAGATTTTTATAAACAAATGTGCCCAATTTGCAAGTTATGATCCTCTAACCCTTAAGTTCCGGATTTATCGTTTCATATCAATTAAGCCGCGTTAAGTTAGTCATTTAAGTGTGCCAACACCTTTCTTCACACGGTGAAAACCTTCCTAACCTCAAGGACTATAGAGAGCAAGTGGTCAATTTTTCACCACACGATATCACAAATGTTTTTTTTATTTGCCATTATTGCGGCTTATTTATCACGTCACCAACTTCTTTTCTCTCTATTATTTTTCCTTTTTTTCTGATTTTTTTTTTCATTTGGACTCGGCTCTCAACCTATTTTTGCTAGGTCTCAGTTTCCTTATGTGATAAGATCAGTATTAAGCACACATGACTATTAGGTGTTTTATCCTTGTAAATCTAAAAAAAAGGGCACTAGCATAACGGAGCACATCTATCTATTTATTACTATCAACCTATTTGTACACGCAACCTACGATTAGCATAATATAGGTAATATCATTTTTCATGTTATTCTCAAAATCTTTCCCGAGGCTACGAAGATGTTACCTTTTTTTTTGTTTTTTTGGTTTTTTTTTTGTTTTTTTTTTTTGTTTTTTTTATGTATACCTAATACTATGATTAACTATATACAATGCAGTCCTAATTGCAGTTCCTAAAACTACCATAACTATGATGCAACCCTAAATGCAATATGTAATATGTAATTGAATGATAAATAAGACGAAAAGAAATTAAAATTACCTCTCCCGAAGCTTTGAAATTAGCGTCGTCCTCGAGGCTTGGAGTAGAGAGTGAGATGGAATTTACTAAGGTGGCTGATGTTGGCAAGTGACGGTGGAAAGAACGAAGGATAGATGTGGTTGTGAAGTCAAGGTCATGAAGAAACCAAGTAGCAATTCTGGTTAGAGACAGCTTACGCGGCCATTTCACAGAAGGTTTACGCATTTTTTTTAAGCATTTTTTTAACTCAGAAGGTTTACGCGGCCGTGTCTGTCTTATAAAGCAATCGTTACGCGGCCGTTTCACAATTCTGTATTTTTCCATTCCTGACGTGGCCGTTCCATTTTTATGAATAGTTTTCGACACGACTGTTTCAACCTTCTGTTTGACACAATACAAAACAAAATATCTTAATGTAAAATAAGATTTTAAAAAATAAAAATAAAAAGATAACGAAAATACGGGTTGCCTCCCGCATAGCGCCTTTCTTTAACGTCTTTGGCTAGACTTAGGCTTCATCTCCTTCAATCTGGTGCCTGTGGAATAAAAAGAAAAACTTTTTCATTAGTATTTGGTAATTCTATTTTTTTATCTTCATACCTTGTTTTCTTTTGTGGACTCATGAATATCAATACTTCCATCATCACCTTCCCAAGCTTGGACTTTTCCGTCATTTCTTCAGTCGTATCATCATCAAAACTTTTGTTAAACACTTGATCTTTCCAATACTAAAGTGGCCTCTTTTTTACCTCCGTGAATGCCTCCACGATTTCTTTATCTTCTCTTTCCCTTTTTGTGCTTCGTAGTCGTGAAGGGAATGGAGGGTGATGAGTGATCTTTACTTCACTTTCAACTGGTCCTAGCACCTTTTTATTTTCTTTATCTTGCTTTTCAAAAACCATTTCTTCCCCCTTATCCATTTTCTCAACAGTAATTTCTTCTTCTTGTGTTGTACTTATCAAGGTAAGGGCACTAACATTGTGCTTTGGGTAATTCTCGGTTTGCAAGGGTAATTTTCCTTGGGACTCTATCTTGCTTATCGAACTACCAAGTTGAGTTATTTGGTGCTGTAAGTGTTTTATGCTAGCCTTTGTATCGTCTTGGAATGATTGGGTGCTAGTGGCTAACCTTTTAACGATGTCTTCCAAGGACATTTCTGAGCTATCTACTTGTTTTTGTCGACTAGGCTGGTAATTGTGTTGATCTGTTGTTTGGAACGAAGGTAGTGCTTGATATTGTGAAGGGCTTTGTTGGTAGCTTATATTAGAAGGATGTACCCAATTCAGATTGTATTGGGGATGTCGGTATTGTCTTGAGTTTTGTCCAAAATAGGTTTCCATTGTTTGTTCTTGTTTCTTTTCCTCTCCCAACATGTGACACATATTTGTGCGGTGTCCAATTTGTAAACATACCTCGCAAGCTTGAAAAGATGGTTCCACGCCTTTAGCCTTAGCAAGTTGCATGACTGCTTTTGTCAATTCAACAAGTTTAGTTTTGATTTGAGGTGTACTATCTTCTTTAACCCCATGTGATGTGTTGACATACCACTCTTCTTCTTGCTCCCAATGCTTTGTGTCTTCTGCTATAGATGTGATCAAGGCTCTAAGCTGACTTGGTGTGTTGTCAAATAAATTTCCCCCACAAGAAGCATTTATCAAACGCCTCTCTAATGGTTCAAGACCTTCACAAAAGTATTGAAGCAGTTGGTGTTCGGATAAACCATGTTGTGGGCATCTAGCACACAACTTCTGAAATCTCTCCCAATAAGTGTGTAAAGCTTCTCTTTTTGCTTGTTTGATCTTGATAATCTCTTTACGTAGCATGGAAGCTTTCAGTTTTGGAAAATACTCATTTAAGAATAATTTTGCAAGATCATTCCAAGTGGATACCGACCCTGGTGGTAGGTAATAAAGCCATTCTTTTGCTGAGTCTTGCAGAGCAAAGGGGAATGCCCTTAGCTTGATTTGATCTTCAGTAATATTATGTGGTTTCATTCCGGAACACACAACATGAAATTCCTTTAAGAACTTGTAAGGATCCTCATTATCTAGACCTCGGAAGGGAGGCAATAAATGAATGAGTCCAGATTTAAGCTCGAAGTTCTCCATAGCAGGATAATTGATGCAAAGTGGTTGTTGGATGACATCACGAGTCGCCCACTTCCTAAGTGTTTATTCAGCTGCCATGGTGTTTATGAAAATGTGTACCTGTACTTAAAGATCTTGGAATAAAACAGTTAGAATCGCCGTATCCCCGGCAACAGCGCCAATTTTTTGGTTGTCGAATCCAGCAAATAAATTATGAATATGTGAACCTACCGTCACACACACTAAGAATAGTATGAGCGGAAGTAGGGTTCGTGTCCTCAGGGATACGTGTCAATTATTTTATACCAAAAATGTTTTAGCACAGTTACTTTTATTGATTATGGGCTAAGGAAGGTGGGGGGTTTAACTACAAACTAAAACTTAAAGTAATTTGCAAAAAGTAGAAAAAAATTCCAGTGACCCGACACGACCGTGTCAAAACTGTAAAGGAAATTCCACGCGGCCGTGTTAAGGTTCTGCCAGGAAAACGAAAATTGACATTTTTTTGTATTTTTTTATTATGAAAAAGAGATTATTGGAGATGTTAGTTAAATTATGAAATAACTCAAATATAAAAACTAATTCCAACACTAAGGTAATTTCTTGATTTGATTTGGTTTACGATCATTAACGATTAAGGTGCAATGACAATTTTCAATTAATGATTTGTATCGATACTAGACATCACGCCGTTCGGATATCCCCTCTATCTAATGTCCAATCAATCGCAGTTCGTTGATTGGAGCCAACCCGCTACTCTAAGCTCACGCCGTTCGGATCTTAGCGTGCGGGTTGCGACGATAGAAGTATCGATTATAATTAAACACACACGCCGTTCGGTATGCTTAACTAGATTGTGTGATTCTATAACGAGAATGAATTCATAGACAAACTCAAACCGTTAATTGTTCCTTATATCAAAAATCAAAACTTGGTTAGGGTTTTAAAACTTGAAGAACTTTATTAGAAAAATTAATAAAGTGGCCAATTTTATTAACAATCTAATATATACCGGATTAGATCCGGGTTAAGATCAAGAATCAAACAAACAAACCATCAAAATAAAAACATCTCATAATTGCTTCACATAAGTTCAAACCAAAATCATAGAAATTAAACCTTAATGTTGAAATCAAAGATTGTTCTAGCCGGACATGACGACTAGATCAATCAAAACTAAAATAAAATAAAACGTACGAATCGAAAACCAATAAAGAAACCTAAATTGCTATTGCTCCTCGTTGCTTCTTGAACTTGATTCTTCAAAATAATCTCTTCAAAATCCTTCCAAAGTGCTCCAAGATGCCTCCTTTTCTGCAGCCTCCCTCCTTTTATCTTTTGAGTTCTCCCCCTCTTTCAACCAACTCTCCTCTTTTTTTGGTTTTAAAGATTGGATCTTTATCTCCTTTAAAGTTTGAGTCTTTATCTCTTTTTCAGCCATTTGATTATTCTACAAAAACCAAAAATATACAAGAGTAGATTCCATCCTACCAAAAACTACTATTTTATAATTAAAATAAAAGATGCATGCAATTAATGCAAAATATATGCTGAAATACAACCTAAGATTACTATAATTCATGACCAAAAATATAACTAACACATCCTGAGTTAACAACATGAGAATATCTTACTAAAAATATCAACACAATGGTTGGTGAGTTCAAGATTTGCGTTTAATCATAAACAATAAAATTTGTATAACATAAGAAGTGCATTGAAATAGATAGCTAGTGTATATTCATAAGTAATAACCATAGTGATTTCGCGATCGAAGCTGACTGTGTTGCGTTTGTTGCCTCCCGTCACGACTTACCAGATCGTGATGATGTTTATGTTTAGGACAATATTGCACCCGTTTGACCTCGAGTCGCACAGGTAGGGCTTGTCAAACCCAGTAGTACTACCCAATATTTCCCGCTAGTTACGGTTATTAACGATCCGAAAGTGTGAGGACTTCCAAGGTATCATGCACTATGTTAAAACATACACAATTTTCAATAATAATATAGTGTTTCGTAAACAAGTATGCTACCTCCCCCAGAAGAGAGTTTATAAAATAGTAGGGCATGAACTCACCTGATGTGCAACGAACAATAACAAAGAAAACTGATGATGAACGGAAAGACAACCCTTCAAAGGTTATCTAGAACACACAAGTACATAAGTACGTGTACACAGAAAGCTTAACAACTCTAAGAATCCCTAGTTGACCTGTTTGACCCGTTGGTGACATATTAGTTGAGATATTGTTTAATCAAGTGTAACAACTTAGCATACATGAATATCATACATATTATTCACGTGTATCACATCGTCAACCTAAGTTCTATCTAGATCATCATACAACTCATGCAAATCTCAACAACCAACATGTTCAACACAATTATAAATACATCACAACCAATAATTCATACGTGGAGTCTAATCATGCACTACATGCCATGTGAAGCCACTCATGACTTCACATCCTAAACCCTGGTAATCCTACTAAGTAGGGGCCTCAGATTCGCATGCGTACATGACAATCATAATCACATTCATCAACAAGGTTCATTCCAACCAACATACACAATAACAATCAATTTCAAACCCAAACATGATTTCCTAATCACTAATCACAATTCAACATCATGTATGATCACCAATACCTAAATTCCTTACATGATCAACCAAGCATCCATAAAACTCAACTAACACATTCTATCACAATAGTCATCATCAACAATCATTCTAACATGATCCTAACATCATAAGCATGCCCAAATCATCATATCCAATGTTCTACAAAAGTAAAGTTTCCCTTTTGGGAAAGTAACACCCAAAAGCAATCTAGCATCCAATTCAATCATAATTTCATCAACTTTATACCTAATCAAGTTCATAACATTCATTCTAACATGATGATCATCACTAAATTATCAAAATCCCCAATAATTTATGATCTACACACCAATTTCATGAACTTTCTTGCACAATCCAAGTAGACTAACTTCCAAACATTGTATCTAACATCATATCAACATCTAATCATGAATTTCAAGAACAAAAAGTTTCCTCTTAAGGCAATGTACGAACTAGATGATCAATCCATGGATTTCTTGCATAATCAACATCATCCAACATTCATACAACCTAACTAACATCATACTAACATCTAACAATCATCAATTTCATGCTATCATCATCAATTTCGAAACTAGGGTTCATCAACATAAAAAAAGCCTATGAAAAACTTGCATAAACTAACCTTTAAGCACGTAATAACCAAGAACTGACACTTGCTACACGTTGGAATCACTTGGACTAATCAAAATCGAATGTTTGAGCTTGTTTTAAATCAAAATTCGAATGGTGGGGGATGGGAGAAGGCTTCGGCTGAATGGGGATGGGTAATGGGGGCTAGGGTTTTGATTTTTGGTAACATTTAATTAAATGGTAATTACAAATTAAACCCCTCTTGTTTAAATTTTATAGAAGTTAATCTTTTAACACTTTTTAAAAAGTTTTAACTACAAAGCATAAGCATTATTAACCAACAATAATAATCATAAACATTTACAACAAGTCACACAAGACATAAAATATATATAACACGTTGTCACGTTATCACATAAAATTTACAAAATAAATATTTAAAATTCTATAAATTCATGAACCACATAATCACAACTAATAATCAATATTATTAATTAGATTATTATTGTTTATAATAGATTATTATTATTAATTCACCAACATTCAACGACAACTAGTGTGTACTCACGACACGTGTATGCAAGACTTAACAAAACCAACAGAGTTTGGTAACGGAAAAATTACCGGATGTATTATGACACCCTACATAAATCTCACATCAGCCATGGACAAGAAAGATTCCTGGTTCATAAGGAACATCTGCCTCTAATATCAACAACACGTTTTGGGCATATTGGCTGTGGATGAGAGGAGAACTCCACAGTTAAGCGTGCTCAGGTGAGAGCAATCCAGGGATGGGTGACCTCCCTAGGAAGTTTTTACTCGGGCAACAAAAGCAAATCCGTGAGCTCCTCGTGGGCAAAGCGGACACTATTATTGGTGTAAGGGTCCGGGTGTGACATATCGGGAGACAACCAATGTGCCGACCCACTAACAAAGGAATTACCAAGAGTAAAATTTAAAAAAAATGCAAGCATAAACCGGAGTCCAAGATTTGAAGCGCAAGACAAAGATTAAAGGGGTGAATGTTGGGTCGTAATCTCCTTTAGGCCTTACCTTGACCCCATGAGGTGGCCAACCCATCACGCCTATGATAGGTAAATCCATTCGAGCCATGGTTGTTGACTTTATCCTACATGGTTTTTTATTTGTTTTAATTAGCTTGGATAATTTTAAATCTTAAAATATAAGGGATATTAATTGAGTCTAATTAGGACACTTCTTTTCTAAGTTTCTTGGCCTTTATATACCTAAGCATATAGGTAGGCATATTGTATCATAAATTTTCAAGCCAGTGAAAGTTTAAGGATCAAGCTTATGATCTAATTCATTTGTGTTATAACTCTGATTACTAACTTTCATATAATAACGGAACTAACTTTAACAAATAAGAATTCATATGGATAAAAGAGGTTTAAATCCCTAGGGATGTGGATTAACAAACCATACAAAAAGCGTACAAGTACATATATGAATGTTACTTAAATAAAAAAACATAATTTCAGAGCGTTGATGTGACATATGGCAATTTGTACTACCCATATTGTCCACAAATAGCTCGCAGATTTGCTTTTGTCTACCCGAATGAAAACTTCCCGGGAAGGTCACCCATCCCTGGATTGCTGGGTGGCACTGTTAGCTGTGGAGTTCTCATTGCAAGCATAACCAATACACCAAAACTTATTGGTGATATTAGAGGCAAGACATTTCTTATGTCCATGGTCGATATGGAATTTGCCTAGGGTATGACAATCACCCCCTTCTTGGACTCATCATCCTCAATAAGGTTTGCACCACCATCCCATCCATGGATGTGAGATTTGCCTAAGGTGTCCCTCTAAACACCCTTGGGGACTCACCATCCTTGATAAGATTTGCCCTACCATCCCTAAAGTCACAAAAGTGGCTCTGATACCAGTTGTAACATCCGACATTTCGTACCACCAATATTGTCCGTGTTACCAACGAAGAGCTCATGAACTTTCTTTTGTTTGCCTGGGTGAAACTTCCAAGGGAGGTAACCCATCCCTGGATGGCTATCACCCAAGCATCCTTAACTATGGAGTTCTTATCTCATTCATAGCCAATACGGCCAAAACACATTGGTAATATTATAGGAAAAACATTTCTTATGAACCAGGAATCTTTTTGGTACATGACTGATGTGAGATTTGTCTAGGGTCTTACAATCACCCTCTCTTTGGACTCATCGTCCTTGATGTGGTTTGTTGTACCATCCCATCTATGGATTTGTGATTTTCCTAAGGTGTCCTTTTAAATACCCTTGGGGACTTACCATTATTGATTAGGTTTGCCCTACCTTCCTAAATGATACAGGAGTGGCCCTATACCATTTGTAACATCCGGCTATTTGTACCACTAATATTGTCTTTTTTGCCCCGAAGAGCTCACAGATTTAATTTTGGTTGCCCGGGTGAAAACTTCCCATGGAGGCCACCCATCCCTGGATTGCTGTCACCCAAGCATGCTTAACTATGGAGTTCTCCTATTATTCACAACCAATATGCCTAAAATGTATTGGTTATATTTGAGACATGACATTTTTTTATAAACAAAGAATCTCTCCTATCCATAGTCAATGTGAGATTTTGCCTAGGGTGTTACATTTGATCATGGGAAACTATTACTATAAGCAAAAACAATATATAATGAAAGTTACTTCTCATAATAAAATGCAGTTCAAATATCATACGGGTAACCCTTTATGTAATTCAACTTATGATTGCTTGTAAATATGGTGTAATGATACTTTGATGAACGAATTGAATTGAAACCAACCATTCTAATATCCCCTCCAATATGTAACACCCCGAACCTATATTTAAGAGTGGGGTGTCGCTATTACGATGATCAAAACATAAGATATAGTTTCATTTACTAGATATACAATGACAAAAGATAGTTCACGAGCCCTAAGGGTTAATTACATATTACCATTATTTTGCGAAGATGATTGACTTCGTCGGGTCAAATTCTAAAGCTTGATACTTCTCTCTTCACATCTATACATAGTAACATATGAACTTGTTAAAGATTTATAGAATGAGCCAAATGCCCAGTGCTAATTGCCAATAACGATAAATGAAATGTAAGTTATACAATATAAAGTAATTTTGAATATAAGGATGTACCAAAAGTCAAACTTTAGTATACTATAAGTAGGCACATAGAGCTACATGCTGTATGTATAGAACATGTGATGGAGTGTGGTTATACACATCTATCGTCCATCATAATTATGTCATATATCCTTCTTAGAATAGTATAAACAAGCATCAAATGGTTGTTATTGATGTATAAATTTAAGAGTCATAGAACAAACAATAACAAAATAAATATGACTTAGACACGATAAAACATTATGCCGTTAATTGTGCTTAACTAGTTACAATCTTCAAAGAATATAAAATATTATTATGAATAATAATTAGAAATAATATTTAAGGATTTAGTTGTATTACTTGTATTGTACTAGATTAAATATAAATAATTTGGATTTGAGTTAAATTGGTCTAATCGAAGTAGTTGACATTTACTCAACCATGTATTTCATATATTATAAGAATCCTGAGTTGGTTCATAGTCACACCCCGTGTTGCCAAAAGCGCCAAAGGCGCACACCTAGGTGTCGTTTTGAGGCGAGTCGCAAGGAAACAACCTTGCGTGTGTCAAGGCGCTCCGATGACATTCTAGCAAAATTCGGCCAAAATATGAAATGCAAGGAAATTTTTTCTTCGCTGCAGGTGATGTGCTTTTTTTCTTGTATGGTAAGAAGAGAGAGAGAGAGAGGAGAGATTTGCTGTGTGATTGTATGTTGAGAAAGTTTAAAAGATAATAGAAAGAGAAAAGCTAATTTGTATAGTACAAAGTGTAGAAAATTTATAGTACTAAGTGTCAAAAAATAGTGTAGGAAAATTAAAAAGTTCGTTAAATATTCAATTTTAAATTTATTGACACTAGATTTTTAAGTTTTGTATGTTACATTAAAGAAAAAGAGCGTAGGAAATAAAAAAAGTTTATTAAATATTCAATTTCTAAAATATTTTATTACTAGATTATAAGTTTTGTATATTACACTTTATATACATTATATTCTATGGCTATTTTGTATTTTTCTAATTGTTTCTAGTAATGCGTTTTTTTGTCTCGGGCGTGCCTCTTTTTTGCGCCTTGCGCCTAGGCGATTGGCGAGGCTTTTACGCCTTGAGTGCGTCTTCGACAACATAGGTCACACCATACACTGAAGATCGGGATACAACTTTTCATGTATTAGGTATCTTATCATGTGGAAGCATTACAAAAGAGTGAATTTGGTAGGTTATCATTCAACCTATTTAAATGGGTAATAACATCATATTACATGGCAAAAGACAATAATTACTAACCTCAAACGTTCAATTACTCTACAACCTTTCATATTATGCATGTTACAAGAAAACAACTAACATCATCAGCACAACATTATAGCACAGTGTAGTACTTAGCATGTTGCATCTTCCATGATGAATTAATCACCCAAATCTTGAGTTTGTTTTCCATCAAATTGTCATACTCCTCCAATGGTTATAGAATCCCACATCAAAGCAACGAATCATTTACCGTCGGAAATTCCCTTCAATTAGAGATTTGTTTCATTAAAATCACTTTCATTCCACCGCGTGACACAACCGAGCACATTCAATTCTCTGGTCTATTCTTCAGGGCAAATGTCTGTATCCTATTATGGATTCAATACCATTTCTGCAGGTCCATCTCCTTCCTTTTAATGTCATTTTCTACTGCGATTATATTCTGCACGACTTCCCCCTACTACAGACACAACAAAGAAAGATTACATTTTCATATTTTCAGCTCAGTGAACTACTTTGATTACATGTATGTAGGTATGTATGTGTAAATGTGTTTGTGTATATACGTATACGCAGACACACACAGATAGATTCAATAAAAGATCACAAGAAACTAAGAATAAACAGAACCAATCCTGGTCTCAGATCAAAACTTAAAGGTTCAAGATTGATTGATTGAGTAATCATATTTGACCCATTAATCATATATATTGCTAGAGTTTCGCGAAAGAAAATTGTCCCTGAAAGAATGTAGGGGCGAAGAGTTCAAATCATGGGATGCTTACATTAAACAGCTCTCGGCTGTTGCTGTTGCGAATGCCTCGTAGATATACATTTCATACTCCTCCAACAATGTGAGCATCTTTGCTTCAGAATCCGCCTCATTGCAGATTTCAAAACATAACTTCGCAATATGGCGTATGGACATTTTTCCATGTTGGAGCAACAAATCATCAATCTTTTGAACTTCTTTATCGTACGAGATTTGTTTTCCTGTTAGCACCTCCATGAGTATAAGTGTAAACCCATCAAGATTGCTCTGCAGTTGAAATGGTTCTGCAGAATGATACTTAATTATTCACATGTACACAGTTGCAAAAAACTTGCCAAATGATACCAGAGATATGATGGTAGTTCCTTTGAAAGAGATCAATAGAAGATGATGCAACTTACTGAAGCCCGGATAGTAATCGCCAAAAACAAGACCATTGTCATCCCGAATATTGTAAGGATAGTGACCGTGTGCTAACTTGGTAACCTCACAATCTGAAAGTTTTGCTGTAAAATTCTGCAAATTTATATTTCATGCATACAGGCAAACCAACAAGGTGTGTTAGAAATGTAATTGGAAAAATAGCAGGGTACTAATCCAAAATTTTCTTTAATGCTCATAGCAAATGAGAACAGATTATAATGTTATACCTCATCCAACAATATTTTGCGTCTTTCAAGCCGAAAGATACTGTTGGTCCCTCCCCAATGCAAATATGTGGTGACATAATCCCGTGCGTTGTGCAAGAAAACAATCCCTCGAGCAATTCCTACTGCTATTTTCACCTTTGTAGCCAACGGAAGTCGTGCTATAGCTCCTACGAACAATGTATATAGAAAACTTTTCAAGATTTTTAAGCTTACTATAAAAGATTAGTTTGGTTTATATCTACTTCTATTTATGTTGCATACCACTGAAAAGGTGATCCTCAAAGTTTCCATTTGACATGACTTCATTCACAAGGAAGAGTTGCTTGTCTGACAAGCAATATCCAATGAGTTTAACAAGGTTGGGATGGCTAAACTCTTTCAAAATTTCTAGTTCCAACTGCATTTTGAAGTGATCATGCTCTATGAAAGAGATATAGTAAGCTACAAATAGAAAGTGTGAAATACATTATATTTTACCTTGTCCTTTTTAAGTTTGACAGTTTTGTTCCAACAAAATGACTTGATTACTACGGGCATTCCCATATTATTCTCGGATGGAGAATACGTTGTTTTATCGACCCAGCCTTGGTAAACCTCTCCATAACTCCATGCACCCAAGTGTGCATCTTTTGCGAAGCCCCTCGTTGCACGTCTCAATTCATCAACTGTGAACACTTTCATATCTCTAGAAACTATTTCCTTGTTGGCCAAAGAGGACCGACTTATATTGTTTTCAGGATTTGTTGTTAAACAGACAAGTCTTTGGTCTAGGAAAATGAACAAAAGGGATAAAAACTTGCAGAGTTATTAAAAACTAATTATAAGATGTTTCATTGTGATCTCATGTGAATTAGTTATGTGCAGTAAAGACTAAAGAGTGAAAGAATATGCATAAAGATGATATTAGGAAGTTTTTCTATACCTTGGTTTCTTTTAGTCGAGGAACGTAACTTAGGAATTATCCAAGTGAACACGGTTGTGATTGATGAATCTGCAGAATTGTCCCATTTCTTCTGTACTTGTAATAAATCTTCAAGTGAAGCTACAACCTCGGTCATGGTAGGCCGTTCTCTTAGATCACTAAGCAAACAACGATCTGCAAGTTGAGCATATCGTCTTAAACACTTGGTTGAAATTGTTCCCCTCATATTAGAATCAACCATCTGAACCCATTTTCGTTCTTTCGTACATTTTTGAGCCCATCGTACCAAACTTGATTCTTCACTTCTGCTTAAGTCTACAGCAAGCCTCCCAGATAACAATTCAAACAGTACCACCCCAAATGCATAGACATCCGTTCCCCATGTAAGTTTTCCGGTGCATAAATACTCTGGATCCATATACCCAAACGAGCCTTTAGCACTCGTATAAATTGACCGGTCAATTGGTACGATTTTAGACAACCCAAAATCCGAAACAACAGCTCCCCAGTTATCATCTAAAAGAATGTTGGAGCTCTTCACATCACGATGTATGACTCCTTGCTTCGTGTCATCGCCTTTGTGAAGATACTCCAATCCACGTGCAGCATCTGTGGCTATCTTTAGTCGTTGCACCCAATTTAAACGAGTATCAACGTTGTGTAGATGATGATAGAGGGTCCCACGGGGCATATACTCGTAAACAAGGATCATCTCCTTGTCATCATCACAAAAACCAATCAGGGACACCAAGTTATGGTGGCGTAACTTGGAAATCACCTCGATTTCAGCCCTGAACTCACTTTCACCTTGTTTGGATACAGAATCCAACCTTTTGATGGCCACAACACGACTACTTTCTTCTATACGCATACGACCTTTATATACTTTACCAAATCCTCCTTCTCCAAGTACCCGTTCATCATCGAAGTTTTCAGTTGCAGCCTGAATATCTACAAGAGAAAATCTAAGACAAGGAGATTCACCAGTTGCAGGATGCATATTAAGGTATGTATTGAATGTGTTGAGGATAATGTGATCAAATCTTTGATTGTTTATAAATAACTAGTTCTCAACTTAAGTGGAAATTACTTAGCAACAGCATGGTTGACATTTTGAATAATATTTTTCCCAAGTCAAACTTCAAAGTGGTAGGAAAGTCACACATCAGGCATAGCATCAATGGGTCATTCCTAGAAACACACAACAATTAGACAATATAAAATTGGTCTTTGAAGGAAAATGCCTCAATAATAGTCTGCTTGTGCAGCAAATAGATGATGCATCAACTAAACATTTCACCATTGAATAAATTCCATTGACATCATTCCTGCCACCCACAAAGACATGGGCATAAAGAATCTCCACCAATTATTTTGTTTTATTTTATTTACTTTCAAAACGCCCCCTAAACATCGTATGGTCTTGTTATCAATAAACAACAAATTTTTTATTAACAGGGTATCGAACGTCATCGTTTTCTTGTAGTTTGACATGCTAAATTGTTGTCGTTGGATCTGTTTAAACGAGTGTAGAAAAGAAATTCTACTGTGTCCTTAATCTTTTGTGTTGTGACAACACGTCCCCAAATCGATAGCCAGAAGTTTTAAGCTGTTAAATATATCATTAACAAAGTTAATATTATGTTCTCTAATTTCTACCTGTATTTAATTCCTCAGCATATATTTCTATTTAACAAAGTCCATTGACATCATTCCTGCCACCCACACAAGAGCAATAATGTAGTTTTTTTATAGTCAACGATACTGTTAACAAATAGAAGGAAATAGATTAACAAGATAAGAGTAAACTTAAACTATTTATAAAGGACTTTGATACAGATGTTGTCACGACCGGTGAAGAATGAAGATGAGGAGGTGAAATTAGAATACGAGAGTGTTTTTTTGTTTATTATTGATTTATAATTTTGACCATAACGATTGGTGTGCAAATTTTTTAGGTCATTATGATAAACAAACACATAATGACCAACAACATAAAAACAACAAAATGATGACCACATGATGATCAATAAAATGATAAACAACCAAAGAGCACCCAAATTTTTACTTTGTCTAGGGCCTTTAAAACCAGAACCGGTCCCGGGAATTATAAAAAGATTTTGGGCTCCGGGTGAGTAGAAAAAGATGGAGCCCTATAATATAAAGTCAATAAGTTATATGTAAAAAATCTATAATACGACAATAATTTTTATACTAATAAACAAAATGTCATAAAATAAAAGTTTCAATACGGAAAAATAATTAAATTGTTATTGTGTTTGTTAATTAATTTGTTATATAAAATATATAATAGTTTACGGGCCATGGGCGGTCCCCCACCCTGCCCCCCGTCAAGGCCGCCCATGTTCGAAACGATTGAGCCGCCCTTGTTTACCGTAGCTTTTATTAATAATTCGATTATTATGGTTAATAATGTAGTTGGTCAATTTATTGATTGAGAAGCTAATGTTATAAAAGTGATTGTTTTAAGTAGTCTCTTCGTATGATCGTATCTTTGTTTGGTAAAATGATCTTTTAGTATTAATTCTTTATACTATTAGGTAGTTTGAACCGATCCGGTCCATTTAGCTCTACATGTTTTCGCCTCTTCTAGAAATTTTTTGGATCCATCTTTGAGCATAGAAATCCTAAAACAAGTGCAGACAGACTTTTCTCCGCCTTGATTTTAAGATTCTAGCAATCCATAGTTTCCGGTTAGAAGGAACTCAGCTAGATTCACGTTTTTCCGGTAACTAAAACTAATCTAAACCCCTTCAAAAGCTTCGAAAATAATCCGGACTTCAAAAGCATTCGAGCAACAAAGCCACTAAGAAATCAAGCCATCTCAAAAGAAAGGTCCGAGTTTAGTTTTCCAGGTCAAGTTAAGGTAACACTTACCCACCAATCAGTCCTTCTTACCCGTTAAATCAAGAAAAAGATAGAAAAAGTAAAAAAGAAAATAAAAAAGAATGGGGGAAGGTAACACTTACCCACCAATCCGTCCTTCCTACCGTTAAACCTAAAAAAGATATAAAAGATAAAAAAATAAAAAAAAAAGAATGGGGGAATAAAAAAATTGGTCAAAAATGTCATATTTAATGTAGTTTTTTAAAAATACTAATATTTTTTTAGAAAATGTATGAATTTTTGAAAAAGATGAAGAATGTTATTCTTAAAATATGGGAAATTTATTGCATAAATGTAAGTCTTGTTTACACCAATGTAGGTGTTCGTTACACCAACGTACATACATAAAGTGTATTTTTTGTTGTTACATTTAAGACACTTTAGATCATACGGGCCACAACCATATGTCTCATCAACAACTCGTCTCATTGCATATTCTAACTCTAATTTGGGGATGTTGTCCGAATACTCATCGATACACATCTGCGTATGGGGTGTCTTTAGGTGATAACTTATTTTTTTGTCTTCCAAATTTCATGATATTATCTTTCGCTCAAGTGTTGAGGTTAAATATCATGGAGTTCTAATTTGTTGTTGAAACATGTTGTATACAAAATCTTCTTCTTGAGTCTCATTGTCCTTTACTTCATCTGACTATTGTCTAGTGTGCCAACAACAGTGTCGTTTATTCGCCAACTAACCTGGTACAACATAAGTGTACTATACGTACTATGATGGACATTCACTTTCTTTATAAAGAAGTGGTCTTGAGTCAGTTTCGAGTTTTTCATGTTCTATTAAACCTCTCAATATGTTAACATCTTCACCAGGGAGTGTTGTCATCCATCTTTATCAGTTTTCACACTAGTTTGAACGTTCCTCATTTTCATGTTCAAACTGCGAGGGTGTAATACGCATTGTAAATAATGGTTAAGCTCGTTACGGTTTTTGTATTAGGATGCGTTTTAGTCTATAAATGTAGTGTTGCATTTTCGTTTAGAGGACGCACAAATAATATAACAGATTTCAGTTAATTTGAGAAGATACACGATTTGGATCGGCAATTAAAATGAAAGTTCATATGAATGAATATGTATTAAAACTCAAGTCTTCTTTCTCTTCTACTTCTCTTTTTTCTTGCTCTAAGTCTTTAAGAAACTTTAATACTTCATTTTATGAGCGAAAGTTAGCAAATTGAGAAACATATAATAGAAAAACATATAATAGAAAATGGTTGGTTTATTCTATATGTATAGGTAGAGTGTTTTGCTTTTGTTGTAAATTATTTCATGATAATTCGTGTACAAGTTAGTAAGAGCACTCATATCCCATTCTTTATATTCATCCTTATAATTACACTAAAAATCAATACTTCTTCTCTTTCCTTTTAGTTAAATAATATATTTTTATACTTTTTTCATTATCTTTTCTCTCTCCTTCACTCAAAATCACTTTTAAAAATATTAAACATTTATAAGGGTTGAACAGTAAATCTTTAAATTTACAGATGATCAGTAATATTTTCTCTCTCATCTACTCATAACCACTTAAATCATTCTATATCATTTAAGAACTCCCACTCACAAATTATAAGGAATGGGCTGTGAATATGTGAGTGTGTTTGGTAAATTATATGGAATTGTTTTGAGTGTTTGTGAGTGAAATAGCGAGAACATGTTATTGTGGATTGATATATTTGAAAAATCTTTGTTCAATTCTTATAAATTTTTTAATAGTTTTTAAAGTGGTTGTGAGTGGAGGAGAGAGAAAAAAGTAATGATAAGGGTTGAAAATGATTATTTAATTAAAAATAAGAGAGAAAATATAGTGATTTTTAGTGTAATTATATGGATAAAGATAAAGAACCCACTGTGAAAGCTCTAAGAGCATTCACAGCCACTATATTTTTATCCATATAATTACACTAAAAATTACTATATTTTCTTATCTTTCCAAGTGGGTTCCTTATCTTTATCCATATAATTACACTAAAAATCACTATATTGTCTCTCTCATTTTCAATTAAATAATCCTTTTCAACCCTTATCATTACTTTTTTCTCTCTCTTCCACTCAAAATCACTTTAAAAACTATTAAAAAATTTATAAGAATTGAACAATGATTTTTCAAATATACCAATCCACAATAACATGTTCTATCTCCTTCATTCACAACCACTCAAAACCATTCCATATAATTTACCAAACACACTCACATATTTACCAGAAATTTATAAGAATTGAATAATGATTTTTCAAATATACTAATACACAATAACATGTTCTCTCCTTCACTCACAACCACTTTTAGGCACACATTTATTACGATTGGGAGGATTAAAGGCTCTTTGGAATCTTTAAACATAGCAAATATCTACGTTACTCTAGATCAAAATGCTAAGAATGGACTTTGAGAAAACCTTAAAGAGACAAAGGAAAGGCTCCCCAACATATGAATACTTCTTGGAGACTAAGATGAGGTAAGAGCGTAATCTGAACATACGATATCTTATTTAATCCCTATGGGGTTGATGTCTTTAATAATTTTATTTATGAATTCAATCTTGTTGAATATAACATGGGAGGATCAAAATTCACTTATATGAGCAACTATGGTCTTAAAGCAAGAAAAATAGACCGGGTTTGGTGTGTAATGATTTTATCAATAGGTGGCTGGATGTTATTCTTATCGCTTGGCCTGAAAGAATTTGGATCATACTTCGCTAACACTAATCAATTTCGGTGTTGATTTTGGGCCAATACCTTTCAAAATTTTCATGTCTTGGCTCCCTAAAGAAGGTATCAATGAGGCGGTCTCAAAGGCTCAAATTGTTCTAGTTTTAGCTACTCGTTCAGATGCTTGATTAGCTGCCAAACTAAAGAATGTCAAAAAGCAGTGTTTTAAAGACCAGATCGGACCGCCCGATCTAATCGGTCTAACCGGAAATCAAAGGGGTGGCCGAAACGGTTCGCATCAGTTCCTTTTGGAGGGGTTCAACCGGCCACGTCATCCTAAATCGGTGGTCAGACCAGATTTTGATTTTTTTTTAATTTTATGATGGGTAAAAATGAGAGATTGAACTATAAATTAGTGTGTTATACGTAAGATTATTATTAATTTTTGTATATAACTATAAAATACACACATAAATTACTAATATTAAATGATATAGAACTAAACATATAATATCCCATATATATAATTATAATGTCATCCAGTTGTTATATCCGGTCCGATCGGTCCAACCACCGGACCAGTAAGGCGTCTGATTCGACGTCCAATCCGGTTCTGATAACATTGCATAAAAGCTCTCAAAATTTGGAATCTAAATCTAAAGGCTTGTGAAATGAACAAGCTCACATCTTAACCACTAAACTCCACACACTAGACCTGATGGCCGAACTAGTTGGCTTAAATGAAGAGGAAAGCAAAGAAAGGATGTAGACGAAATACGTTTTAATGGAAATAGAGAAAAGTAAGTTGGACTAATTCAAGACAAAATCTGAGAGCAAGATGGGTGGTAGAAGGGGATGAAAACTCTTTTTTTTCATGGGCTATATAAATCAAGGGTTACACCCAACAGAATAAATGGTATTTGTATTGATGGCTTATGGATGACTAAAATCAATGAAATAAAAAAAAGGATGCTCCTCGGTTTTTGGATATCGGTTTTAAGATACCATGCCTTCAAGGCCTCTTATAGTATGTTCTTGAATAAAAAGGTTGTCGGATGATGAGGTTGTCTTACTAATTATACCGTTCTGTAATGACAAAGTAAAACGAGCTGTTTGGGATTGTGTAGGAGACAAAGCTTGGGGACCTGACGGCTTTAATTTTGCATTTATAAAACATCATTGGGAGCTTTAATCAGATTTCATGGATATCCTTTGCGCCTTCCTTTATGAGGGTATAATTAGTGGTGTATGTAACTCATCATTCATCTCTTTGTTGCCAAAGATAAAGGATCCTTCGGGGTTTAATGATTACCGATCTACAACTATAATGGGTTGCATTTCTAAGATTGTTTTAAAAGTATTAGCCAACCGCATTAAATGTGGTTATTTCAGAAAACCAAATTACCTTTTTGGCAAAAAGAAATATTTTGCATGGTGCCCTTATTGTAAATGAAGTGTTGTCATGTATTAAAAAGTTCAAAGGTCAAGGTCTCAATATTTAAGATCGGTTTCAATAAGCCTTTGATTCTATTTTATGGACATTATTGACTTTTTACTAAAATATATAAACTTTTGCGATAAATGGCGGCTTTAGGTTAAATGAGTGCTTACATCAGCAAAAGCTTTAGTTTTAATCAATGGGTCCCAAACTAAGGAGTTTTTGTGCTCATAGGGTGTTCATCAAGAAGACATGTTATCTCCCTTTATATTTTTAATTTCCATGGAATCTTTAAATTGGATGTTCAATCATGCCTGTGATGTTGATGTCATTTGTGGGATCAAAATGCCTCTAATGGGCCAGTTTTTTTTTCATCTTCTTTTTACTAATGATGTCATCATTTTGGGAGAATGGTCACAATAAAATTATTTTTTTTTCTTTAACAGGGTTGAAAATTAACCCCAAAAATGCAGCCTCATTGGGTTAAATGTTCTAGAAAACAACATGTTATAATTAGCCACAATAGTTTATTGAAGAGTGGGCAATCTTCCTTTCTCCTATGTTGGTTTGGTTGTTGGACCTAATATGAATCTAGCAAAATTAGAAGACCCGTTATTGAAACATTTGAACACCTATTATAATTATGGAAAGCAAAACACTTATCCATCGGTAGTCGTGTAGTGTTATTACGTGCGGTTATGAATAGTATTCCTATATATTTTTTCTCTTTATACAAGGCTTCTGATAAAATCATTGAAACTCTTGAAAGAATTAGAAGGAATTTCTTTTGGGGTGGATGCGAATGCAACAAAAAGATTAAATGGGTCAATTTGAAAAAGGTTTATGCACCAAAATCAAACAGAGTCTTGTACTTATATCCTTAAAAGTCTTAATCAAAGTTTACTCTCCAAGTGGTGGTGGAGATTCAAAAATGAAACCAAAGCGTTATGTAATAACGTGATTTCTTTTATCCATCATTCCAAACTATGAAAACATGTTCATTCCGGGCCAAAAAGATCATTCAGGCGTTTAGTGTAACATTGTAAGGCTAGAAAATAATCACCTCAAACGAAATGTTGATCTTCGAGCATTGTTAGTTAATTAAAATGAAGGTTGGGTATGGCAAGGTGAGAACCAAGGTTGCTATTCAGTTTGATCTATAAGAAGATTACTTAATCCTACGTCCGTCCGTCCCCCCCTTTTAACTCATTTGTCCTAAACTGGAATATATGGGTCCCTCAAAAGGTGAACATCTTTGCTTGGTATGCTGAGCTTGATCAGATCCCCACTCGTCAGGCTTTGATAAGGAGAAATGTCAATGTTTGTACGAACCTATGCCCCTTGTATATGCAAATTCCTAAAACTATGGAGCACTTATTCACACCATATTACTACGTTGAGTTGCTTTGGTCATATGTTAGTACATAATGCTCTCTTCCTTTGATCCTTGCCTTTTCAGTTCGTGATCTTCTAGAATTGTTTAAACCTGTACTAGATTTTTCAAAAAGGCATCCGATGGTTCATGCTATAATCCTCACTACAATTTAGACACTCTAGAAATGCAGAAACCATGTGTTTTTAAAAGGACAAAGACTATCCAAAACATACGTTTGAATGATCTAAAGTGCACCGACTTTCTAGAGGTGAAAAGTATATCCAATATTAACTCACTTGATTGACTAAATTAGTCTAACCATTAATTTTATGTTGTTCTAATCTTGCAATTTGGTTTTCATGTTGCTTGGTCATTCGCTGTAATTTCTTGGTGTATTTTGTTGGGCTTTCTGTGGTTTCTTGCTAGAGTAGCTTATTTAAAATCTTATGCCTTTCAACATAAAATTTAAAGAAGCTAAATATGTTATAAGTCATCAAGAACAAAGGCCGATATCTTACGATGTTGAGTTGTTTTAACAACTCCTATAAAGGTTAAAGAAGATTTTTTAGAATTTTTAAGAGTAGATAATACTATGGGTAAAGGTCTTTTAATTTGATTATATTGTTGAATAAGTTATTAAATTAGGACTAACAATAAATGATATTAGAGGACAAGGTTACAATAATGGATTAATACGAAAGAAAAACATCAAGTGTGCAAAAACACTTGCTAGATGTTAATCATAGAGCTTTTCATACTCGTTGTTGTTATTATAGTTAAAATTTAGTATTTTGTATTATGACAGTCCTGTAAAAAATATAGTGAACTTTTTGGAGTGGTAGAACGTATATATAATATTTTTTTCATCAACCACTTAAAGATAGAAAATTTTAAAAGATTATACAATGAAGCTAACTCTTAAGTCATTATCACAAACAAGTTGAAAATGTATGATTGAAAGTGTTAAGCAATAAGATATCAAGCTTCACAACAAAATAGAGACTTTAATCTTTGTATGATATTAGTACATAACATATAACTAAAAGAGAGACTAAATCTTTACCTACTTATGAGTTGGGAAATATGAATTTTTGTTAGGAACGGTTATTTAGTATGATATTTTATTTGCTATTAGTTCAATTAGTAAGAAACTTACAAGCAAAAGACATGTGTATTGATGATGCTATACATCAATTAAACGAATTATTTTGTTTCTTTTAAAAAATATAAAGAAAATGAATTTGAAATTCTTTGACTGTCGTAAAAGAAATAGCTTTGGAAATAAACTTAGAACCTAACTTTCATGAGAAAAATAACTTGTAGATTTAAACAATTTGATGAAAATATCGATAATGAAAGCATTAGAACTCTTATATAAACTTTAAAAATTGATTACTTCTTGTGTATTATTGATCAAGATATTTCTTTAATTAAAAATACATTTGATAAATTTAAAGATTTTGAAACAATTTCTGGTTTTTTATTAGTATAAAACAAGTTAAAATCTATAAATGATGAAAGTTTCAAAAAAATTGTCTGAATCTTGATAAATATAAAACAAGATAATAGATATTAGTGGTCCAAATTTATTTCAAGAGCTAAATATATGACAAGATATACATTTAAATTGTGACATATTTCTTGATATACTAAATTATATTATATAAAAATTTAATTTTGTTTCAAATACATATATTGCATATAGAGTTATGATAATTATTTCAGTAACTGTTACTTTCGCGGAAAGAAGTTTTTCTAAATAAAATTTGATAAAAAGTTACGTAATATTACAATATCACGAGAAAGATTAAAATGGAGCTATTTTATCAATTAAAAAAGAATTTTTATAAGAATTTGATTTTGACATTAATATTAAAGAGTTTGTCTTGCATAAAGCTAGAAAAATAAATAAAATATAAAGTTATAAAAATAAGGGATGCTTGGTGGTGGCGGTGTAGGTGTGTTGCTGGTGGCCGGTGGTGGCAAACGACCTTACGTTTCCCACTGCACAGATGCGACGGTGGTGGTGGTTTTCCGGCCTCCAACAGATCTCTATTTGGTGGGTCTTTGGTGGGGATTTATGCCCTCCGAATGAAGGGTCTAACGGTTCACGATGGGACATCACGACCACCTGGGTCGCCAGCCTTTTGTTTCCCGCTACACAAATGCGGTGGTGGTGGGGCCGTCCTGTCACATCCTGGCAGAAGCGTGAAATGCTTGGGTGTGACTAGCTTGTTCAGAACGCATTGATTAAATAATAATAAAGATATCAAAACGTTTTTAAGCATAACATAAAATCATAAACTTTAGATTATATCAGTTCGGGTTACATTAATAATAGTACACATAAATTTAATATAACCCTATTACAAAATATTCTAATTAACTACTACATCTTCAGTAACAATGGAGGTGAGCATCCACCGCCAGATCGTACAGGTTAACAGTTAAATTAACACAAACTTTTCTCATTACTTCACCCCAGCCGTTGTAAACATCAAATGAGAACATAATACTGTTAGAAATGATGGTTACCTGAAAAAACATACTCAAAATAATCAACAGAAATTTGGTGAGATCATAGGTTTATTTTCTGAACAAAATACATATATTGATGCTACATAGATAAGATTACAACCAAACCTACTTATAAGTCAAGTGATTCATAACTGTCACAAATATAAATCACAAAATCAGATAATATAGCATAACAACACTTATCCTGTTGGTGCAGGAAATATTTTCCTAAGTAGCGCTACCTATATTATCAAACGATGCCACATCCGAATTAATGGTTGTAACATAATGACAGTAAACCTCAAAAATTTTATATATATACATCAATCTCAAAACAGTATGTTTTTTTCCCAAAAAACTTATAAATACAAAATGGGGCTATGAGTCTCACCTTTTATTCCAGTAATTAACCTATAAAAATATTTATAGGTTAGTAATAAATATCATTTCTTTAAAATTTTCAGCATCTTAGAATACAATATTTAAAACCGAAGTTACACTTACCCATGAATCATCAAATTTTTATAGCAGAAACATACAAAAGACTAATTTAATATGTAAAAGTTTCAAACGACAACTATTTATAGTTTATTTTCTGGAATTTTTACAACGTTTGAATAAATCAGCAAAAATACCTACGTGTTCTCAAAATTTACCAAAATTTATCAGAACCTATATTTTAAAATCCATATTATCCATAAATTCCTAAGGTAGTAATTCATTACAGAACTTTTTCTATGATTTTCACCAGTTTAACAATAATCAGTAAAAATAGCAAAACATATCTAAAAATTCCAAATTTTATACAAACTGTTCTAGTCAAGGTATCATATTTTGTGTAAATTTTTCATAATTTATCTTACAATTTAAATATTTTTCCTAATTTCCGATTTACAGAATCTTCTAAAATATATAACTCAGGCATACATACAAATTAAATCACGAAATTTATTCTACAGTTTCTATAAAATATAAGGATCATCATATAATTTTTCTAGGTTTTTACTAGGTTCGAAGCTTCCAGATGATAATTTCCTTTTATTAACTTAAATATTATATATATATTAACTTACTTAGGATAATCACACCAAAATTCAAAGAATGGTATTCCTGATATTTTCTAACAAGTTTTAATTTTATTCTCACAATCACAGTCATTTAAGTAATAAGTTAAATTTATCAAGAATACACATAATTTCAACCCTTTATTTGTAGCCTTTTTGTTTAAATCCTTGGTTTTTAATATTTTTCCAGAATCTTAAATCTTTTGAACTGATTTTTGATAAAGGTGAAGTGTTTTTAAGGTTTTGTGAAGAACTTGGATGTTTTAACCAAAAGGGTTGGTTATATGTGTTGTTAAATCACATATACATCTTTTTTAAACTTAGTTAGTTATGGATTAGAGGATGAAACCTTGATTTTGACAGAAGGAGCAGATGAAAAGAAGTTGATGATAGCCTCTAACTCCTTGGTGAATCGGTTGGGATGGTTATCTTGAGCTTTAAGGTCTTGATTCCTTGTAAGTTGGTTTAGAAGATGATGATCATATGAATCTTTGGATGATGGTGTGTGATTGATATGGAGACAGAGGGTTTGAGAGCAAGAATGGAAATGACTAGAGATCCGAGAGTTGTGTCAAGGGATGTGAAGATGGTGGCGGTTTGTGGTGGTTGTTGTTCCATCGGCTGAGAGGTATGTTAACGGTGGAGTTGTCATGATTAGTCCTAGGTATAGATTAGTGAGGTGGTAGTCTTTAGGTGAGCTTAGTTGGTGCTTAGTCATAGGTGGCAACTTGAGATGATGCTTGGTATCTTAGTGATGCTAGGTGTCGATCAAGGGAGCAAAAGACTCATCAAGTCATTAATGCAAGGTTGAGCTAGTGTTTAGGTTGTTAATCGGGTTGCTTGTTACCATAATGAACCGAGATTAGAACTAGGGTGGTGCTTATGTTTAAGTGTTTAAGGTTTGATTTGTTTTGATACCAAGTTTCTTGATGTTACCTTAGTTTTGTGATGTTTAGTTAGGTTTTGTATCTTAGTTCATTTAATTCATGATGTTATATTGTGGAGATAGCTAATCAAGTAATACCTCAATTAAGAAATATATGTATAAAAGTCCATGCACACGTAAATTCTTATGCATGCATGCAAGCATGCACCTATACCATATATATATAACTATTAAAACAGATAAGATTCATAAGGTGTTAGTCAAATATACTTAATAATGTAATATATAAATATGAGAATTTCTTAAAACATTAACTCGTCTAACCTTAGTTTTTAGGGTTGTCACACGTCCAGCCTCCGACCTATCTATGTTTGGTAGGCGTTTAGTCGACTAGGGACGAGCGTTGTGATGGTCGATTCCCGTCGGCCACTGCCATGGTGGCCGCCCCTTTGGGGACAGCCGCCGATTGGGCTCCCGTTTGTGTTTAAGGTAGAGTAGACTTTTAACATGATGTTCATCTTAGGTTTTGATGTTTTGGGTTTGCCTGTTTTAGGAAAAATGTCGATGATGATGACCCTAGCTCATTTGAGACTTACCTGAGCTCATCTAACCTGATGCATCCGTTGGTTGAGCGGGTTGTTGCCCTGATCTGCTATTGATAAAATTGTTTTGTCAATGGCGGTTAAGAACCTTAACTAGGCTGAGCTAATTTGTGTTGATCCTTTTGCTACTTGCATCATTGTTTCAGTGTGTTTACCTTAACCATGTTGATGTCATGATGTTGTAGTTGGGAATATTGTTATGATGTTGGTGATTCTACTTGTATTTCAGCTCGGTAGTGATAAATCTGTATTCATCTGTATTGTTTTTTTTGTTATTACATGTTGTACAATACCGAGCTGTGATGTTAACCAACGATAGTATCGGTTGTTTTGGCATGGCTGTCATTTATAGTTAGCGGACGCAACTGAGAGTGTTTTTCGAGCCCGATCTGTCACACGCGCAACGCGCGTGGATGAATACATATTAGTTACTTAAATAAAATAAAATAAAACCGTTTATGAGAGATCTGAGATCTCATATATATATTTGATAAAATATACCATGTTAATTTACAGGGAAAATAACAATACATATGGAAATCATAGATAACAAGTTAACAACCAACCACTCATGACTTATTAGTCATTACGTCATCAACCAACGACCTATCACATCGGCATCTTAATTAAGTTTTTTGAATGGCCAAACAAGTGCACATTGGGTCCTCACTTTTTAATAACCAAAACTATGCATGTCGTAAAAAAATAATGAACAATTGCATCTGATTTTTTTTTTAATAATTATAATATTTCGGGGTTTCTTTAAAAGCATGAGTTAGTTTAATTAAGCTCGATCCAAACTTGTTGGCGTAGGACTATCTTTTTCCTTGATTGTATAGAATATGTAAAAAGTGTTCTTAATGTGGTCTTAAGTAGGCATGTGGATGGATTTATATTAGTAAACTATAAAAAATCTATACATGGACATGAAATCTAGTTGAGTCCTTTTTTTTAAATAAGCTCTAATGGTTTTAAATAGTTTATTAAATTAAGTTTGATAAAGTAACATGAATCTAAAAATATCTATTTACTATGGAATATAAAAATCGAGTTCGAGTTTTTATAAACTTTAACGTTAGTTATTACATGTTCTGAGCTTATATATTCAACCTTGATAAGTTTATAAACTATTATACGTGCTTATAATCTTTATCTTGATAAGTTTATTACTTAATCTAATATAATTTGTGAATATATTGTTTATATATAACTTTTTATCATTAAAAGTATTTAAGATATTTACAAATAAATAGTTTTTAAGGGTTTTTGTGAGAAAGGGACGTCAAACTTTTTTTAAGGCTTTTCTCACTCTCAGGGGCCAAACGAAAAGATTGTCTTTTTGCAAGGCCAATAATAAAATTAAACTTCAAATATAATATTCAATTGGTGCATATAGAAAAGAAAATGGCGAATAATTTAATATTAAATTATTACTAATAAAATAGCTATAATATATATAGTAGCAATAAAACAAATAAAAAGCTTTCATCAAACTAATACTTGTTTAGAGCCATGTTCCGATTAGTAAATTGTTCCTGATAGCATGAGAAGTTTTAAAAATGCCCACAGCTTGTTTGTAGTCAAAATCTGTAACTGCATTTGTTAGTTGATGGTACAAAGTGTCACAATATTGTCCTAACGATATCAGTCATTTGGTCTGGTGTAGTCATATACATATCTATTTAGTTTTTTTTTTTCATTCATCTATATATGTATGTTTATATTCATATTCATATTCAATAAATTTATTAGGTACTGGTCTAGACCGCAGGACCGATATCGATCATAATGCTGGTACGTTGTGTTATGTTTAAACATGTTCACAAGTATATCATTTTAATAAAGCCTAGTGAATTCAACCCCTTAACTAGCTCCACTATCTTCATCCCTATATTTACATTAAAAATATTACTTTTTTTTTCCTTTTTTTCAATTAAATAATACTCTTTTGTATCTTTATCATTATCTTTTTTTTCCTCCTCCACACACAACCACTTTTAAAATTATTAAAAAATTTATGGGTGTTGTATCGTATTTTCCCAAATATGGAGAAACACGGTACAATCCCGATAAATTTTATTTTTCCTTCACTCACAACCACTTACAATTATCCCCATAATATAAAACACACACTCACATAACAAATGATAAACATTCTATGAATACTTTAACAATTTATATCATTGATACAAAAAATTTAAGAATATGGTATTTTAAATCATAATTTGTATTATATATATATATATATATATATATATGTTATTGAAATGGAATATAGCAAGTTTAATTTATAATTTATAATCATGGGAAAAGAGCATTAAGTTATACGACGAATTGAATTTTTAATAAATATATATTAGTTGTTTATCAATTATATTATACTAGTATTTAACCTCACGCGTTGCGGTGTAGGCGTAAAACCATATCAAATAATATCAATGTCACACTTTCGCTAGCGACCACCAACATCAGAAAAGCTCGTAAAACAAAATAAACAAAATAAAACATAAAAATAGCGTAAAAACTAAAAACCATGCATGTGCATTGCTACGTGTTAATATGTATAAAGTAGAACGAAGTGTATTACACAATACGGTCGTGAAACAGAAAAAATAGATGTAAAATCATTAAACCACACATGCATCTGTCTGTATGTTAACTCGAAAATTTTAGACCGAAACATAAAACATAAAAGAATTGTAAATGATAAAAAAGTATATGAGATCAAAGTTGAAAATGAAAAATGTATTAAGGTTAAATGTAAAAGATAGAAACAATAGGGTTAAAAATAAAAAATAAAGAAAAAACATAGTGAAGTACAATTTATAAAATATAAAGTACAAACCATAATGCATAACTAAGTTGATAACTAGTATTATATAAATTATAATATTATATTATACATTATTAGTAGACAAAACTAAATGAATAGTTAGCTTTGTATTTTACTATAGAAACTAAAGTATAGGATTTTAGAGTTTAGACATCGATTTATATTTTTGACTTTGACTACTAGAGTTATGATCTTAAAGTTTAAACACTAAACTATTTATAGTGAAGTTTTATATTTTCGAGTTTGGCCTCCAAAATTTAGTATTTTTGTGTTTAGCCATCAAACTTTGATTTTATGGTTTCCGACAAGCCGAATAGATAACGACCAAAGTACCCCAACATTACGTGTGGGAAAATGATTGGACTTTTGCCGCGTAACGCAAGGAGAGAAAAATGTAGTTTCTATAAAAACACCATTTATACATATTTAGAAAGTAATTAATCAGAAATTTAGGTGATAATAACAAATAAATTAGGAACGCCGTTGCATATATAAACTAGTGCTAGCTTGTCAATTTCTGTAATTGTTTTTGGCATTTATTTCTATATAACTAAACAAACCTGACATTTCACCAAATTACTTGTATTTTAGTTATCAGAATATCAACCAATTGCAGCGTTTGTTATGCATTTTTATTCATAGTAATAATTGTTTATATGTATACAAGTTCAGATAATTAAACCAACTTGTTTTCTGTCTAATATTAGGTCAGAAAAATTTATAAAACTCTATAACTGTTTGGTTAATATTCAACATCGTTTTACTTCAGAAATCATGTGCTGTGAGCAAAATTATATTGAGAACAAGACACAAAAAACATATCATGTTTGCCTCTTTAAATAAAAATTAGAAAGAAAGTAATAAATCTAGTCGTTTTTCACACCATATGATACGTCATATACATACACATACGTTAATTTAACAAAATATCTTTTACAATTATAAAAGTCAACAATTTATCTTCCTTGAAGGTGCGGGGCAATTCAAACTCAATTATCAGGATAATCTAAGAGTTCTGTAGGACATTTTCAGATTAAAATTATACAATAGTTCTCCTGAATAAATCAATTGGATACAACTAAAACAAGATTAAAAACAAGTATTATTTGATTGTGTAATTTTGAATAAGAGAATGTGACTAGATGAAGATGAACATCTGTTCTAGGGTTAGGGTTTCAATTGCCTCAAAACTACCTTTTGATAGTTACCTTTTAATTCAAAGTACATTAAAAATGAAGCCTAATTTATTTCGAATTTCACATGTAAACTTTCAAGAAAATCAATTTTTAATGCTTTTTTAATAAAATAATTTTTTCCTGATAAAAAAAATACAAGCTCACCAAACAACTCTACCCCATCTAGGGTTAGTCGTCTCTTGGACCCCGCTACCAGGGGTGTTATCCCCTTAAGGGCTCTTAATAACCAATAAGGTTATAATACCAAGAATCATAGTAAAATTAAACTAGGCGCACTCCACAACTCCAACCGAGTTTAATGAATATTATTATTACATTAATCACCTAGTTGATCCAATTAACTAAAATATTTCACAGGGTGTTTATTTGAAATATAGAAACATGATCCACAAAGTATAACCTCCATGTTTCATATCACGATCCAGAAAATTTGAACCCTATGATTCAAGTTATAATGATCGGGTCTCGCCTATGAAGGGATAATAAAGGCAATCAAAGGTAAGAAAGTGGAAGTAATCAAGTTTAAAGTGACATATTAGTTCATAAAAAGAGGAGTGGTTAAGAGTGTGGGAATCTAAGCGATTTATCAAAACAACCATAATGACATATGCATCTTGGTAAATGTAAGTGTGTGTAGGTAATGGTAGAATGAACAAGAAATTGAAGCATTTGACCTTGGGTTAATTTAAAAGCACCATCGCAATGTAGGCATTTGATGGTAGAGGTAAACAAGCGTTTTAAAATAATGAAAAAAAGAGGAGCATCCGAAAATGAAGTGATAATGGGTTTATTTGAAACATTAAGAAAAGGAATATGTGAAAAAAAATATGTGAAAAAACATAAATTGACGGGTTGCCAAGATGAGAGTGCTACAATTCCAAAGATACATATGTAACGATAGAGAGTGATGCAATAGAAGTTAATAAATCCAATATGACTTTGGAAACATGCAGTGGGCGGTTGATCTAGTCAAATTTCGAACATACAACCTGAAGTATGAAAAATTAATAGTTACAATATGTTTAATGACAAATTGAGTGATGGAACAAGTATATGTATGTGTGAGAGTAAAACTAAATAGCTATCATAATGATAAAATGCATTTAAAGAAGGGGTCGTCCTTTCTCTCTATCTTTTTTATTTTTTTTTTATTAGACAAAATAAAAATAAATACTATATGGAGAAAAATATAGAAAGGTAGACCACTATATTATTCTTTTTTACTGGCTTTTATAGAGTTTTAAAAATATAAAAAACATATTAAACATGGTCATCCTACATCAACCTAAATTTGATCCGGTGTATAAACGATTATGGCTTCTAGTACAAAAAAATGTTACATCGTTACTTTGGCAATATTTTCTCTTTGTTTTTGCTGGTGATAAATATACAACAAGGGGGATTGGAGGGAGGTGTCAGGGGTGTTAAATGTTCAGGCTTATACTTAAAAATTGATGCAACAAAAGAGTTCTTTTTATGCATGCATGAAGTACAAAGTAAAGTTACTTCGAAAGTTTTACACAACTCAAAGAAAAATGCTAAGTGTAAAATCTTCCATAACCAAATGACAAAATCTTCTGAAGCCAAATATAAAGTCTTCCCAAGCTTCGGAGACAAAGTCTTTCGAAGCCAAATACAGATTTCTTCCGAAGACCAGAAAGACATGCTTTCTCTGATCATCTTTTGACAAAAGCTGAACAACTTTCCGCTGTCACTCTAAAGGCTCACGAACTTATATAAGTTGATGAAAATGTCTATGCTTTTGTCAACTATAGATTATGGTCATTGGTCTGTAACTTTCTATTTTTGTATCTTTAATTTTTTTTGTAATATATTAGAATGTGATCTATGGCATGTTATAGTCACAAGTCAAAAGTAACTATACATTTATCTTGTTACCTAGATTAGTGTTAGCAACTGACTTTCAAAGGATAGACGGCTGTAGGATGTAGTATATAGTGTCTCAAGTACTTGTATTTATTTTTATGTTTTGTAACATTTGTAGTAGAACTTGAGAGCAATATATAACCTTTTTGAAACCAAATATTATCTTGTTCTTGTTTTTGTTCTTTGTTCTGTCTTATTCTTACTTGTGTTCTTAGTATCATCAATTAAAACCAGATTCCCTATTTGATCTGTTAAGTGTTTTAAGTCTCTTCTCATTGTGAAACTGATTGTATTGACCACCCTAAATGGTCTTGCAATTGGTATTAAAGCATTTTAGGCTCTTTATTGTAACATCTTATCATCTTAAATCCCTTTAGTTTGAGGAAACACTTAACAACTCAAATGGCAGCTCTTACCAAGGTTGATATGTGTAAAGTCCTCAATATGGAAACCGGTACTATGACAAAATCTCCACATACTTGGTGCCAAAGAATGGAAGGCTTCATCAAGTCTCAAGACAGCAAGATATGGGGATCTGTTGTCTTAGGACCTCATGTACCATGCACCTCTTTAGCTGCTATTACTGGTGGCATGATACCAAAGGAAGTGGTTGTCTACTTAGAAGAAGACTGCAAGAAGATTGATGTAGATCAGAAAGCCATGACCGTTCTCCAAACTACTCTTCCAAACTCTATCTAGAGAGGCTTCAAGAAGTGTAAAACTACTAAGAAACTATGGGATGAACTAAAGCTTATGGATGAGGGGTCTAATGAAGTAAAAGAGAACAAGAAATGCCTCTTGAAGTAGAAGTTTGAGAACTTCACCTTCAAAAAGGGTGAAACCATGACTTAACAATACTTCAAATATATTGAGATTATGGATACTCTAATGGATGTTGGAGAAACTCTTGAGAACATGAACATTGTAAGGAAATTCATGTCCTCTCTTTCTAGACAATGGACACACTATTGTGTGGTCATTAAGAGGGCTGAAAACCTCAAAACCCTTACTCTCACTGAGTTGTATGGTATCCTTAGTGGATACTAGATGGAGATGAACATGCAAAATCCATCTAGCAACTCCAACAATCAGCAGAGTTCAGTGGATACTAGTTGAAAGGGATTACAGAGAACCACAACATCATCTCATCTGCTATCCTAAAAACTCACGAAAGGGTCCTTTTATCACCTTTCCAGAGACACCAAATGGGAGTTACATCCAAGGAAGCCCATCCCAAGAGACAAGCTCTTCTCAAACCTTTGTGTCTAATGATGAAAGTAGTGACAACTTTCTCTTCACTCTTGAAGACTTTGACTACATCCATCTAGATGATCTGAAGTATATGGAGATAGTCCAGTAGATGAATCTTCTCACTCACAAAGCCAAGAAGTTTTACAAGAGAACATGCAGTAAGTTTCCCAGTAATAAAACCAGTGTAAAGTTTGGACTGGATAAAAACAAAGTGAAATGTTACAATTGTAACCAAATGGGATACTTTTCTAGGGTGTGCAAGGCGCCAAGAACAAATGGTGGCCAAGCACAATCCAGGACAAACTACACTGATGGATCTCCACATCTTGAGAAGCCCAAGCAGCAAGCTACAGTTGTTATTGAAGAAGGAGGTTTTGATTGTAGCTTTCAGGTTGAAGATGCATCTCTGAACTAAGCACTGATGGCTGATCATAAAGAAGCCAATGTATTGGAACATCTTTGTGCCCTTGAATGCATTGCTAAAGTTAATAGACACATGTCCAATAGCTTAGAGATGAGATCGGAGCTTGAGTCCTTAAACATCTTAATAGACACAGGTCCAATAGCTTTGTACTCTTAAGCATGAACGCACCAACTACAAAACTCAAATCAAAGATCTTATCACCAAGTTACTGAATGTCAGGCTAAGCTTGTGATCAGCAATGCCAAGGCAGAAAAATGTGTTCTTGAAAAATAGATCTTCAAGAACATTATATCCTTATCCTTGCATGCAAAGATTTGTTATCAGAATAAGTCGGGACTGGGATCTACCGAGATAGCTCCTCCACACACTCTACTATATGTAAGATCTCCAAGGTGTAGAACTTGTCAAGATTAGCTTCCCCTCATAGACCCTATTCAAGAAAAGGATGAGGAGGAGGTAGTGAATGATCGATCTAAGATGAGTGAAGAAGATTATTGTAAGAAGGTCACTATTCTCCTGAGTAGAGGAAAGAATTAGGGATGTCCAAGTCCAAGAGGAAAAACTTGATCAAAGCAGCCAAGAGAAGATCAAAGAAGGCTCAAGAGATCAATGCCACTTTTAACTCCAAGCAGAAACAAGTATTTATCAGCAGGACTTGAAGTGGTGAATACTGAAGATTTGACTATGGACTCTAGTATCAGGAGTTCTAGTTCATATCCAACTCATCCCTGTGAAGAAAAAAAGGCTAATTAGCTGTGCACAACTGCTACACAGCCTGAACCATCCAGTTCCAAGAGCAAGCCTCACCCTAAAAAGCTTTCTAAATCATCTGTAAAGATGAAGACGAAATTGGAAAGTGATCAAACTCTGCTTTCTACTCAAAAGAAGATTCTCACAAGGAAGCAAGTTGATTGCATCATGTCTGGTAGTACTTCTCATCTTGACAAGGATTGCCTCTACAATCCCAAAGTACTATCCACATGACCAAGAAGAAAACTTCTAAGAAGCAAAAGAAGAAGACATATTTAGAGGGAAAGTTCTCTCCTTTAGGAAGATCCAAAGTGGAAAAGAATACAAGTGAAAACTTGCCTTCGAAGAAAATTTGGTCTCGGAAGAAAGAAATAATTTTGAAGTACTGAAGCTTGTTGCAGTGAAAGCAAGATCGTCCGAAGGTCTAGTCTCCAAAACTTCTGAAGTGTTGAAGGTCAAGTCTAATCCTCCAAAAGATGGTGTGGAAGATAAAGGAAAATCATGTGACTGAAAGTTTTTCATCAACAACAACAAATGATCCTTTAAGCCTGAATATAGGATCAATCACTGTTGTATTGTCTTCAGTTCACTTTGACAAGTCTAAGACCAATAAGCCTTGGGTTTTCAAATGTAACTAACCATCTCCTTTTTATGTAGAAACAACAAAATACCAAAAGGAATATATGGATAATTGATAATTGTTGTTCCAGGCACATGATAGGTAATGGCTCCTTGCTTTAAAACTTTGAGAAAATTAATGGAGGGCCAGTTGTTTTTGGTGGAGATTCAGGTGGTTACATTACTGGACGGGTCAGAGTCTCAAATAATAAGCTCAGCATTGAAAAAGTAAACTCTATCAAGGAGCTTGGGTACAATCTACAAAGTGTATCCTAATTTTTGATCAAAGACACAACATGCTATTCATTGAGCATGAGTGCATTGTTCTCAAGCCCGTAATGGTCATTTCTCAATAGCATATCCTGTTCAGAGCCCTCAGGAAAGAAAACATGTACAAGATGGATTGCAGGAAACATCTTCTTTAGGAGAAGTTTCTTGCTTTCTATCTAAAGCAAATAGTGATGAGTATTTCCTTTGGCATAAAAGAATGTATCATGTAAACTTTAAAAACATAAATAAATTAACTAATAATGATTTGGTAACTGAAATGTCAAAGAAAGAGTTTACAAGTGATGATCACTATGTTGCATGCTTGAAAGGGAAGCAACATAAGGTGTCTCACAAGCCAAAGCAAACAAACTCCATCACCACACCCATACACTTATTACATATGGATCTTTTTGGCTCCACCAGTGTAATAAGTCTAGGAAGTACCTCATACTAATTAGTGATCACAGATGATTTCACAAGATTCAATTGGGTCTTCTTCCTTAGAACTAAGGATAAGACTCCTGATATCTTAAAGAACTTCATTCTACAAATTGAGAATCAATGTGATCATAATGTCAAAACCATAAGACGTGATTAAGGAACTGAATTCAAAAATAAATCCTTGACACGTTTTGTGATGAAAAGGGTTTACAAGATAATATAATACTCCTAAGACTTCTCAGTAAAATGGTGTTGCTAAAAGGACAAACATGACACTTATTAAAGCTGCAAGAACCATGTTATCAGACTCTAAACTGCCCATCGCCTTCTAGGAAGAGGCAATCAACACTATCTGTTATGTGCTGAACATAGTTTTGGTAGTTAAGACTTATGGAAAGACTCTTTATGAGTTGTGGCACGATAGGAGACCTTTCATTGCTTTCCTCAGATCAATTGGATGTCTTTGCACCATCTTGAACACCAAAGATTAAGTAGCCAAGTTTGCTGAGAAATCAGATGATGGACACTTTATTGGATACTCTTCCCAAGCTAAGGCTATAGAGTATACAATCTCAGAACTAAAGTAGTTGACAAGTTAGCCAATATGACCTTCGATGAGCACACTTCCAATGTGAAAGGTTCTAGTCCTAATTGGCTATTTGATCTTGATTTAATTAGTTACCAACTGTATTAACAAAACTTGTGAGAATGTTTCAGAATATACAAGTAACTTATCAAAAGGAGATATTGACCCAAGATTTGAGCTAAGAAGATCAAGCAAGAAAACTATTTCAGCTCCAATGGTAACTAACCCTGCAGATGGAGTTTCAATCAGCACAACCATGACAAACTCAGCTGATATATTCGAGGTGGCTACAAATTCTAGCTCAGAGGCACACAACTCAAATGAAGGAGCTTCCAATGTAAGAGGAAATGGTAGTGGTGATAGTTATCAAGAGTTTTTTGATGCTGATAATCACTCCAACGATTAGTGCTGAGCTTTCTCATGCTCATCTTGATGAGCTCACTACACCAACACTAGCCTTAAGCATTTACTTAGAGTCTCAAAACTCTAGTGAACAACCTAAAGGGGAAAGCTACCATCCCCAGCCTCTAGACCTTAATCAACCCATACCCATCCTTGAATTTAATGATGATGAAGACATGGGATTCAATGACTATCATGAGTCTTTCTTCTCCACTCCTGCTCAAGGAGAGATGACTGTAGGGCTGCAAACGAACTAAACATTCAGCGGCCAGTTCGTGAACTGTTCGGTGGGAAGTTCGTTTATGTTCGTTCGTTTAGTAAAAGAACAAACACGAACAAGAAAAATTCGTTTGTTTAGTTAAACGAACGAACATGAACACAAGCCGCGTTCATTCATTTATGTTCATGAAAGTTTGATAATGTGTTCGTTTATGTTCATTAATGTTCGTTCGTGAACGTTCGATAACGTGTTCATTTATGTTCATTAATCTGTTCGTTTATATTTTTAACTTTTGTGTCATGTATTTTTATGACTATTATATCAAGTATTTTTTGATATTTATGTTAAAACTTATTTATTTTTTATTGTTCTATGTAATATTTGAAAAAAAATTAAGTTATTGCAGGACCGGTTAAGGGCTTAACAATTTACAACACAACAACACAAAGAGGAGATTAACTAAACTTGATCAAACAGTAAACTGGATTAACCAAGATAATGATACAAAGAACACAAGTAATAATAAATAGACAGAACAAGAGATTTGGGTTTCAAGGATGCAGCATATTGCTTTCTCAAACTTAACCTCCACTTCAGGTGGGACTTGACTTGGAAGAGAGTGCAAGTCAATCAGTTCACCACTCTTAATCTTCTGCTTGATTATCCTTATATGCTCATCCATTGTGGATAGAGACATAGGGCCAAGTCACCTTCCGGAGAATCCATATCGCTTCAAGAAGCTCATCATCCTTTGTCTATCAGCAGACTTCTTCATACTCTTTTGGATGATGGCTCTTGACTTTGCAGCTTCTTCCCTTAGCTTCTTCGTAGTTGTCTTTCTCTCCTTGACTAACTCAAGCTCAAGTTGTTTTAAGTACTCAAATTCAACAAAGTCATAGGACAAGTGAAGAAGTGCATCTGCCTGATAGAAGCCTGTGGCACTCAGGTAGTTGATCATTTTGATCCTATCTTCTTCTTTGTCTACCTGAGGTTCTTGTTAAACCAAATCTTCTTGTACAGGGCTTTCTTGAACTGGGGAGAGAGTGGGAGCATGCTTGTAGAGTCTTTTCTGTCTTTTCTCCTCTTTGAATTGGAGAAGTAACCTTGCATCCTTTTTTTCTTTCATCTCTCTTGACACTTCCATGTCAGCCAGTTCATTTAGTTGTTCTAAGGGGAGAGAAATGATTTCATCGATGTCATAGTTCCTGGTCTGCAGATAAGTAATCCTGACTGCCCTCAACTCATCATCTTGAGTATTTGGTCTGGGGGCAGCCCTGATTGCAGCTTGCATAAAGCCTGAAGACCCAGAGGAACTTTCTCCCCTTAGCTTCCTTTTCCTCTCTCTCTCTTCCTCCTCAATTTCCTCAGGAGTTAAAATCCTTTTCCCTTTGTCACCCACAGACCTTTGTGACTCAGGGTGGATAGAGGTTTGGCCTTCATTGCTTGGTGTAGCATCCATGCTCTGGCCAGAGAGAGGCTGAGAAACACCTTCACCAGCAGGTGTCTCAGAGGGAATATGAATCTCTGCAGCAGTTGATGATGATGAGACAGGGATCTCAGGTTCTGCCACTGGGCCTTCAGTCAAGGTTTCCCCTATGAAACTAATCTTAGGGTCCACCTCAACATCCAGTTGACCGATGGCATTGCCTGATTGCCTAAGTCTCCTTCTTAAGCTAAACTCTGCAGTGATCCTGTCTTGGATTCTTTGAGCCAATCTGTCAGCCTGTCTTGAGTTGCTTGGATTGACAAGTGGCATATTGACTAGATCCAAACTTTCATAGAAGTTCAAGCTTTGAAAGTCAAATACTTCTTGTTGCCCTTAAACTCTGTGAAGAATAAGGGCCCTTCTATCAGCATCATACCTCCACCTTATGATGTAGTTTTAAGTTCCTTGAGGTGGAGATGACACAGCCCTTGGAATACCTTCCTCAAAGAGACTACTGATGATAGAGTCAATAGAATCCACATTAATGTGAACTTGAGGAAGTTGCTGAGAATGCACAATTGCAAGTGAGGATGGTGAGTCCTCTATGTCCATTCTCTGTGAAGAACTCCCAGGTTCTGTGGCTGCAATAACTTTCTCCCCCTTTTTGGTAGCATCACCCACTTGCATAGGTGAGCTGGAGGATAAATCAATCACATCCACAGGTTCTTGTGTTCCTGGTTGAGCTCTTCTTAAAGGTCTCCCAGCTAGTTTTTCTTAAGATATGAAATCTGAAGTTGCTGATCATTGACCCTGTTTTGTAAGGTAGTCACCTGAGATTCAAAGTGACTGACCTTAGAGACTAAATAGGAGCATGTTTTTGATAGTTTTTGCACCTTTAGTCTCAAATTCCCCTCTTTTTCATCAGAAGAATCATTGGGGGATGAGATGATTGGACCAAAGTCCTCTCTCTCAGCACCAGCTTGAGGTTCTTGGCTGCTAGTTTTCCTCTGCTCACTAGCAATCTTAGTTGAGATGTCAGTGGGCTGAGTTGCCATGGTAGAGGTCTTAATGATGTAATCACTTACAGAAGTGAGAGCCTCTTCCATATGGACATCCTGAGCAGGTTCAGAGGTGTCCACCTCAGTTATAGGTGACTGATGTGGGCTAGACTGAGGAGACTCAGAAGTACTCATCTCTCTTTGAGTAGGGGAAGAGAAGAGAGACTCATGGTACTCACTTAATCCTAAGTCTTCATCAGTATAGAAGGATAGGTTGAAAATGGGTTGATTTAGATCTAAAGGCTGGGGATGGTAACTGTCCCCTGAAGGTTGTTCACTTGAGTGTTGAGACTCAGAGTGAAGGCTTAAGGCTGTTAGGCTTGTGAGCTCATCAGGGTGAGCATGAGGAACCTCAACCCTGATAGTTGAAGAGATGGGAGTGGTTTGCTCCTTAGGGGAAGTGGGAGCTCTAGTGTCCACTTCCTCCTGTAAAGGTGAGTATATGGGGACCTGCACAGACTCAATAGCTTGAGCAGGGGTTCGTTTGGATTTTCTTTGGTAGGTGAGGGTTATTTGAGGCCTTTTTATTGGTAAAGAAGTAGAAGGTGTGGTTTCAACACTAGCTTGTGTTGCTAGGTTGTCACCTTGAGCAATGAGCTCTAACATTTTGGGGACAAGGGCTGTTTCTATCCCTGAGAAGCCTACAGTTGGCTTCTTCATGATTTTAAAGATGTCGGGCTTCATCTGTCCTAATTTAAGAATATTACCTGTTTCCCTCAATTGTGAGCCCAGTTCACAGTTGAGAATGTGTTGAACATATCTAGGAAACATGTAATACTCTAAGGAGTCCAAGTTTGCAAGTAAATTGGTATAAACAAATTGAGAGTACCTGAACTTGACTCCTTGAACCATTCCATGCACTATGAAGGAGAGATCCTCAGGAATCTGGTCCCACCCTTCATGATTGTTTGACAAGCTGTGGATAACCACATGGAGTAGGTATTTCCACTGGGATGAGACCTTCCCTTTCCTGAAGGTCTTTACAGAGAAATCTCCCTCATAGCCCATCTGCTCAAAGGAATGATTGACAGCTTCCTTTGGGAAGGACAATTCACCTTCTTCATCATCCAGCTGCAAATGATAGTTGATGATGGCCGGAGTGATGAAGATTGTCCTCCGTTGCACTGTGGCAGACAGTGCCTTCTCCCCATCCGTAATGACCTCTTAGCAGGTCTTCTAGAATTCAAGCAGATGATCCTCATACAGAGTAGGATCAATGGTTAGGGAGGTTAAGTAATTTGATAGAGTTAAGAATTGGCAAATCTCTGAGAAACTTTCATCTTTCTCAGATCTTAACAGAGCAATCTGGTTGTGTTGCCTGTGAAGTTGCATGGAGAAATCTGGGTTGTTTCTGCGGTTAAGGTTGGCCATTTGAGAAGCTTAAGGTTGAAGAAAGGTAAAAAGCAAAGGCGGTTTTGGGAATTAGGTGTGAGGAATAGTAGAATTGAAGAAGATAGTGAGGAAGAGGGGGAACCGTTGGGTATTTATGTGAAAAGGGATTTGAAGCAAAGTTAATGAAAGAGGATAAACTTTGAAATCCGAAAGTCGGTCCCACCTATGAAAAAGTAGTTTACTTTTGCTCAAAAAGTAGTTTTCTTGGAATTCGAAAAGCTTCCGAAGGTAAATTATCTTCGGAAGTTTTAATGAAAAAGCTTCCTAAGCTAAAATGACTTCGGAAGATTTTCCTGAGAGTCTTGAAAATTTTGCTTCGGAAGAGAAATAAACACTTGAATGCTTTGTATATGAAACAACAAAGCTTCCGAGAGTTAATTCTGCTTCGGAAGGAAAAAGTTCTTAAAAATAAATAAGTGTCTGAGACAAGAATTTAAGCTTCGGAAGATAGATTTAGATTTCTTCCGAAGGTAAAATTTCTTAGACAGTTATTTATTTTGAAGACATGATTTTCTTCCGAAGGTAAAAGTATATCTTCCGAAGGATCAGAAAATTTTCAAGAATCTAAGGAAAGTCTTCAAAAAGGATTTTTTTATATCCAAAGAAAACATGAGCTTATGAAAGTGATGAACTAGACAAATTAGGACACATATTTTAAGAAATAATTAGAATTAGTTTTAATAAAAGACCTACTCAAAGTTAATCATCCCAATAGCTGATATTAGATATTTAAATCTCTGTTCATCAAAAGCTTTTGTAAACAGATCAGCATATTGTTCATCTGTATGAACTTTGACTAGTTTAATTAATCCCTTTTCATAGCTATCTCTTATTAAATGATACCTGATATTGATGTGTTTGGTCCTTGAGTGCTGCACAGGATTCTCAGTGATAGAGATAGCACTATTGTTGTCTATGTGAATAGGAGTCTCCTTGAAGTTAAATCCATAGTCCAGCATCTGATTTTGAATCCAAAGCACTTGAGCATAGCAACTTGCAGCAGCAATGTATTCAGCCTCAGCAGTTGATGCAGACACACAGGATTGTTTCTTGCATTGCCATGAGACAACCCTTCCACCAAGAAATTGACATCCCCCAGATGTAGATTTTACAGTCACGTTGCAACCACAAATTGGGATACACTCAGAAGATTGTACCCAAGCTCCTTGACAAAGTTTACCTTTTCAATGCTGAGCTTACCATTTGTGACCTTGCCCCTTCCAGAAATGTAACCACCTTCATCTCCTCCAAAAGCAACTGGTCCTCCATCAATTCTCTCAAAGTTATGGAGTAGTGATCTATTGCCTGTCATGTGCCTGGAACAGGCACTATCAATGATCCAGACATTCCTGTTTGTCTTGAGCTGTTCCTGCACAAAGAAAATGATTAGTTACATTTGGAAACCCAAGCCTTACTTGTCTTGGGCTCACTAAGTATAATAGAAGGTAATGCAACAGTAATAGATCCTATGGTTATGCAAGAGGGATCTTCAGCTGTTGTTGATGGAGAAACTTCAGTCACTTGGTCTTTCTTAGACTTCCACATCACCTTTGGAGTCTTGGACTTGACCTTCAAAGCCTTTGAAGCTTTTGGGACTTCACAAGTTTTGATGACTGAACCTTCGGAAGATTGTGCAGTCACTGCAGCAGACTTCAGTGCTTCGGAAGAATTCCTTTCTTCCGAGACCAATTTTTCTTCCGAAGGTAATTTTCCATTTACCTTCTTCTTTGATTTGGAGCTTCCGAAGGAAACAGATTTTCCTTCCGAAGCTTGAATCTTCTTGAAACTCTTTGAAGTCTTTGTATTGGTCATATGGACAGTACTTTTAGGATTATATGGACAATCCTTAGCAATGTGAGAAGTACTTTCACACATGACACACAACATTTTCTTCTTCACAAGAGTCTCCTTATGAGAGCAAGACTGTCTTTGGTCACATCCCTTCTCCACCTTCATCTTTGTAGATGCTGAGACAGTTCTTTTGGGCTGTGAACTGTTCTTGGAGTTTGATGGTCCAGGCTGTGCAGCAGTGGTACACAGTAGATCAGTCTTCTTCTTGGTACTGAGATTATTTGGAAACGAACCAAAACTCTTAGCTGAAGAGTTTTGGTTGATGTCTTCAGTCTTTACTACTTCAAACCCTGTAGAGATAAAAACTTGTTTCTGCTTAGAGTCAAAAGTAGCCTTGATCTCTTGAGCCTTCTTTGCCTTTCTTTTGCTCTTTCTGATCAAGTTCTTTCTCTTTGACTTGGTCATCATAGTAGTCTTCTTCTCCTCAGAAGGATAGTGGCCCTTAGTAGAATCCTCCTCTTCACTCTTCTCAGAGGAATTCTTCACTATCTCTTCTTCATCCTCTTCACTTATAGGATCTATGAGAGGAAGCTCATCTTCACAAGTTCCACACCTAGGAGATCTTACAGACAAGATTGTGTGTGGAGGAGCTATCTCATTTGATCCCAGTCCCTGTCTATTTTGATAACACACTTTGTTGTGCAGGGATGAGGATATCATGTTCTTGAAGGTCTCTTCTTCAAGAACACTCTTTTCTGCCCTGGCTTTGCTGATCACAAGCTCAGCCAGGCACTCAGTCAGCTTGGTTATGAGATCTTGGATTTGAGTCCTAAAATCTGTATGTTCATGTTTTAGTACTGAAATGGTTTTCTCTAAGTCCTCTATCTTTAGCTTATAATCATTTTCAGACTTTCTAAAATCAGATTTTAAAATGTTTAAGGACTCAAGATCAGATCTCATTTCCAAGTTATAGGACCTATATCTGTTAACTTTAGCAATGCATTCAGGAGTACAGAGATGTTCCAATACCTTGGCTTCATCATGATCTGCCATTAGTGCTTGGTTTGGAGAAGCATCTTCCACCTGAAAGCTCCAGTCAAAGCCTCCTTCTTCAACAGCAACAGCAGCTTGTTGCTTTGGCTTCTCATTCTGAGGGGCTTTGTCAGTGTAGTTTGGTCTGGTTTGTGCTTAGCCACCATTTGTTTTAGGTGCCTTACACTCTCTAGCAAAGTGGCCCATCAAGTTACAGTTGTAACACTTGACTTTGCTTTTATCCAAGCCAAACTTTCCACTGGTTGCATTGCTTGGAAACCTCCTTCCAGTTCTCTTGTAAAACTTCTTGGCTCTATGAGTGAGAAGAGACATCTGCTGAACTATTTTCATATATTCCAGGTCATCTGGATGGATACAATCCAGGTCTTCAAGAGTGAAAAGAGAGTTGCCACAACTTTCGTCAGAAGACACAAAGGCTTGAGAAGAGATTGTCTCTTGGAATGGGCTTCCTTGAGTGTAGTTCTCCTTGGGTGTCTCTAGGAAGGTGATGAAAGGACCCTTTGGTGAGTTGTCAGGGTAGCATATGAGATGATGTTGGGGTTCTATGCTATCCCTTTCAACCACATGCAGGGCTGAACCCATTTGATTGTTGGAGTTGCCAGATGAACCTTGCATGTTCATCTCCATCTGGTAGCCACTGAGAATCCCATATAACTTTGTCAGAGTAAGAGTTTTGAAATTTTCAGTCCTATTGATCATCACACAGTAGTGTGTCCATTGCCTAGAAAGTGAGGACATGAACTTCCTTACAATGTCTCTGTTTTCAAGAGGAACTCCTCCATCCACAAGGGTATCCACTATCTCAACATACCTGAAGTATTGCTGAGTCATGGTTTCACCTGTTTTGAAGGTGAAGTTTTCAAACTGCTATATCAGGAGATCCTTCTTGTTCTCCTTGGCTTCAGAGGAGCCTTCATACATCAGTTTTAGTGCATCCCACAGTTGTTTAGCTGTTTTGCACTTCTTGAAACCTCTGTACACAGAGTTTGGAAGGGCAGTTTGAAGAGCAGTCATGGCTTTTCTATCAATCTCTACTCTCTTCCTATCTTCATCAGAGTAGTTAGCCACATCTTTGGGGATCATACTAGCACTAGTAGTAGAAGGAGTGCTGGGTATGAAAGGTCCATTTTCAACAGATTCCCACATTCTTGAGTCTAGAGACATGATGAAACCTTCTATTCTCATACACCAGGTATCAAAGTCATCAAGACTGATCAGTGGGGACTTGTTCATGGTTCTAGTCTCCATATCAGTCTTTGAAATGGATGCCATTTTGAAAGTTTAGTATTTGTGCGTGTGAGGGATCTTAAGATGGTGAGATCTTATATCAAGAGCCTGAAATGCTCTGATAGCAATTGCAGGACCGGTTAAGGGCTTAACAATTTACAACACAACAACACAAAGAGGAGATTAACTAAACTTGATCAAACAGTAAACTGGATTAACCAAGATAATGATACAAAGAACACAAGTAATAATAAAAAGACAGAACAAGAGATTTGGGTTTTAAGGATGCAGTATATTGCTTTCTCAAGTTCTATTACAAGTGTTACAAAGCATGAAGAAAGATACTAGAACAAGGAATACTTATACTACAACCTACAGCTGGCTATACTTTGAAAGCCAGCTAGATACAATTGACTAGACACAAACAGAATCAATTGTAGAATCAAAAGGCATATCTGCCTTTTGACCTTGTGACTATGACATGCCATAGCTTACATCCTTATCTATTACAAAAAGGATAAAGTACATAAAGTAGAAGGTTACGGACTCAAGACCTCAATGTACAGTTACCAAAAGCATAGACCTTTTCACCAACTCATGTAAGTTGGTGACTTTACAGAGATGCAGCGGAAAGGTGTTCAGCTTTATGGAACAGTACATCAGATAAAGCATGTTACTAAAAGTCTTCGGAAGAAATATGTCTTCATAGGATGAAGCTTCGGAAGACTTTGTCTCTGAGGCTTCGGAAGACTTCATATTTGGCTTCGGAAGATATTGGTCTTGGCTTCGGAAGATTTTACACTTAGAATATTTCTAGTGTATGGTGTAAAACTTCCAAAACAATTCTACTTCAGTTCTTAGTGCATTACTTGCAGAGAGACATTGGATGTTTTGGTTTGCATCAGACTTAAAGAAATCCTTACAGTTATTTCTAAAATAAATCTATAATCATTTGTACTCGTTTGTGTTCATGGGTTTCTTTGTGTTCGTTATGTTTATGAACAGTTGTTTGTGTTCGTTTGCTTTTGTTTCTATTCATTTGCGTTCGGTAAGTGTTCATGAAATGTTCATGAACATGTTCATTTTCTTAATGAACGAACACGAACAAAGAATCTTGTTCGGTAAGTGTTCATGAACAAGCTTATTTCTTAACGAACGAACACGAACAAGGCCTTGTTCGTGTTCGTTCAGTTTGTTTGTAGCCCTAGAGATGAGTTCTCCTGACTCACCAGGTGTAGCCCATATCATCCACCCATAACTGAGATTGGTCTCCCTGAATCAGTTTAGGAGGTCCATATGGAAGAGGTTCTCACTTCTGCAAGTGATTACATCTTTAAGACCTCAACCATGGCAGCCCATCACATTGACACTTCAACTGAAGCTGTGATGGTGCAGGGGAAATTCAGCAGCCAATAACTTAGTGCTGGTGATGAGGAAAACAACTTTGGTCCTATTATCTCATCCCCCGTGATTCTTCTGATAAAGTTTAAGGGAGTCTGAAACTAAAGGTGCAAAAACTGACTTAAACCTGCACCTATCTAGCCTCAAAAGTTAGTCTTCTGGAATCTTAGGTGACTACCTTACAAAGGAAGGTCAATGACCAGCAACTTGAGATTATCGATCTCAAGGGCAAGATAGCTAAAAGACCACTTAGGAGGACTCAACAAGGTCCACAAGAACCTATGGATGTGGTGGACCTAACCTCTGTCTCACCTATGCAAGAGGCTGATGCCACCAAAAAAGGGAGAAAGTCCTACCTGCAAACACTCAAGATGATGAGTTAAGGGCGGCCAAATTGATCTACTTGGGGACCAGAAACTACAACATTGATGAACTAATATCTCTTCTCTTAGAATAATTAAATTAACTGCCTGAAGCTGAGTTGTCAAAAGAGATGAAGGAGGTAGAGGATGCAAAAATGCTCCTCAAGATCAAGGAAGAAAGGAGGAGGAAAAGACTCTCCAAGCATGCTCCTACCCTCTTCTCAGTTTAAGAGAGCCTTGAGACAAAGGTTGTGGCAATTGAGCAACAACCTTAGGTAGACAAAGAAGAAGATAGATATAATATGATCAACTACCTGAGAGCCACATGCCTCTATCAGGCATCTGCACTTCTTCACTTGTCATATGAATACATAGATTTGATTACCTCAAGCAGCTTGAGCAACAAGTAATGAAAAAACAAAAAGCTGCTAAGAGAAAGATTAAGGAAGAAGTTGCAATGTCAAGAGTCATCATCCAAAACAGTCTAAAGAAGTCTGTTGATAGGTAGAGGATGATATGGTTCTTGAAGCTGTATGGATTCTCTGGAAGGATGCTTGGTCCAATGTCTCTATCCACCATGTATGAGCATATTAGAGTGATCAAGCTAAAGGTTAAAAAAGGTGAGCTCCTTGACTTGCATTCTCCACCAAGTCAAGCTGCACCTGAAGTTAAGGTCAAGGTTGAACCATAAGAGACAACACAACCTGGACCTAGTGCTGAACTACAACCAACTTCATCTTCTGATCCACAGCAGGGTCCTGGTCTCTCTCCTTCTAAACCTATGAGGGAAGAGGACCCAACTAAGAAAGATACACAAGAATAACATGGTGTTGAAGGCTAGCCTTCTTAGCTGAAATCTGGAAAGAGGAAGAAAAGTATGACCATGAATAGGGACACTAAGAAGAAGAAGAAAAGTCCAAGGCATCCACCTCTACAACTCTGGACAAGTCAAAGCATCCTGAGGTTACTCAAGAAGAGGCTGCTTATCAAAGTCCAACCAATGTAGAGCCTCTTGCTACTGGGATACCTATCTTGTCCTGGACTTTGCTGCTAATTTGGACAAATGGTTTGTCATTAGAGATCAAGGAGGTTAAGATGTCTACTTCTGGAAAGACATGATTGATCTTCCTCTGCATGATCTCTATAACATGAGGAGATACTATTAGAGTCTGAGTGATCCTGACCAAATGATGAAGAAAGGAATGGTCATGATCCTAATGAGGACTGTCAATATATGAGTAATCTTCTTTGTTTTGGTAGCATCAGCCTAAGGGGAATTTGTAAGGTTTATACTTAAAGGTTGATGCAACCAAAGCAACCAAAGAGCTATCAGTATACATGCATGAAGTACAGAGTAAAGTTACTTCGAAAGTTTTACACAACTCAGAAAATGCTAAGTGTAAAATCTTCCATTCCGAAGCCAAAGATGAAGTCTTCCAAAGCTTCAGAGACAAAGACTTCCGGAGCTTCGGAGACAAAGACTTCCGAAGCCAAAGACTGATGTTTTTTCGAAGACAGAGAAGACATGCTTTCTCTGATCACCTTTTCACAAAAGTTGAACAACTTTCCGATGCCACTCTGAAGACTCGCCAACTTAGATAAGTTGGTGAAAAAGTCCATGCTTTTGTCAACTGTAGATTATGGTCATTAGTCTGTAACTTTCTACTTTTGTACCTTTTATCCTTGTTGTGATATATTAGGATGTGAGTTGTGGCATGTTATAGTCTCAAGTGAAAAGTCAATCTGTCTTTTGACTATACATTGATCTTGTTATCTAGATTAGTGTTTCCATCTGGCTTTTAAAGGATAGCCGGCTGTAGGATGTAGTATAAAGTGTCTTAAGTACTTGTATATATCTTTATGCTTTGTAACACTAGTAATAGAACTTGAGAGCATTATACAGTATTCTTAAAAATCAAATATTGTATTGTTCTTATTTTTTGTTCTGTCTTATCTTTACTTGTGTTCTTAATATCATCAACTAAAACCTGATTTCATATTTGATTTCTTAAGTGTTCTAAGTCTCTACTTATTGTGAAACTGATTGTATTGACCAATCTCAATGGTCCTACAAACAATTTAATCATTTAACACAAAATATAACGTGGAAATGTGTGAAAATATATTAAAGTAAATAATGATATGTGTCATTTTTTATGTTTTTAGTTTTATTTAAAGTTTTTTTTTCTTTTAATGGACAAAGGACGATTTTATCTTTTATTATAACATTACAAATTCTAACATCCTTGCTGTAAATATACAACTAAGATTTACGACTATAAGTATGAAAGTAATTAGTAGTGTAGCTCGCGTCCCACCATATAGCGCAGGATATAATCTAGCTTAATGTGTTTAAAATCAAATAGTAGATGATAAAAATATAATAATATTATATTTACCGGTTATAATAATCAGCTAAAATAAAATAAATCGGTATTCTTTTCTTAGTTCTCATACAGACTTCATTTAATTTAGAAGTTAATTGCCCTAACTTACTATATCATTGATTTGATGTTATATGAGAAAAATATAACTAGAAAAAGTACATTAATTCTTTTGTTCCAGTTACAGTCTTCTATGTAGGTTATGGTCTTGCAGATGATGTATTAGTCCCCGACAATAATCAATCCTCTTTTAGGGTGGAATTCCTCTGTTTTTAGATGATACTGTCTTTATCCTAATAAAATGATGATGAACATTAAGTAGATGAAAACCATTGGCCATTTCAAACAGTTATATCATGATGGTTTCTTTTAGGGTAGGTCGCTAGTTCGAGTTTTGGTCGTGGCAAAATGCCATGTAATGTTTTTTTAGTTGTGGAATATTTTTGTGACCTCTGAAAGTTGTGATGCAGTTCCAGCTAAAAATCAAATAAATAAACCCAGTTAAAATAATAACAATAATCATTTGAAACATAGCCACATAATATCATTTGAAAATGTAGATTTTATAAGTAGAGTTCATATGGATGAGGGTTGGCGTTTAACAGTTAAAAACACTAAAAGACATTAATTCTAAAAGATATTTTGCAGCCGAATTACGTATGAATTATGATTATGAATAAATAATAATAATAATAATAATAATAATAATCTTATTAATAACTTGACTTTTAGCCACCTCAAGTGGCCATGTTGCCACTTGGCCTGTCATCATATACTAAAAATACTGGGACCCACTTTTACTGTTGCCAACTAACTTGGAAAGTATTTTGTCGTTTGCCCCTCAAAAATGTTCATTCTTTCAGTTAGGTCCTTATTATTTACAATTCACATCAACAAATTCTCTTCGAATTGTACGTTGATAACTGATAAGTTTTTCTTTGAAAGGAATAAATATACAAAATTTAAGCATATTCATCTTAAAAGTTTATATTTCAGGGAAAATCATAGATCTACAACTTTTAAAAACCATTTTTAACTTCTTATTTAATGGGATCCTATTTGAAAGTTCAAAATCGAAGCTGTTTTAACCTATTTTAAAAGTTATGAACGCGATTGCAAAAGTATAATATATTTGACTTGTTTAAAAGAGATTAAAAAAGAACTCTTTAGCGTTTCACGATTTATGTTTGTTATGATTTGCTAGAATTTAACTCAAAAGTTTAAAACCCAACTCGCTTTTTTGTATAGAATCATAAATTTACCGAGATAATTAGAGAAAACTAAATCATAGATTTTGTTTAGTTACTTTCATAGATATGGATATATATTCATGTTTTTTTTTGTGATTATAAAGATATGCTCAATTTTCCCAAATTATGAAAGCTATCTTTTTTCATATATCTAATCTAGCATGAATGGTTACAATTAAAAGGAATGTAGTGATTATGTGTTTGCACATGCAGCCATCTATAAAGCATGTGGCAATCATTTTCTAAAAATTATGACATCATAAACTAAGAATTTGAAGTACGTTAAAGTAGACTTTATCATTGCTACTTTTGGAAATTGATCGAAAAATATATGTAAAACGCCAAAACAATTTACTTTTACACAAACTATTACATATTCTCACTGTGGTAATACATCGAAGATTTACTAAACCACGGTTCGGCTTGCCTTTTGTAAACGGTTATGGGTCGATTTCGGTCCAAACCCGCGGGTATGACCTCGGTTTTGGTCCGGCCCGATTGGAATTAAAAAAAAAAAAGACTTGGTTTTTGCTTTTTAGATGTTAAATGGGTTGCCTTTGAACACCAAAAATATAAAAAATGTTTTACTAGCAGGTTTTCTCAAACTTTGGAGATTGAGATGTCCGTCCAGTGGTCCAGTAAGAGGGTTTAGCATCATTCTCGTAGCGTCGGGTATCGGGGCGAGGACCTGGTCTTGTGGAGAACCATCTGCGAGGCTTTTTCCTTTTGATTAGCTTGGATGATATGCTTTTGTAGCGATTGAATGTTTATATTTTTAAGTTTCATTTTTCTCCCGGCAAAAACACATGAGCCTGAACAACATTTGTGGTCCGGACTACCATATTATGTTGAACCGACCCGTTTAACTCGGTTCGGTTCGGCCCGAACCATATGTAAATGGTCCGGTTCTCGGTTCTATATATAAACAACTTATCGGTTTCGGGTCAAGGGCGGGTCAGTCCGGTTCAGTTCGGTTCCGACTTGTTGCTCACCCCTACTTCACATGACTATTTAATAAAAAAATATGACTTTTTGTCATAAAAATCAAATACACCAAATTTGAAGGGCATGATAGCTACATTGTCCAAAGTTAAATTATTGATCATATAGTTTGTCGCACACCATTAAAAGATTCGATTCCATTGTTGTTCAAACAATTTTAAAACCCTTAATTATTAAACAAATAAAATAAAAGAAACAATATAAACAAATAAATTAAGAAAGATCCGAATCTCCACTATCGAACATTCGAATTCAAAACCCTAATCCTACGGTTGTCAATTTCCAACAACAAATCATAAAATCTCCCACCATTGATATCATTCCAGCATAATATTCGTTGTATCCCCTCTATTTTAACAAAAAAATCAACCGAATTTCTCTGTATTTTGTCTCTGTCTCGTTAATTCTTTCTCACCGCCGGCAACCACCGTCCTTCGCCGGAAAAACCCATTTTTTTCCGGTGGGTTAAGTCCGTTGAAGTCTGTGACAAGTGGGTTGTTGATATTTTCTTGAAAAACATTCACTTTGAAACATAATTATTCAAATCTGTCTCTGTTGCGTCTTTCTTGAAATTAACCTTGTGTTTCAAGAAACCCAATTTGTTAAATCAAGTAAAAAGTCAAGCTTTTCTAAGGTTTTTCTTTCTGGGTTTGTCTTAAAATCCAAAACCTTTGAAGGGTTTCTTGAGATCTTGACTTAAAGATACATACATACATACATATAGTTGTATGTATCTATAGTTGGTGGTGGTGGACGATGGTGATGACGGTGGCGTCACAGAAGAGTTCGTTAAAGACAGTGTTTGAGAGGGTGGGAGTGTATGGTTTTGGTGGTGACAGGCAGAAAAGATTGAGATATGAGATTCATGATGAAGATGACACCATGGAAATGGTCCAGCTTGGTGCTGATAGGACCAAGAATGTGCTTATTTTGATGAGTGACACCGGCGGTGGCCACCGGGCCTCCGCCGAGGCTATCAGGGATGCTTTCAAGATGGAATATGGTGATGAATACAGGGTACACCTTTGTTCAACTTCATATGCTTATATGTAGTTAGTTTTTAATCCAACATGTAAACATTCACTGGATTAATCATTCTATGATGTTTAGTTTTGAAATTTGCATAATGAATTAATGATCATGTGATGCTCATAAAATTACTAGTTTTCATGTTCTTTAAATCTTGGAAGGTTTTTTCTTGAGACCATCTTCAGGATTTAAAAGGCAAAAAGAAAAAAAAGAAAACATATATAATTTTTGGGATTGAATGGTTTATGAGCCAAATAATGCCATATTGAACAATTATAGGCAATTGTTTTATGGTTATTTGACCTCAAATCTACAAGTATAGCAATTTTATGAACCACTTTTATGCAATCTAGAATGACTCCTATGAAATGAAATATCTTTGGATTGATGATTGACCTTGACCAAGGCAATTTACTGATTATGAATCTTAATTTTCAATTTTAGGCTTTTAGCAGTAACAGATTGCTTATAATCATACTCACTTGTATTTTTGATCGGTGGCTTTTGTAGATATTTGTTAAGGATGTTTGGAAGGAGTACACTGGTTGGCCATTAAACGATATGGAAAATCAATACAAGTTCATGGTTAAACACGTGCAGCTATGGAGTGTAGCGTTTCATGGCACTTCTCCAAGATGGATACATGGTGTTTATCTTGCTGCAATTGCCGCCTTCTATGCCAAGTATATATTTAGCCACATCCCATGATTCTTTCCTTAGATTTAACAATGTTTTAGTAATCTTAAACATCCATAACACCAGTGCTTGTCATAGTCTGTGAACACACAAATTAAAGATAAATTTTGTCACTATGTTGGTGCAATCATGCTTCAGGATGTAAAATTTGACCATGGACTGTACTTTCTTGTGTGTTAGGGTAGGATATTAGTCAAGTAGAGGAAGCATTTCAACCTGTTTTCTATGGGTTGAACGTAATCCGAAGTGTATTTATATGCATAATTGTTATAATAATATCATATTTGTAATCATATATAACACTAATTTTTTTATGAAACTCAAAAAAGTGGGTGTGTGTTTTCCGCTAGAAATTATCCATTTTGACCCAAACCCATTTCGATCTAGTTATTGACTAGTACGTATGTTGGAATGCTTTGGTCTTGATTATTTTCTCATTATTTTCTCATGTGGCAATATCTTTTATTACAGGGAGGTTGAGGCGGGCTTAATGGAGTACAAGCCGGACATTATCATCAGTGTTCATCCCCTTATGCAGCACATTCCTTTACGGGTACTTAAATGGCAAGGATTACAAAAGAAAGTCATCTTTGTGACTGTTATTACAGATCTTAATACATGCCACCGGACATGGTAAAAGTCATAATTGCCCTTACCATTAGGCCTAATTACAGTATTAAATCCACCCTAAAACATTCATTTTCTTTTGTGTAACTAGGTTTCACCCAGGTGTCAAAAGATGTTATTGCCCTTCACAAGAGGTAGCAAAGAGGGCTTTGCTGGACCGCCTTGAACCAAACCAAGTACGTGTTTTTGGATTGCCCGTTCGACCCTCTTTCGCCCGTGCTGTCCTCAACAAGGTTAGCATTTTACCCTTTGTGTTTTAAAGACCATCTGTTTTTAGGCCACATAAAACCATTTAACTTTCAAATATGTAAGGTGACTATTTTATGTTACAAGTTAAGTAGTTAATAGGTTTCGAGGCTCGTCATCAGTATTGACTAAAGTTACCAACATGTCATCATGGTGAAAGTTACCAACATGTCATTAGTGGCCCAATAACCCGAACGAGTAATCTTAAATTGAAATTATTGAAATTTTGATAGGTTTTTTTTTTCGGCCTAAAAATAATGTGACAAAATTGTGTTACCTATTTTTTAGCACCCTTTTTCTTTAACATGGTAATTCGGGTTCTTACAGGATGACTTAAGAGTTGAGCTAGAGTTGGATCCTGTATTGCCTGCAGTCTTGTTAATGGGAGGTGGTGAAGGAATGGGCCCAGTGAAGAAAACTGCAAAGGCTCTTGCAGAATCTTTATTCGATAAAGAAAATGGGAAACCATTGGGACAAATGGTCATCATATGTGGTCGAAACAAGGCTTTAGCTTCTTCCCTCGAATCTTTGGAGTGGAAGATTCCCGTTAAGGTACAGAAGATTTATATTTTGCTATAGGTGGCAATTTTGTGACAAAAGCTAGGGGAGCTAATGGGTCTTAATACCCTAGTAGTCCTAGACACAAACGATGGATACGAGCCATTTACATATGAATGGGTTGATTCAGATTACATTTGTCTTTAATGGTTCACACGGATAAAATTCAAAAACTTTATCTTAAAAGAACACAAGTCAAACGGTTCAATCGCCAAAATGCATAGTATTAACTTTGTAATTGCACTTGATACTTGACACACTCATTGTTTCTCAGAACATGAAAATTGGACAAAAAGTGCTTCGGTCAACCCAAGCCGACCCATTTCAATCCACACAAAAAGGACCATTTTTGACCCACCATCCGACCTGCGCATTGCCATGTTTATAATTTGATTTTAAACAAAAAACTTAAGTACAAATTTGTGGTTTCTTTATCACAGGTTAGAGGATTTGAGACACAAATGCAGAAATGGATGGGTGCTTGTGACTGTATTATAACCAAGGTATGATCTTTAATACCGATCTTTCTCATGAAACCGAGACAGGTACTAAAATCCTGCTTTCGGATTCATATTATAAGTCCTGGATTTAAAAATTTATTTTTTGTTTATTAATTATCCATTATTACTTCTGTTATGCAAAAGGACTCTCTAAAGATTTGCATATTTTTCATTTTATCTTTGTTGGATGTTAATCTCAAAATATTTTCATGTCTTGATTATTTTCATCGGATTGTGTAGGCGGGGCCTGGTACGATTGCTGAGGCGTTGATCAGAGGGTTACCGATCATCCTCAATGACTATATTCCAGGACAAGTATGTAAATTCTACTTCTACATGTTTTAACATTTTTCATACATACATGTTTTTTCAAGAATGCCCAAATCTCCTCATGTAAATTCAGGAGTTAATCTGAAAAAAAATAAAAAAAAATAATTGAATAACTCTTTCAAACTGTGTGTTGACATAATGATCCAACCACTAAAAGTTATGAAACAGTGGTTGAGAGATGGAAAATGAGCTAGTCTGATGGGTTGGTTAACGGGTCAAAATAAGTTTGTTGAATCACGAACACTTGTTTGTCTTTTCTTCTTATTAAATTTTACAAATAATTAATGTTTTCATTATGATTAGAAAGACTGTATTGTTACATGATAATGTAAACTTTTTTAATAAAACGACTTAGATGTTATGCACTTCGTGTGATTTTTGACATGTTTGACACACTCTTTCAACCCATTTTTATTTTAACTGATAATTAAACTTTTTACGCGTCTAGCGCGTTAGATGAAAAATATAACCTAAATTGAGCTGCTTCATTTTGGACCAACAGGAAAAAGGAAACGTCCCATACGTGGTGGGCAATGGTGCGGGTGTGTTCACACGAAGCGCAAAAGAAACAGCACGGATAGTGGCAGGATGGTTCAGCACCAACTCAGATGAGCTCAAGAAAATGTCTGAGAACTGCCTCAAGTTGGCTCAACCAGAGGCTGTGTTTGACATCGTGAGGGACATCCATGACTTAGCGTGTCAACGTGGGCCCCTAGCTGACGAGACCTATGATTTAATGCCATCGACCTATGATTTAACGCCATCGTTTACAAACTTAATTTAGTAAGATATACATGTAATCTGTAGAATATGATTACCTACCATTCTTTGAGCTTGGATAAAAGCTTTTGTGTGTGACAAATTGTAAGTTTTATGGTTATGATCAGATTCATTATGGTGTTTTAGAACTTTAAGAAGTTGGCGTGCCACTTTTTTGTTTGATTGTAGCTGTAAAAAATGCAAAAAGAATTGTGTTTAATTGATGATCATGGATTTCTTTATCAAGAAAACTGTTTTTGGCAAATTTAATACATTTCGGTCTTCGGCTCGGGCCGGTTTGAGGTAGTCCGGTTTGGGTTTAGCTGATTGCACATCCCTAAATTTAACGACAAAAGGGAAAAACTTAGTTTTGTTTTTGGGTTATGGATTGGATTTAGTCAGCCTTTGATAGGGTAACCCTTAAAGGGGGTCAAGCTCCAAGAAGAACAAGAGATGGAAGAGTACTTTGGGACAATTTTTTGATACTTCTTAATTCCACAAACGATCGTTAAATACAAAAATTAACCACTACTAAAGAAAATGGGCTAAAAATAAGGAAGCATAATAATTAATGAAAACATGGAAAGTGGGCCTCAACCCCACGTCTGCATGGATGCATGAAACCGGAATACTTGGAAGACTCATTCAATCCTTCAATCGACTGGGAATTGCTACTTCCTTTTGGGCCTGTTATTCACCGAAGATTCCTCCAATTGGGTTGTCGTCTGGGCTGACTAATAAGGGCAGTGCGTTCATCAAGCTGACCCGTAACAATACCCCATTCCTGAAATAAAACATTGTCCTCAATGTTTGTAAAAAATGGATATAGTTGGCGCATCTCTGTTAAGTCTTCCCACGTGGCTTCTTCTAACGGCCGACTCTCCCATTTAATGAGTACCCGCTGATCACCCAAACTGGTCACTCGTGTATCTAGAAGTGATTCCGGTAGGAGCGACAACTGTTCGGAATGTCCGGCATCGGCGATAGAAATATCGGAACTCGGGCCAAAACCATGACTATCTTTTAACAACGAAACATGAAAAACTAGATGAATTTTAGATCCTGCTGGTAACGCCAAATTATAGGCTACCTTCCCAATTCGCTCGATGATTTAATAAGGCCCAAAGAATCGTCGCGAAAGTTTCCGATGTTGCCTTTCCTGAACAGATTTTTGACGGTAATCCCACAACCGTAAATAAACCCAGTCGTTCACTTTGAATTCTTTCTCCAACCGCTTCTTGTTGGCTTACTTGACCATTCTTGCCTTCGCCCGAGAAATAGCTTCTTTTAACTTCGCAATTAATTCTTGATGTTCGGTTAACGATAAATCAATCGAAGCAATTTTATGAGTACCTGGTAGGTAATCATGGATAGAAGTGACATCACAACCATAAACAGCTTTGAAGGGAGACATGTTGATGGTTGAATGGAAATTGGTGTTGTACAAGAACTCCGCGAGGTATAGGTATCGTTGCCATGTTGCTGGTGCGTCCAAGACAAATGCCCGAAGGTACGATTCTAAACACCGATTAACAACTTCTGTTTGGCCGTTTCTTTGTGGGTGATAGGCACTCGAATGAAGCAGCTTGGTACCGATTTGTTTAAATAACTCTGTCCAAAAACGACTTACAAATAGCGGGCCCCGATCGATACAATAGTCTTAGGAAGACCGTGTAAACGATATACCTCACGCATAAATATAGAAGCCAACAATGAAGCAGTGTAATGTGACGATAAGGCGATAAAATAAGCAAATTTAGATAAACGGTCTACGATAACCCAAATAGCAGTTTTGCCTTTAGACGGGGCAAATTGGTGACGAAATTCATGGAGATTTCTAGCCAAGGTGCCTCGGGTGTTCGGGTGTTGGAAGTGGCTGCAGTAGTCCGTATGGTTTATGAGTTAGAGCCTTGATCGCCTGACAGATGGAGCAAGTTTTAACAAATTCAGCCACATCTTTCCGTAATTCAAGCGAAGTGAAGCTGGTGGCTAACCGTTTGGTGGTGGCCGTGACCCCGACATGACCCCCTAGAAAGGATGAATGAAATTCAGTGAGTAGTGCTTGGCGGATTCCCGAAATGGGTGGAAGCAGGATTTTTTCGTGAACATAAACTAGCCATCTTTGATAGTGTGGTGAGGGAAGGATAACGGGTCTGTTGAAACTCGATCGACAAGTTCCTTACCCTTCGTGATGTTCTTGAAGTATTGCCGAATCTCATTTAGCTATGGGGCAGTGGCGTGAGAAATCGCCATAACTGATGGAATGTCGACGCGACTCAGGGCGTCGGCGACTAAGTTCTCTCGCCCTGGCTTGTAATGCACTTCAAAGTTGTAACCTAGTAATTTGGTCACCTATTTTTGTTGTTCCGGGGTTTGAGTGGTTTGTGAAACAAGATGCTTGAGGCTGTGGTGATCGGTATAGATACGAAATCGGCGTCCCAAGAGGTACTGTCTCTATATCTTGACAACTTTAGTGATCGCATATAACTCTTTGTGTAAGTTGACTGAGCTTGCATCGTTGGACACAATTTCTTACTAAAGAAGGAAATTGGTTTATTCTTTTAGGACAAAACTGCTCTAATGGCAACTCCCGAAGCATCAGTTGTAACATCGAATGGGATTGTGAAATCTGGTAATGCCAATGTAACGAGTTTTTCCATAGCTTGCTTGAGAGTGACAAAGGCTTGGTGAGCATTTTCATTCCACACAAAAGAGCGGAGCTTGAGAATATCCGTTAACGGAGTAGCTATTTTTGCATAATGAGAAACAAAGCGCCGATAGTATCCTGTGAGGCCAAGGAATGCACGAAGTGTGGTGAAGGACGTTGGTGTTGGCCATTGCTGAATGGAGGTGATTTTATCTGGTTCTGGTGCTACCCCATCATTTGAGATGTGGTGGCCTAAGAAGGAGATTTTTGAGATTGCAAAAACACATTTGGATGGTTTTGCGTAGAATTGGTTTTGTAGTAAGGTCTCGAAAACATACCAAAGGTGTGAGTAGTGGTTTTCTCGGTTGTCACTATAGATCAAAATGTCATCAAAGAACACCAAGACGAACCGTCACAGAACTGGCCGAAAAAACTCATTCATAGCATCTTGGAAGGTGGAGGGCGTGTTGGTGAGGCCGAAAGACATGACGAGGAACTCGTAGTGGCCATCGGTCGTTCGAAATGCTGTTTTATGAACATCCACAATAGCAACACGAATTTGGTGGTATCCCGAACGGATTTCAATTTTGGAAAAGATGGTGGCACCATGTAATTCATCAAGAAGTTCATCAATGGTGGGGATTGGAAAGCGATCTTTGATGGTCACGACGTTGAATGCCCGGTAATCCACGCAAAAACGCCATGAGCCATCCTGTTTTACTAAGAGGACTAGGGATGAAAATGGGCTTTGGCTCGGTCGTATTATTCCATCATTAAGCATCTCCGTGATCAGCTTGGTCATGACCTGTTTTTTAAAATGGGGATAACGGTATGGCTTGATATTAACAAGTAGGTTATTGTTTGAGAAGTAAATGTGGTGATCATGGGAGCGGATAGGTAGGAGGTTGTGAGGTTCGTCAAAGATTGAGTGGAATGTGGTGAGGAGGTTGGTAATATGTTGGTCTGTGTGGGAGGTTGGGTTAGTTGGTGTTACGGTATTGGTTTTGAAGGTCATAGTATGGAGTGAGGCAATGGAGTCATGTTTAATGAGGGTGGATAACGAGCTTGGTGATACCTGTTGATTGAGTGGTTCCCTTTAAGTGTGTAGGTGTTTCCATTATTTGTGAATGAAATCTCCTGTATAGAAAAATTGGCGGAGAGGCGACTGAGGGTGGCTAACCAAGTAATTCCAAGTATGACATGTGCGCCTTCCACCGGGAGGATGAAAATTGGGATGGTGAACTGGGATTTTTGCAATTGGAGGTTAACTTCGGGCAGTAGCCTTCACAAGGATTGTGTTGGCCGTTTCCGACCATGACAGACAATGGTTGGATAGGTTGGGTGTTGAGTTGGAGGCCCGAAGCAATATGTGGTTGTATGATGTTGTGAGTGCTTCCACAATCGACCAAAATGGTGATGGATTTGCTGGCAATATGACCCGTAACCCAAAGTGTTTGGGTAGATTGTAGGCCGAAGAATGCTGCATTAGACAAGGATAAGAACTTTGGTGGCTCGGGTATGGTCATGGTGAAGGACGGTGTTTCCTCAATCAGATCATCTTTGTCATCGTTATCAACGATAAGAAGGAATTGAGATGGTGAGCATTTGTGACCCGGAAAGAATTTTTCAGGGCACTTGAAGCACAGACCTTCTTTTCGTTGTTGCTAGATGGCTTCGGCCGAAAGTTTTGAAAAGGGAAGGTTTTGGGTGGAATCGGAATTAGTGGAGCGGTGGTTATGGAATTTGAGGTAGTAGATGATGGTTTAGAGGAGGGTAAGGTGGATTGGTTGTTGGTTGTTGTGGGTTGGGAAAACAGCGGTGGACTCCAAGAGGTGGAATGAGGCTTAGAGGAATATGTGGATTTGGGCAAGGGGTTGTGTGAGAGTTTGTCTTCAATTAGCCTGGTAAGAGCGCAAGCTTGATGAAGGGATGTGGGTTTAAGGATTGCCAATTCGTTTTGAATATCTTCCTGTAGACCCGAGATGAAGCAGTTACGCAGGGTTTGTTGAGAGAGACCAGTAACCCGATTGCTAACGCGTTTGAATTCTGTTTGATAAGCTGCGACTGTGGATGTCTGCCGGAGTTTTAATAGCATGGCTTCGTGGTTCTCGTAAGTGGAGGGTCCGAACCGAAGTTTGATTTCGTGTTTAATTGAAGTCCTTGTTCCCAATAAATCATTATTGGCCAAGTGTTAGTACCATGATAATGCGTCACCGACGAAATAGAAGGCGGCAAGGTCGACACGTTGGTTGACGGGTACCTGGTAGTAAGAGAAGTAGCCGTCAGCTTGGAAAATCCAACCCAGTGGTTTTGAGCCGTCGAACATCGAAAGGGTGATTTTGGGTTGTCTGGGATTGTTGTTTGTAGTTGAGGGGATGGGTGGTGTTTTGGGCGGGGCATTTTTGGTAGCCGGGGGAATGGAATTCAGTGTCAATTTGATCCGATAGGTTGGTAACATGGGTGACCAGGTTAGCTGTGGTAGTGGTTTGGGTGTCTAGTTTAGAGTTTAAGGCTTCAGTGGCTTTAACGAGGGCGGCGATTTGGGTGTTGGTGTTGTTGGATGCGGTAATCAGCTGGTTAAGTTGGTCGGTGATGGGGGGTGGTGTCATCGGAGGCAGAGGATTCCTTTCGGGGGATGCATGGCTGACATGTGAGGTCGTGATTGAAAGCACCAAGTTGATAGGATAACCCTTAGAGGGGGTCAAGCTCCAAGAAGAACAAGAGAGGGAAGAGTACTTTGGGGCAATTTTTTTATACTTCTTAATTCCACAAACGATCTTTAAATACAAGTATAAACTAACCACTACTAAAGAAAATGGACTAAAAATAAGAAAGCATAACAATTAATGAAAACATGGAAAGTGGGCCTCAACCTCATGTGTGCATGGATGCATGAAACCAGAATACTTGGAAGACTCATTCAATCCTTCAATTGACTGGGAATCTGCAACTTCCTTTTGGGCATGTTATTCACCGAAGATTCCTCTAATTGGATTGTTGTCTAGGCCGACTGATAAGGCCCAGTGCGTTCATCAAGCTGGCCCGTAACAGCCTGCTCCTTAAGAGTTTTTATGTATTTCCACGCTCCTTTGAGACCCCGAAAAAAGGACAAATTCCTTTTGTTCTCGTAATGGTTACCGGTGAATGTTGTTAAAAGGTTGATATGTCATACATTATTGAAAATTTCATTAATGTCTCATTGACCCTAAAAGTTTCTCAAAATATCCCTTTGAAATATTCTTACCTAATTATGTCCCTACTAAGTACGAGCAGACGACCTATTTATTGTTTGAACTAGTTTATAGGTCAAAATAAAACCAATGTTAAAATGCAGACGTCTTGCTCATATTATAGAGACGTCTGCCCATATAATATGGGTGTCCGCCCACATTTAAAAGTCGGCCAAACTTTTGAGATAATTCGTGAGATTTGATTTTGATTATTATAATAATTTAATTTATTTTGATTTATATTTTACTTTTTTCTTATAAGTTTTAAGACATAATAAAATTTTAAAAAAAAAACCATTGTGATGTGTTTATTTTATCTAGATGTTGACATAAATTTTATTCCAACCAAGTCATGTCAAATTTAATCCAGGTTTGAGCAAAATAGGGCGGCTCCACTTGTGTTTAGAGGGACATTTTGTGAATATTTAAGTCAAAATAATAATTTAAAGAAAGTTTCTAGTCAAGAGACACTCAGAATTTTCCCATTTATAAATGTTTTAGCTTGTTTTGAAGCTATTATCAAGAGGACAACACACCCATTTAATTGATAATTATACAAATAATAGTTACATCTGCTTCTAAAATTGGTACAAACTCATTTCTACAAAATTTTCCTACACGGTTTTGTTCTTCTTTTTCTGGATAGACTATAAAAGAACATTGTATAATTTTGAAAACTTGTTGAATTATGGAATAGAAATATTTTAAATTTCTCTTATTATGCTCCTAATTAATACATTTATCAATATAGTAAACACCTGTAACAAAAAAAAATTATGTATTTTATAAATCCAATTACTATTTTTTTGTGTTATTTACTTATCTAACAGTCTACCGGTAAAATAAGTTCCGGATCCAACTCCGCTAATGAGCACATGTCAATAAACCATGTAACTACAAAGGTCGTATTTTATCAAGTGGCAAGTAGGAAGTGATGCATATGAAGGCTAGATATATGCAATAATCATACAACTATACACAATAGAAGGCTTCAAAACCTACTCATTGCAAACACCTACCCGATGACCAATATTTGCCCCATAGTGTCAAAACCGACACCAAAAACAGCCCAAAAATGCACCATGTCTCTCTCCTCCGTGAACTCACAAATCCCTTTCTTGGGCCTTTTTGCACAAGAACGTCCTCATATCTCTTCCTCACAACGCCATTTCTCTTCCACATCATTCACTCTCTTCAAAACACCCCAAAACCAACTATTGTGGATGTTCCAAGAACAATGCTATGGATAAACATCAGTCGTAATAAAGCCACGTGGTGTCTATCAATTTTTTTACAAACAAACCCCCACACATTCGTCTACACTTTCTTTAGTTAGTCCCACCTTTTACACTATATATCATGCATCCTTGGTTTCTGGCGTCCAAAAAATAATTTGATGTATCAGTGGATGTCTTCTTTATCTTTGGCCGTCCGTTCACAAAGACAAAATAATATATTCTTGTCGAAGATGAAATGCTGCAATGAGCTAAACATCCAAGTTCCAATTCCCACGTTATCTTTTTAAAGAAACAATAAGAGTTTCCAGCATAGTCTACCGCTATGCAAAGTATTCATAGGACTGTCTAAAGAGTTCATGGCTTGACGCTCACTTGTAAAGGGCTAGAAAAAAGCTCACTTGATTTGCTTGGAATGTAAACAAGCCGAGCCGGGCCCACTTGATATAGACGAGCCAAGCTTAAGCCAAGGATTGCTCGCTCGTTGGCTTGCTCACTGGCTCACTTATATTACCATGAACTTTTTAGCATTTTATAACCCAAGTAAAAAACATTCAAATTCTTAACCCAACTCTCCATCAATATCAATTGATATTCACCTAATGACATTTCTTTCTTTTAAGTACTCATAAAAAGAAAAATCAAAAACTGTAATTAAAAGAAAAATTAAAAGTAAAACTGTAAAAAACTAAAAAGTGTTATCCTAAAGGAAACCTAATTTTGATAGTGGTGAAATAACACAGAGTGAGTAAAGACTGAGAAGATGAAAATTTTTTCCATTGTTGATGGATTCAAAATCCAAATCAAACATAACAAAAAACCTACATAAGATACAAAGGAAGACCAAAATTCTACACCTGAACAAGTGTATGCCCTTATTATCTTCAAAGTCTAAATCAATAATCTTTGTATTTTACAACAATTTTCATGAAGATTATGTACATCATGTGTACCCGACGATCATTCAGATGCTAAAATGATGGTGTTGAATGCTAAGAATCGCGGTAAATTGGTTGAGGCATCCACTTGAGATTCAAATTGAGTTTTCCGGATTTAGCACCATCAAGTGGAAAAGTGTCTTTGTATTCACCTTCCAATATGACCCTTGTTAGTGTCAAAATGCATCTTCCCATGTAATCCTGCACATTAACGGTTGTTCAAATCATTCAAAATCGACATCAAGGATTTCAGATATAAAAAAACCAACATTAAGGGGTTTTATAAAACTCTATTGGCCAGAAAGCAGAATTGATGTGCCAAACTTTGTCAGAGCATGAATGGGCTAAGGAAACTATTTTAGTACATGACATGAAAAATATTTGTAAATTTGACTATATAATAATGGGGCCAAAATCTTATACTTGACAAAATTTATATTTTTTGACAATATGTTATACTCCAAACTAAATGCAAACAATAATTTCAACAACTAAAATAATTCTACTAATGGTAAAAGTATAATGGGAGCATAGCCGAGTACTTTTTCTTAGAACACATTAAAGAATGAAAACAATCATTATAGAGGTGGCATTTTGAACACTTCACTTGCAAAAAGGGTCGATTTCAGTCATGTTTTATCTCAAAAGGGTAAAAAGAATAGCTAGAGGGGAACTGGTTGAAAGTCACTTTAATTGTACTTATAATGCATAAAACCACCTAAATCATTTTAATGAACTCTTTATTGAAATAATAAAACGTAAAATCATATTAGATGCTTCTTAAGAAAAGTTTTGGTCAAAAAGTGTTTCAGATTAACCGTCCATAACAAAAGTATCCGTTGTGACTTTTGACCTGCTTCCTCCACCCCAACCCATTTTGCCACCAATAGATCATTACAAAGAAACTTATCTTCGACAAAAGAAAACATATATGAAACATATCCGTACCTTCCCAAATGTATCATGGTCATATACTTCCAAAATAAGCATATCATGCAACCCATCCTCCACAACAAAGTCAAAAGTCTGATTCCAAACCGGGTTCAAATTCTCATTCACAACCTATAAACAAATAATGGAATCCTTTAGAACAAATATAATACTATTCACAAGTGAACTCGTTAAAGGAATAAAAGTACCCTAGTGCTGTTTTTCATCCCGGTTTTTTTCATAGTGAGTACAACAAAAGGATCAGCCTTTCCCAAAAGATCTGTAGGCGGCAAGTCTTCAGCAGATATCACAGTGACAGAAAGCACTCCTCTTATAATTACTGTTCTTTTTTTGTTTACTAGATCACCATTTTCAGTATCACCACTTTTAAGAACCCTTTCTAGGGATGTCATTGTGAAGTTAGAAGTAAATGGGTTCGTGAACCCATTTTCCATGCCGTATGGGCAATACAATAGTTCCAAGTGCACCTACAAGAAGTAAAGAATCAAAATTAGAAAATTAATGTATACAAATGATGAGGTCTTTTTGTCTAAAGGTTGACAGAAGTATGTCAATCACTTCACTGTCATATAAAATATGTCATATAGCGGAAGGTGGCAAAATGGTCGTTCAGGCAGGCAGGCATGATGGTACTGAGTCAATTGCTGCAGGTCAATGAGCTTTGTTTTGCATATATGGGCATGGGGTCCTACTGGATAGACTTGTTACTCTTTTGTCTCGCTGTTTTAGTTTTTACAAAAGTTAAAATTTTATGTGATACGGAAAACTACAATATTAAAACGATATATTTTTATAGTAACACGATTTAGGAAACTGTAAGCATTTGCATACATTTTGAGAAATGGTATGTTCTCCTGGGTTTTATCCAAGGGTAGAGCAGGAAAATTGTAGAAGAAGCAGACCAGAAAGACTGGAGAGTTAAAGTAACATTCATTTCATAATCTTCAAAGAAAACAAGCCATGCCTTGAATAGACTACAGCATATGTAACAAAAAAGAATGAAATAGTATTGACTACCCACTACTAGAAGGAAACTAGGGAACGTGAACCATGCAGGCAACTAAAAAGGACATGTGCTGGACGTGGGGGTAAAATACACACACCCAGAAACTTCCAATTTGCTTTCCCTTTAACTACTTCTTTTGAGCCATTTGATTAAAATGTGACCGATATTGAAAATTTAGATAAATGAGTCGAGCTTGCTACAATTTATAGACAAAAAAGCTTTCATTAAAAGAACCAATCTAGAAGGTGCAACGAAACACCTACTCTACTAGACAAAAGCAATATATTAATAAGTAAAACAGCATCTGAAGCATTTTACTAGGAGGACAGTTTCGAACCGTTTACTTACGCATGGGTTGGTGTGGGTTTTGTTTTATCTCTAGAAGATCAAATGTGTAAAAATAAATAACCATTAGCTTATAAGGAAACTTGTCAAATGAGTTGAAAGCTTCAAAAGTATCCCAAAGTATATTTATTAAGCCTAAAACCTCATAATCACTTTAATTTATAAACTAAAAAAAGAATATAGTTAAAGTAACTTAACATTTGTAATCATATTTAAAACTAATTACTTAAAGTATTGGATTAAGGGTTTTGGGTCAACCCAAACAAACACTCTCAACCAACCCAAGATTTATCCATTTTGACCCCTTACCCAACTCAACAGGTAACTCAACGCAACCAAGTAACAAACCCACCAAATTGTATACCTCTACATGTTATAATTCCTTATCATGGTTACTATTGAGAACAAGACTCAAAACAATCCTTATAATCTCAGCAAACAAACGTAAATAGATACGAAGGTTAACTTCTTTATAGGTTAATGGATTAAATGTAATTAGGTAAACTAAATTATAAAGCATAATAATACAAACATTTGTAGTAAAATAATTTGGAGGGTTGTACGCATTTTATACATTTTTAAGAAGAGATCTTGACGATTCAATGAATGCCAGCTCTTTATTGGGGCACTCGAAGCATTTCCTTAGTGTTGAAATTTCCAACCATTTACTTATAAATGGCTCAATTCAAAAGCTATGTTTCTCTTACAGGGTCAAATGGAAAAATAAAATGAATAGCTTAAAGGAAATAAGTCAAACGGGCCACATTGAAAGTTTCCCAAAAGTGTATTTTCACCGCATAGAACCTTCAAGGTACGCGAGAGGTGCTCTCACACAAAAAAGGACTAATTAATTTACCATAAAAAACTCAATTTGATGTTTCATAAAACGAGCAAAAGTCAAAACGAAACTTGCATGTTTGATTGTTTCCTCTTGATCTTCTCCTTCATAAACCCCTTTGGTATTTACAAAGTCTACCCAACCCCACCTGTTTAAAATGTTATTCAACCTGCCCAATCTTTATTATAAAACTATCAAGGACAAAAATCCATAGTTTCTTACCTTTCCCCTATCTTTATTATCTCTCTGAATATCCAAATCTTTTACCAATTTTATCCAAACATCCTTCACTTTTCCAGGCTCAAGTTGGCTCAACTGTACTTGAGCACATCCAAGGAGTTCAGCAGCTTGAAGCCCTTCATCATCATATATTTTCACCGTCAAGTGTTGCGTAGAAACATCTTCAACTACAAACTCGAAATGTTCGTTCCAAATTGGATTCAAGTCATTGTTCTGAAAAGTAACAGGCAGAAGTTTATTTATCTTTAAATATCTAAAGAGTGACTGAAGAATTCAAGAAAAGAGATGACTTACAATAACTTTACTAGTTTTCATTCTATCACGCAAGGGACGTATATATAACTCTGCAAAAGGATCAGATTTCCCAATAATGTCTTTATTTGTTAAACCTTGAGCTTGAACCAGCTTCACCTCCAATGTACCCACAGGCTTTAGTTCAAGGTCACTGATGACAAAAAAAAAATTATGAATGGATCAGATAAACTCAAACGTATTTATTTTATTCTTCTACAAACAACTGAACAAGCTATTCTGTTAAGTTCGCACTTTGCATATCAATGGCAATGAGTAAATTTATTAACAGGGTTTGTGTCGGTTGACTTAAAAACATCTTTTGCCCAGAAACTTCAAATTTTCTTGTACAAAATTGGCGTGCCAAACATGATCAGAAAATCATCCTATTTCAATAAAGCAATATAACTTTATAAGTAAAAAGATTAAGAGATTTTATGCACTAAAAATACATTTTGGGGGATTTTGACCTGTTTGACTTATTCAAACCATTTGCTTTCAAGATATTTTCTATTTTATCCGTGAAAGGTGAAATATAACCCATGGGACCCACTCATTAGTAAATGGGTCAAAACTGCTTCATGTATGATTGCAGATGTACCTGTAATCTCCAGGCAAAATAGGAATAACTTTTCGAACTGGCCAGGTGATTGAATCCTCAACAGCATCACGTATAGTACTCTGCATAAAGAAGAAACCTTAAAAAAAACATATACATGTTTTAGAGTTCCAACATATGAACTTTAGGCTTGTTAAGTATATTCGTTTCATGGGGTCCCACCCTGCATAGCATGACCAGATAATAACATAATAGAATCCAAAGGATGAACAGAACTGATCAAAATGAATGGAACCTTAACATGCAAGATACAAGATACTAAAGATAGCAAGATGGGAAGGTTGGGCAACAGGTCAAAACAAGTTTGAGTTGAAACATGTAATTTTGGTATGACATCTTTTGCCCATTTTAAGAAAATATAAATAACTAATGTGTGTATTATTACAATAATAATCTAACTCTTTAAAGGAAACGAGACTTTGGGCAATTTCTGACACGTTTGCGCCGTTCCTAGTTTATAAGAATTGGATCAAAATTGACACCTTATGCATCTCATATTGGCAACACACAAATATATAGAAAATCTTTACCTCAAGGGCATCAGCAACACCAGGAATAGCTGAAATGTCACCACCAACTACTTTCAGTGTAAAATCCATTTGTTTCTGCAAAAACAAAGAAAAAATGAATATTTTACTCTAGCCATTGAATGTGTGACTACATTAACAGATTACAGAGAAAAAATGTACCTTGTGTCTCAAAGAAAATGATACAGCACCAAAACAGGGAAACTCAGGAACTAGGGGCTTAAAAATCAACCTAAAAACCCCAGTAAATGCAATATTCTTCACCTATATAAAATAATTAAATTGTCATATGTATGTAAATTACTGACGAAATGTGGCACCACATAATCTTTTGTTCAAAACCCCCAAAGTTAGGAGTGTTCAGATGTGTTCTCTGTATGATTATGGTGAGCTAAAAACTCACTGTACGAATTAAATAATGAAATAATCATTAGATTAAAGTTAGTTTCTTTTTTTCCTCGCATCAGATTCTTGTTTGCTTCTCAAAATTTGTGTTGAAATATATGGATAGTTCAATTCAATAACAAACATATTGATATGATTTAGTTCTAATATGATTTTATTTTTTGTTGTCTCATGTAAATATGATTAATGGGCTGGATATTTGGTTGATGAGCTGGATTCATGCATTGGGCTTATTGCTTATGGGCTGGTAGGATTGTGGATGCTATGTTGAAGGCTTGGACTAGAGTTGGGCCATAAATGGGTCACATATATTGGTTTTTTTATATAAAAAACGAGAGGTGCTCAACAGAAACATCAATTTTTTATCATTTCACATTCTCCAATTCCTCAAGAGAATTTCTTACCTGATCATTAATGGAAAATCCCTGAGACACGATTTCGTCTTCTTCATCTAATCTGTTAGGTCTTTGATTTCTTGATTTGTAGTGTTTCATTCCAGATTGTCATCGAATCATTGATTTGTGAGTATTAGGTTGAGAGTTTGTAGTCTTTTCGATTTGTTTTAAACTCTTTGTAATCTTGTGAAGTTTTGGATTAGAAATTTATTACAGATTCAATGTTCGAATCTGTAAGTTGCTCAAGTTCCTGCGTTTGATTTTGTTTGATACATGTTTTTTGACATGGTATCAGAGCTATGGCTTTGGTATCGTTCGTCTTCCGCTGATTGTCTTCTTCGATTCTTTGATTAGGTTTTTCTCAAATACAAAACCCTAGATCTTGGGCATCTTAGATAGTTCTTGGAAATTCGATTCAGGCTCTTGATTAAAAATTGTTGTGGTATCCATCGCGGTTCTGTGAATATTTTTTCTGATTAGAGTTGGTTCTTGGGTAAATCAAGCACTTCCACTGCATTACCTTCCATCTTTTTTCATCAGTTCTAGAAGGATTGTCAATTTCAGAATAGCAACGAAGAGACACCACTCTTACTAAAGGACTTGGTCCGACTGCTTGCATTCTTGAGGACTTATATTTCAAGTTGAAGGTTTTGTATTCAGCTCATAGTTTGGCTACGTGGAATTCTGTAAGTTTCTTTTTCAAGTTTTTTTTAAAAGTTCCGTGTCACCTGTTATGACTTGTTAGACATTCTTGGCTGAGTTAGGTGTACCAACATTGATATTGATAAACATGAAGAGTCATACCCTGTTTTGTGTAATTGAATAGACGTGTTTCGTTGTGATGTGCTGATTGTCTTGGTTTTAATCTACGTTAGTCATCAGTGGTCTACTTTGTGTGCATCAACTCAAACATTATCTAAAATATTTGGTTTACAGTTGATAAAATGACTACTTACCGAGTGACTTGTAGTTTGTCAGCTTTCTGTTCAATATGTCAAATTATGGGTGTGATTGTTTAAAAGTTTTATGGATTAAGAAATTCTTGATTGAACTTTTGATAATCTTGAACAAGTTCGTAAAGTTGATTTAAAACTAACTGAGTTATGCATGTTAAAGTCTTTGATGTTTGAAGTTTTCACCTTGTTCTGTTTTCTCTTAATCACAACTCATCAGATGATAGTTACAAAGGTCTTAGTTTTTTGAACGTGTGTTAGTTTTTTTATCTATGATTGACAGGTGTGAAAATTTGTATTTGGTTGATCTTGATACAACTTGATAGTCGATGATTGAGTGATTCTTCTAACATGTAGCGTTCTATTGACCTCGTGTATCCACTGACCACTGTTGGGTTGATTTGTTGTTGTCTACCTCATAATTGTTGCTTTATGAACTTGTTTAGGTGTTTTATTCCTACGTTTCGTAAGAATAATTCTTCTTTGAAATCAAAATATTAGTGATGAAACTGTTATACTTAAGATGCAATTTGATTTAAACTATACACACATGTGTTCTAAGATGCCAAACTTCATTTTTAGCATAAAAGAATATTCAACTATTTGACTTTTATCTTCTTGAAACGATGCTAGCTGGTTCACGATCAGCTCTTTTTGGTTAACATCTACAGATTGGTTTTATAAAACATATTGTCCTACCACTAAAACATTCAAGGTCATGCTATAATCTAGATATATGCATATACACATAGGTTAGCATAAAACTTTTCCGATGAAATGTTCAATATGTTTAATGGTTTTCTTTAAAATGATTCATTAACTGCCCAAATCTTCTTGTTGCGTATTCATGTTCCTTCTGTACTTGTGATTGCTATGCTTCTGTTTTGTAATATCTTGAACTATCTTCAATGTTTTTTAATTATATGCTAGTGTTTGTATATATCAAAGATGGTGTTCTAGTCATTTAGGGGGGATGATGGTCTTAAATGACTAGATTGGTGTTGGAATTTTTGGTGTCAAAATGTTGTTTGTAAGACTTAAAAATATCTTTGGTAGGTCTCGAGTCAACAAGATTTCATAATAGTGTTATTCATGATTATACTTTGCATATGTTATTGAATTGATTACTTACACCACCTATTGTACTTCCACCACATATTGTATGAACCCAAAATGCCATGGTTTTACACAAAAAATAAATTGAAATGTTTTTTAAAAAGTGTGGAAAAAGTTCAACAATTTGTTGGTTGATTGGAGTGTGTTTGCATTCTGATTTATTAATAGAAAAATATTATTTCATGTTAAACAAGTATTCTAAATCTTAAACTTTTTAAATGAAAGTTGTGTGTGGTTTTGTAATCAAACATATTATGTTCTTTGTGATAGCATTATTGATCCCGTTGTCCGATTCTATATGTGTTAGTCAAGAGGATATGTCTTTTGACTGAATTTCTATATTCTGGTTGGTCGAACTGTGTGGTTCACATGTCTTAACCAGTCATATTATCAAGAGTTTTCTTGATTCTTTGACAGCCTTGTATGTTATTTCTCTTGTGTAAGAGATAGTATCAATCTGTTTGGTTGTATCTTCTAGTCTGGTATAGCTTATGCTTTTCTTATTGTTGCCAGGCTTGTCTTTTGAATCTTGTGATTCGGTATTGTTGTGAAGTTGTAAAAGTTTTTGCTTGGTTCAATTAGTCTTTATGTTCTTTACAAGCCCTCGTATGGCGTATTTCTTGTAAAGTTGTAAAAGTTTTGAACAAGTCAAATTAGTCTTTAGGTTCTTCACAAGTTCTATCTTCAGACGTGGTTCTGAGTTCAAAAAAGCTGTGTGGCTTTTCTCTTATCAGATATGTTTCTGATTTCTTTCTTGCCTGTTGTTACAGGAATTTGATATATGTCTTGTGACATATTCTGTTGTCTTTGCAAGTTCTAAAAGTCGTGTGACTTGGGTTTCTAGACTTGTTGTTCTCATTTGGTTATTGAATCTTGTGATTCATTGTTTGATCAGAATAGTTTTCTGATTTGTCTCTTTGTCCAATAGCTATGTTATGGTTCATTATATCATAGTATTGGTTTCTTTTTGTCTTAATCAAATGTTGTTCTTTTCTGTGATAATTCCAGAAAAATATGGTGTGATTTTGGCATTTTTTGTGGTTATTCTTTGTCAATGGTGAATCCAAAATTTATTGTTGATTAAGAATATATTTGAATAGACTTTGTCAGAAGAAAGTTAAAGTTAGGTTTTATATCTTGTGTTATTTCTTGGTTGGTGATTTTTACACAGTATTTTATGAGTTGATTTCTTGTGAGGACTATAGGCTATGAAAGATTTTTTACAAAAATCAAGCTATAATTCGGTGTTGTTCTTATGTGCTAAATTCTTTTCTCTCTGATATTATTATTCATATTTTCAATACTTGAAAGTTGTGTTAAAAATATAACATTACCACTTTTAAAGTGTTGTATCTTCAACCATTATTGTTGTTTGTTTGATTCTAATTTGATTTGGTAATTGATTTGAGCTATATACTTTATGAATCATTTTGTTAACCAGAAAGTTAGGTAGTTTGTTAACTGTTGTAAACCATTCGTGCATAGTGGTTTTAAGGTGATGTGTATTTGATTAGCTTATTGTTTGCTTGCAAGTTAAATCAGTATTCAAGTTTTTATATTTTCTGGTTGCTCTGTTTGGTTTGCATAAAGTTGTTTTGTATGTTGGCATATAGTGCTTGTGAATCTTAAGAAAATTCAAGTTTTGATCTTTCACTAATTTTTCGATTAAGTATTGAAAAATCAATTGAAAACCTTAAGAAATGAATTTAGGATTTAAGGAAAATAGTGTTCCAAGTTTTTTGTAAAGTGTAAGTGTGTAACATTGGTTTGTCGTGAAGCAGTTTATTATCTTAATCTTAATGAGATTGTTACATTGTCAAATTTCAATGTGGTCTTTAAGTTAGAATAACCTTAATGAACAATACTAAAGTTGTAGCATCTGTTAATCAGAGAACATTTTCTTCTTGATTTTTTTATACATTGTCAACTAATGTTTTTTATATTGTTCATAAGGTTCATATAGGAAAAAAGTAAACACCACTAGTTGTTTTGTTTACAGTGGACTATGTCGCCTTACATATTTTCAAATCACTTAGCATGTGTTGTTTTTAAAAAAAAAATGAAATGAATTTCTTTGAAAGAACAAAGTTTCTTAAATGATAGCTTGCTTTATTAATTTTGGTAAAGTTCGGTTTTTGGGGAATGAGTTGTATATGATTCACAAGACTAAATGTCTAAAGTTGGTTGTGTTTGTTATGATTGCTTATTGAGCATGTGCCTAGGTTAGTCCTTCAAAGTGTTGTTTACACATTGAAGTTGTCAATTATCAAACAAAAGCCTGAAGAATTTTTTGGTGTTTCAAAAGAACTGTTGCCTGTATTGATAAAAGGGATTTAATATATGTTTTTTTAAGTTGTTTTACCACAATTAAATGTGTTTGGTTTATTGAATTGAGGGCGGGTGTTGAAATATATGGATATTTCAATTCAATAACAAACATATTGATATGATTTAGTTCTAATATGATTTTATTTTTTGTTGTCTCATGTAAATATGATTAATGGGCTGGATATTTGGTTGATGAGCTGGATTCATGCATTGGGCTTATTGCTTATGGGCTGGTAGGATTGTGGATGCTATGTTGAAGGTTGGACTAGAGTTGGGCCATAAATGGGTCACATATATTGGTTTTTTATATAAAAAACGAGAGGTGCTCAACAGAAACATCAATTTTTTATCATTTCACATTCTCCAATTCCTCAAGAGAATTTCTTACCTGATCATTAATGGAAAATCCCTGAGACACGATTTCGTCTTCTTCATCTAATCTGTTAGGTCTTTGATTTCTTGATTTGTAGTGTTTCATTCCAGATTGTCATCGAATCATTGATTTGTGAGTATTAGGTTAAGAGTTTGTAGTCTTTTCGATTTGTTTTAAACTCTTTGTAATCTTGTGAAGTTTTGGATTAGAAATTTATTACAGATTCAATGTTCGAATCTGTAAGTTGCTCAAGTTCCTGCGTTTGATTTTGTTTGATACATGTTTTTTGACAATTTGTTAGTTTGGGGTTTCAAAATCAAGAAAGCATAATCATAACGATCGTGCCAAACAATGTAATCCTTATTATTACAGCTTCAAATTGCAATAATCGTTTTCCCTAGGCATATCCAGAAACCCTTTGAAATGTCTTGCTAGGGAAAAAGGGTAGTTATGGGATTAAATCAAATATGTATTTGTTGATGGTAAAAAAGTTAAATCCAAAGATTACTTATTCCATATTCATTAAGAGCAAAAAGACAGCGAGCCAAACTGTACCTGCACAGGCAATCCAACTCCAAGTCTGGTCTTAATATCAAGTATTATACTCGGGTTCCCATCCCAATTCATTTCTAACTCCATAGTTATGCCATCATCTCCACCATCAATTATAGAAACTCCTAAAAACATAATCATATTCAAGAATATGTGAAAATCTTCAAATATCAAATCATACTACCTAACCACTATAACCAGTGGGTTGATATATAGGAATCTGAAAGCCTTGAAAACAAATGAAAGAGTAAAGGCAACTGAAAAAAACATCATTTGGCTTACCTGTAAATTGTGGCGCGACTGTGCCAAGGGTAAACTTGGAAAATGACAGAGAAGACAATACGATTGGTCTATATTGCTCAAGAATTGGCTCCACATTAGCCTTTATAAGTTCAGATGCTGCCTAAAGAACAGTCAAAACCGCATATTAAGCGGCATGCCAAATAATAAGTTCTACGAAATAGCATACTGGTTGCAACAAATTTAACTATCGGAAGGGTAGAATACATTACTTATGTAATCTAATAATCACAATTTCCCAAACACTCAAATTTAATTATCAGAAGTGTAGAATACAATACTTATGTACTCTAATAATCACAATTTCCCAAACACTCAAATTTAATTATCGGAAGTGTAGAATACATTACTTATGTACTCTAACAATCAGAATTTCCCAAACACTCAACATCACTAAATGTGATTACTACACCTAAGGGCATTTGTACTAGTGGTAACATGTTCTCCCTATGCAAGGTTGAAGGTTTGAGTCTCGCTTGAGACAAGGTGTAGAATTTAGGGGGTGTGTCGATGTGGGTATGTGAGTGTTTTCCTTTCAATTTTTTTACTGCAATTATTACAATTTGCAACTTTAAGCAACACAAGTTCCATCCAAACACCATAGTTGTCAATAGCGACCGTAGCGCGCGCTATAGCGCGCTAAGTCGCCTATAGGTCAAGTGGCGCTACAAGGTGGTTATCGGCTTAAAAGCGACCAGGTAGCATTTTTTTTAACACCAAATTGTGAAAATATGAGATTTAGATGATTAGTAATAGAGTGTTTTAGTTATTTTGGTGGTGTTTGCTTGAATTTTCTACTATTTTATTGCTAAACATGTTTATTTATTGAATATAAAACATTCATGAAATATATACTACTTAATTGCTAAACACAAAATAGCAGACGCTATTTACCGCTATTTGCTACGTAGCATATAGGTGCTTTGTCACTATTTACCGCTATTCGCTATTAACAACACTGCCAAACACTAAATTGCGCTACGTTATATTACTACTTAATTATCTGATTCTGAATATTCAGCATACTTTCATAATGTGTATCCAAAAATTTAAACCACTCTACAACAATAAACTGCTCTTATGAATTATGATTATATAAATGTTTAGGGTCAAATAGTTAGTTTTATAGTGGATGCAGTAAAACTGATTATCGACAGGTAGAGTAAAATTACTTCAATACACTAATTTTACCCTTAAGTTTATAAATTAAATCCTTAAACAGTCCAAATCCTAACACGATATGTAAATAGGACACAAACCCGACACGAAATAAACATGTTAGTGATGGGATTAAACGGGTTTGGGTCGTAAATGGTCTGAACAGAGTGTTCCTGGTCAACCCATTTAAAATTAAACATTACAAATTCAAATTCACTTTTCAAAAACAAGGGCTGATTTTGGTCTTATATAAGTTTTCTTTGTCTTTTTGTAGGTGAGTTATGGATAGAAATGACACTAGCCAAAGGTCATACATATGGGTCATACACAGGCCAACATGGCTAACCCATTCAAAAAACATGCACGCGTATGAACTAACTGCATATCGTTGGGTTATATGAACCCAGCAACCCAAAAAACGGCACGAATTGCCTGCCTAACCCAAAAAAAATATATTTTTTCCCAAGTCATATTACAGTTGATTATTTAATATAAATGGACACTACACAACAAAAGCATAAATTGGCCACCGTATATAATCAACTGACCTCATCAACATACGGCCAGATCTTTGTAAGATGAGCATTAAGCCAGGTCAACTGAAAAAATAAACATCACAATCAGTACCCAGAGATAGAAAGAACCTGAAGAGAAAACAAACAAACACAAAAAATAAACATTACTCAACTTCTGTTTCTGTGAGAAAACGACCCAAGACGGGTAGTACTCCGGGGCAAGCAACTTTTTTGAATCTTCAACCGTCATTCTAGCAAATGCCGCAATAGTTTCCGCCTTCATCACATAATTTAACCCAAAATTTAAACCCATCAAAACAATATACAGATCACACATATGAAGTACAGTTTATAACATGTAATTGCCCCAAATCACGGTCTAGGGCACAAATTCAGTAATATACATATTGCGTATGTGTATGTATTAGCATGACTTTAGCATACCTACATCTAAATTTTAGTTACTGATGCTATCAGACAATCATACAACTACATTAGTGTAAAGCGATAAATATCAGCACCTCTAATTACACCCTTTGAACACGATTCAACACTTGATAAACACATATCATAATGCGTGAATGCTACGCTGAAAGCTACAAAAGTTAACCTCTTAACTCAAAGCTCGATGAACTAAGTTAATCTACACAAACTTACAAATGCAAATTTACTGATTCAATGTCAACATCAAGTCAAATCAAACCAATTTCACACATCAATTCACCTACACGAATCACTAAAACACAAAACTAAAAGCACACAACTCAAATTGAACTTACAAGTGCAGAACGACGCATAGATCGAGCATTCTCCGACCGAACGAACACAACTATCAGTGCGATTCCAACCACAACTCCGATCACCAATCCCGCCACAAACGACATTTTCACAAAATTGAAATCAACAACAAACCAAACTTAACAAACAGCTTCAAATCAAAGCCACAAAACACCAAATTCCAAACAGATGTTCATCAGCATCTAAAAGATAACATCTAACTACAGTATGTGATATCTTTTGATTGATGATATTCAGTAGGTGTGTGTGTTGGTGTTTGTGTGTGAGAGAGAAAGCTCTTTAACAGTTTCTAGAGAGAGAGTGTGTGTGTGATGAAGATTTTGGGTGAAAAGAAAATGAGAAGACGATTGTGTTTGATAGGTGATTAGGAGTTAATTGCGTCATTAAGTGATGTGATTAATGTTTAGTAAAGGTGTTTATTAATGTTGTAACCGGCGGACACGATAGGTTTTGCCGACAGTGATTTAAATATTTGACTTTATTTGGTGATGCCACGTGACATGGTCATCATCAATTCGCTTTTCTTCAAATTAAAGGAATTAAAGAAATGTTTTTTTTATATGTTCACGTATATATATTAGAAATTAGAATAAAAAATGTCTTTTTTAGGTCATTGATTTCAAACGTGGAGGAAAAACAATGAATTTCTAATTAACTTTTATGTTAATAATAATGGGAAATGAATAGTGTTCTATTCGTTTATATTTTTTTGTATTTGTGCGTTGGTTTTCTTTTTAAGTAGGATTTTGTTTATATTTTCACGTATATGCTTTGGTTCAGCTGATAATTGGTTGTCTTGGTTTTTTGTTGGTCATCAGTTCGACTTGGGTTTATTTAATGTTTTGGATGGCCTACGTCTTTGTCCCTTACTGTACACGTGTTTGTGTTATATCTTCATCAGATGATGACGTGTTTTCTTTTGCGTTATATTGTTTCTCCATTGACTTCTTTCTCCTCTCTGCTCTTTGTTTCCCTACTTCACCTGTGTCAAGGTATTTGATCTTTCTACTAAGTCCAACAGCCACAACGTTTGCAGAACGTGCCATCATATGTCCTAAGAATGAAACCGTTGATGAAATAAATGACATTGTTTATGCCATGTCACCTGGAGAATGTCATTCATACTTTAGCACGAACACCATGATTCCGCATTCTAGAGATGGAGGAGATGTTGACGCTATGTATCCAGTTGAATATCTTAATATACTTAATTTTAGTGGCATATCAAAACATCACTTAAAACTGAAAAAGAACACCCCGATAATGTTAATTCATGTTCTAGACCAAAAAAATGGTTTATCTAATGGCACTAAATTATTAGGATCACAGTTACTTCCCCATGTTATTGAGGCAAAAAAGCTCAACGGGGGGTACTAAAATTATCTATAGGCCATAAAGTATATAATCCAAGGATTAATTTCGTGCATAATACAAAAGATCTTCCTTTTGTCTATACAAGGAGGCAATTCCCAGTTAAAACGTGTTACGAATAACCATTAACAAAAGCCAAAGGTTAATCACTTAAAAAATAGGAATATATTTATGCAGGATCGGGTTTTGTCAGTTAACACTTGTAATTCTCTCAAACTTACTTATAATATCACTCAAACAAGATGAAGCAATGCCTTTAACAAGAGTTGATAATAATATAATAAGTAATCAAAGCAACAAGCAGGAGTATTTTCAAGGTACTTGTATATATTACTTCTCAACTCAAGATTACAAGACACTTACAAGCATAGAACATGAGTTACAATGAGAAACTATATATACTAGATCCTACAGCCGGTTATACTTGATACCAGCTGGAAACCTACGACTAAAGCATATACTACAATGCTATAGTTAAGGTATCTTAGATAAAGTATTATCTAAGATATGGTAGTCATGACATGTCCATGACTTACCTTTTGTCACCAACTAAAGATGGCAACTGTACTTAACATAAAAAGGTAAACAGTAGATTAAAGTATGGTCAACTACATGGCTTTTGAGAAAACGCCATGCAGTATCTCAGAGATTTGCAGCGGACTGTCAGACAGACCATACTTATGTCTACTGGATAATAGAAGTGTCTTCCGAAGGTTAACTGGCTTCGGAAGAACAAGTTCTTCCGAAGCCACTTACACTTCGGAAGATGCTTCTATGCTTCCGAGGCTTTAATAACTTCTTTATCTTCGGAAGTTGGAGTTTTCCTTCGGAAGTGTATTTTACACTTAGACTTCGGAAGAGCTCCTTCTTCCTTCGGTAGTCCCACACTTGGCTTCGGAAGTCCTTTGTATGTTGTACTCAAAATCTTCTAAGTGATATGGTTTTGGTTGCAACAGCCTCTCTTGATCCAACAAACTCCCCCTAGGCTGATGCTACCAAAACTTCACTTATCTCTACTTCTCAAAGTTTTCAGCACCAGGGACAAAAGATATTTGTCTGTCTCTTTGTTCTTCCCGGAAGTGGTGCTGAGAAGCTTGTACAAGTCATCCGTGGATAGGAGATCCAGTCTATCACTTTGAATGACATGCACCCTTTGTTGTGACCCCCTAAAGAGAGTTAGTTGACGGGAGTTGTAGTCATACTCCCATCTAACTATGGACTCAAGTTCAGGACCTTCAACCATTTGAAGAAAGGCTTTGCCTTTGGTTGCTGATCCTTTCCTTTCCTCCTCCTCTCTCAGTTTTGACTCCTCTTCAACCTTGCTTCTTGCAGTGAGCTCGGCCATGTGAAGGCTGCCTAGATGATTTCTGATGTGAGCAGCTACTTCGGAGTTTGAGGGGTTGGAGAATGGTTTCTCTGCTAACTCAGCAATATCAAATCTGCTTAAGTGTAGCAGAGATGAGGCATTCAGCCTGTTAATCTCACCATTCTCTCTCTCAACAACAAAGTTGTGAGAAGAGTCTTCGAACCTCCACTGGACTATCTTCTTTCTGGGTACAAGAGATTGTCTTGGTACCCTATCTCCTTTCTTTGTGTCCAGCAGAGTCACCAGCCTTCTCCTCAGCTTCTTTTCTTCCTCATTCAATGTATCTGAATTGAGGCCAAGGAGTCTTGCGGCTTGGTCCAAAGTTCCTCTTGGCAGATCAAGAAACTCATCTCTAGTGAGGGAACTTGAGGATCCATCAACATAAGTCAGGTTGACTGTATCCTCCTCACATGAGATGTCGCTCAGAGTAGTGCAGTTGATGAGCTTGGTTTTGATCGCCTTGAATTCCTCCATAGAGAGATGTTTGGAAGGCTGAGGGGATGGTTTGATTGGTTGTTGGGTAGGTTTAGGAGTTTGGGTTCTGGGTAAGGTTTTAGGTTGGATGATGGGTAGTTTAGGTGGTTGAGGTGAGGGAATTGGTAGTTGTGATGGTGTAGGTTCAGGGGTGAAAGGTCCAGGTTCAGTTTTGATTGGGAAGGGAAAGGGTATTGGTTCAGGTTGATGTTGGGTTTGGATATTGGGCTGAGGGGTGGCTTTGAAGGTCATCCCCTGTCCCCTTCTATACATCTCCTTTCTTCTCCCCGCACGAATGTCAGCCTTGATGTCACTGACATGTCGTTGGAGAGTCTTCTCAGACATTGGACCCACTTGCCTGCCAGAGAAGCCATGAGCTTTGAGATAGTTCTTCATCCAAGCTTTCTCACCTATCTTCTTGGCGGCAGACAGTCCAGCCTCTTCTTCTTTCTTCTTCTTCTTCTCTACCAGCTTCTCCCTTGCAGCTCTCTTTCTCTCCTTCTCCATTTGATCTTGCTCTTTGTTAAAGAGCCATAAGATCGTGTCACTATTGTGTGGAGACAACTCCTCTTGAGAGAATCCTCTGGAGAGTAGGAAAGTGATCCTTTCTCTCCTGAGCTGCAGATCAGCTTCTCTTTCTTTTCTCAGCCTTTCTTCTTCCAAGGCCAACCTTGCAGCTTCTTCTTTTTGTTGTCTTTGCAGCAAGGTTGCCTTTTCAAGCTCTATAAGCTCCTCTAATGGTAGCAGGAGTACATCTTCCGAAGCAGCCCCTAGACTGACAAGTCTATCAATTACCTCCACCCTTCTTCTATTGTTGATTGCCTCTTGGTTGGCTGCAGCTGCTTTTGAACTTGCAGCTAACAGTTTCCCAGTTGGCAGTCTTCCTTTCCTTTTAAGTTTCTCCAACCTTTCTTCTTCTTGAAGCTCTTCCGAAGTCATCTTCCTTTTTCCTTTAATGTCTTCGGAAGTGCTAGACTTTGGTGGTTCTTGGGTAGAAGATTCAGGTTGGATGGTGGAGGTAGGAGCTGAGGTCAATGCAGATGTAATAGCTAGTGGTTGGCTGAGAAAGTCCTCCCTATTAACCTCAGATGCAAGTTCCAGAATTGCATCTGTGACTATTAGATCATCGGAAAGAGAGAACAGTCCTTCCGCAGCAGCAATTTCAGCTTCGGAAGTTTGTGTTGGTTCTTCCGAGGCTTCGAATTGTGCTTCGGAAGCCTGTGAAAACACACCTTCTGTCCCAACTGTTTCAGTTGCTGGGCCATCAGTCCTAGTTTCCCCTTCGAAATCAATCTCAGGTTCCACTTGGGCCTTAGGTTGACCAACTTCCTCAACAGTGGTAGGAGGTGCATTCAACCTCTGAAGCTCTTGAGCTCCAAAGTAAATCACAGACATATCCGGACTGGGTTGATCAATTAGGGATTCTAAAAGGAACTTGTTGAAGATCCTATTTAGATCCTGAAGCATCCTTTGATCCACTTGAAACACAACTGGAGGAGGCTCAGGGAAGATGGCAGCTTGTTGTCTTGAGCTCAAAGAAGTGAGACCTTGACTGATGGAATCCTGTCTTTGGCTTTGTTCCTCAACATTCTCCCCTTTTTTGGTAGCATCATCTTGAGAGGTAGATGAGCTAGAGGAAGAGGTCAAGGAGACTTGAACTGGTACATGCCTAACAGATCTCTCAATCTGTTTCTCAGCTAGTTTGACCTTAGGACTTTCAATCTCAAGTTGCTGAGTGGCAGACCTATCCTCTAAAGTCTTAACCTTTGATTCAAGGTTTGAGACTTTAGAAAGTAGGTCTCTTATTGTGAGTTGCATTCTTCCCTCATCTTCCTTTGAAGAATCACGGGGAGATGAGGTAACATACCTAGTATGTTCATCCTCACCACCAGATGTGGTTTCTTGGCACCCTGGTTTCCCTTGCACAATGATGTCTCTTGCAGAGACATCATAGGGCATGGTTGCCGTAGATTCAGTCTGACTATCGTTACCACTGTCCTGAGGATCCAGTGAGGCTCCTTCAGTAGTGGCAGCTGAATCTACATGAGTCCCCTCCACATCAGTGGGACTCACATCAGTAGGGCTTTGCTGGTGTGGGCTAGAGACAAGAGGTTTCTCTAGGCTCTGTTGATCCTTAATAGGGTGTAGTGGATCAACTTCATCGCCTTTGAGAGACATAGTCTCTTCACCAGCTCCGGTCAATAGGTCAGTTTAAGAAAAGGAATGAAGACCTAAGGACCCGGGACTTTGATCAATGTCAAAAGGCATTGAGCTGTCCCTTGGTGGCTGCTCAGGGGAGTATAGAGACTCACCCTGAAGGCTATCAGCTGGGATTATGGGCTCATGGGTCTGAGACTGAGGAGACTCAAGACCCATATTGAGGTCAATAGTGAAGGACTGGTGGACCTCTGGCTGAGTGGGAGCCCCTTGTTCCACTCTAGCCTTTTTGGTTTGAAGAGAAGGGGCTTGTTCAATCAGAGTAGATTGAACAAGGGTTCGTTTGGTACGTCTCTGGTAGGTGATAGTTATTGGAGGAGAAGGTAGATTTGGAATGGTGAGGGTGGTTGCTGGTGTGGGTTCATCACCTGTGGGGTTAACAGGGATGTCACCAGGAGCCATTGGCTCAATCATACCTGGAAGTAGTGCGGTATCCCTTCCAGAGTAGTTGGTAGACACTCTCTTCAAGACTTTGAAGATGGTCGGCCTCATTTGGGGAGCAGACAGAGCAGCTGCACAAACAAGCTTACTCTGATCTAGCTCGCAGTTGATTATGTGCTGTAGAAATCTGGGATACATAAAGAATGTGTCCCTTTGCAGATTTCCCATGAGGTTAGTCAGCACAAACCTGGAGTAGTTGAAGCGCAGGCCTTGTACCAACCCATGAACTAGACACCCGAGTTCATAGGGAATTTGATCCCATCCCCCGGATTTGTTAGATAGGCAGTGAAGAACCACATGTAGCAGGAACTTCCACTTGTAGGAGAAGTTGAATTTGTAGACTGTAGACCTGCTTACATCTCCACCGTATCCCATTTGGAGATAAGAGTTATCTAACTCAGATTTGGGGAATTCCGTCGGTGCGCCTTCATCATGGAGCTCAAGATGCTCCCTGATGATTTGTTCAGTAATGACCAACTCTTGGCCACAAACACTTGACCTGATAGCACGAACCCCATTTAGGGTTTCAATCCGACCATTTGCCCAAAATTCGGACATTTGGTTGGTGTAAATGGTAGGGTTTACGGTCAGTGCTGTGTAGTATGAAGATTGGGCTAAGAAAGAGATAATATCAGAGAAGTCAGCATCCCTTGAAGAGTCAAGGAGTGCGACTTGGTTGTGCTGAGGGTTTAGAGCCATTTGAGAAAGATAGCGGAGGAAAAGTTCTGAGAGAGGTAAATTTGGAGAAGAAGAAAGCTTTTAGGGCAGTGAATTTGGTAAAAAGAGTGTAAGTGATTAACCGGAAGTATTTAAATGGGTGAAATGGCGGTTTAAAGGGTGGTTTGGATAAGATGATGTGAGGGTTCAGATGATGATGTGACAGGGGCGGTAAGGTTAAGCCATTTAAATAATCCGACATCATTAACAAAATCTTTACTTTTTACAGAGTGGGGCCCAAAAGATTTCCGTTACACAGTAAAATCTTTCTTCTGAGTATAAGGTATTTCCGAAGGTAAAGTTCTTCCGAAGGCAAATGTACTTCCGAAGGTAAATAAATTGCTTCCGAAGATACATGTTGCTTTCAAGTGGAGAGTATTAAGTGCTTCGGAAGTAGATCTGAGATAACCTCAATCGCTTCTTCCGAGACTTAGTACACTTCCGAGAAGAAAATTATCCTATGAGAAATTTGCTTCGGAAGTTATACTGGATATCTTCCGAAGGCAAGTTTCTCTTCGGAAGAACTTATACTTAGTTAAATAAGAAAGGATCTTTTGTAACAGGGCTTAGATTGTATTGACATAAGACTTTACATATTGAAAAGGTTTTCAGTTGAGATTAACTAGTCAATGTTTATCATCCCAATAGCTGTAATGAGATATTTAAATCTTTGTTCATCAAATGCTTTGGTGAACAAATCAGCATATTGTTCATTTGAATCAACTTTGATTAGTTTTATAAGATTTTTCTCATGAATATCTCTAATGAAATGATACCTGATGTCAATATGCTTTGTCTTAGAGTGCTTTACTGGATTTTCAGTGATTGATATAGCACTGTTGTTGTCAATGTGGATAGGAGTGCTCATGAAGTTGAATCCATAGTCAATCATCTGGTTTTGAATCCACAGCAGCTGAGCACAGCAACTTGCAGCAGCAATGTATTCAGCTTCAGCAGTTGATGTAGAGACACATGATTGCTTTTTGCATTGCCATGAGATGATCCTTCCACCAAGAAATTGACATCCACCTGATGTTGATTTCTTGTTGATGTTGCAGCCACCATAATCACTATCAGAGTAACCATAGAGATTGAAAATCACTATTTCTTGGATACCAGAGACCTAACTTAGGTGCTCCTTTGAGGTATCTGAGGATTCTCTTGACAGCAATCAGGTGAGACACCTTTGGAGCAGCCTGATATCTTGCACAAATGCAGGTTGCAAACATGATATCAGGTCTACTTGCTGTGAGATACATCAGAGAACCAATGATTGCTCTATACTGATGTTGATCAGTATCCTCCCCCTCAGAATCAGGGCATAAATCATGGTTTCTGGGTATGGGTGTCTTTGCTGCTTTACAATCCTTCATATCAAATCTCTCTAAGATATCATTGACATACTTAGATTGATTGATGAAAACCCTTCCTTCAGTTGCTTTACCTGAATTCCAAGGAAAAAGTCCATTTTTCCCATAGAACTCATTTCGAACTTCTTCTTCATAATGCTCTCAAAGTCTTTGCACATTTGGTCATTTGAAGAACCAAATATGATGTCATCGACATAGACTTGAACTAGAAAATGTCTTTCCCAGACTTTCTGATGAAGAGAGTATTGTCAATGGTTCCTCTAGTATAACCATTCTTCAGAAGAAATTCAGACAATATCTCATACCACAGCCTAGGTGCCTGGTGCAGCCCATATAGAGCTTTATCCAACTTGCACACATAGTTTGGATGCTGTGGGTCTTCAAATCCTGGAGGCTGGCATACATAGACTTCCCTATCTATATCCCCATATAGAAAGGCACACTTGACATCAAGCTGGTAGACAGTGAAATTCTTGGATGCAGCATAAGCAAGGAAGATCCTAACTGCCTCAAGTCTTGCAACAGGTGCAAAGACATCAGTATAATCAATTCCTTCCTCTTGAGTGTATCCTTGAACTACCAATCTTGTCTTGTTCTTGATAATCAAGCCTCTGTCATCTCTTTTGTTTCTGAAAACCCACTTGGTGCCTATAGATACTTGACCAGATGGTAGCGGACATAGGTTCCAAACCTTTTGTCTTTTGAATTGAAGCAGCTCCTCTTGCATTGATTCAACCCAGCTACTATCCTTTAAGGCATCTTCCACCTTCTTGGGTTCCATTTGGGATAAGAAGCATGAGTACAAGCAGACATTCCCATTGTGAGTTTGTCCCCTTGTTCTCACACCCTCAGAGACTTCCCCTATGATGTTTTCAGCTGGATGAGTATTGTGAATTCTGAGTCTTGGAATCACCTCCAGTTGCAAAGATAGGTCCAAGTTGGACATATTTTGCTCTGGAGCTTGAATACTTGGTCCAGCTGTTGTTTCAATCTCATTCAATGAGGACTGATTGAATGAAAGAGAAACATCATCATTTCTTTGCTGTGAAGCATCATTAACAGTTGCCTGTTCCTTCAAAATGCTGCTTCCATCAGCTTGGTGTTGTGTAGGATCACCTGAGGAGACTTGAAGATCATCAGGTGAATCCCTTGTTGAAGTTCCACTATTTCTTGAAATGGTTATACTGTCAGATCTTTCAATAGTGGGAACTTGATTTGTTGTTACTCTTGGAGAACTTGGAGCAGGTCTGGGAAGCTCAAACAGTTGATCTTCATCAGAAGTGCCTTGAGCACCTGTTCCAGCTGAAACATTCTCACAAGATGGTTTAGAATAGTTTGGAAACAATTCTAAATCAAAAATATGATCAGGGCCATTCCCCCTAACACAAGGAGTGTGCTCATTAACTACAATGTTGGAGGATTCCTCAAATTGTTGGTTTTTAATATTATAAACCCTGTAAGCTTTAGAATGGGAGGAATATCCAACAAAGATAGCATCATCTGACTTTTCAGCAAATTTTGCCAAATTGTCTTTTGTGTTAAGTATGGTACACCTGCTGCCAAAGGACCTTAGAAAGCCAATGAACGGTGGCCTCTTGTTCCATAGCTCATAAGGGGTCTTTCCATGTGGCTTTACTACAAGAACTCTGTTCTGCACATAGCATGCAGTGCTGACTGCCTCTGCCCAGAATGTTAGAGGCAGCTTTGAATCAGCTAACATAGTCCGAGCAGCCTCAATAAGTGTCCTATTTCTCCTCTCAGCAACACCATTTTGTTGAGGAGTTCTAGGAGCACTGTATTGTCTGGCAATCCCTTTTGAGTTACAGAATGAGTCAAGAACAAAGTTCTTAAACTCAGTCCCTTGATCACTTCTAATTATTTTAACCTTGTGATCAACTTGATTTTCTATTTTAAGAATAAAAGATTTTAAAGTTTCAGCAGTTTCATCTTTAGTTCTTAAAAAGAATACCCATGTAAATCTAGTAAAATCATCAACTATCACAAGGCAATATGATTTCCTTCCAATGCTCATTATACTTGTGGGACCAAATAGATCCATGTGCAATAAGTGTAATGGAGTAGTGATAGAGTTAACAACTTTGGATTTATGAGAAGACCTGTGTTGTTTCCCTTTCAGGCAAGCAACACAGTTATCTTTGCAGAAAAATTCCTTTTTAGGCAAACCATGTACCAAGTTATTTTTAGCCAATTTATTCATTGTCTTAAAATTGACATGACACATTCGTTTATGCCATAGTGTTGACTCATCACTATCAGCTTTGGAAAGAAAGCATGATACTTCTCCCATTGGGGAAGCATTGTTCATATCAAGCTTGTACATATCCCCTCTCCTGGGAGATCTAAGAAGCACCAATTCCTGAGGAATTGTCATCCCAGGTTTGAGGATGATGCACTCATGTTCTGTGAAAAGCATTTGATGCTTTTGATCACAAAACTGAGAAACACTTAACAGGTTGTGTTCAAGCTGTTTGACAAAATTAACTTTGTCAACTTTTAACTTTTCGTTGGATATACTTCCTCTGCCAGAAATATATCCTCCGGCCTCACCTCCAAACTGGACAGGACCTCCATCATAATGTTGAAATTGTTGAAGGAGAGATCTGTTTCCTGTCATGTGCCTGGAGCATCCACTATCTACAATCCAAATGTTGTTATTCTTGTCATATGGATGTCCCTGCACATAAGGTGAGATAATTAGTTTTGATTGGAAACCCAAGCCTTATTGGTCTTGGGTTCTTCCAATGAGAGTGACATGATTGAACCAAAATTTATGCATGGGGGTTCAATGGATGTCTTTGAAGAAGAGGTTTGGGCTACAGCATCTTCCTTGATCTTCCATTCCATCCCTTGGTTGATCATAGAAGATGAGCTTGATGAAGCTTTTGTAGCTTGGCATTCTTCCGAAGCTTCTTTCTTTTCGGAAGAGACCTTCACCACCTTTTCTTCCGAAGCAGTCTTCTTCTGGGATGGTTTCAAGGGGACTCTTTTGTGAGTCTTTGCAGCTTTCACTTCCGAAGCCTTTTTCCTCTCGGAAGAAGAGTTTTCTTCCGAGACAAGCCTTGCTTCGGAAACAAGCTTTCCCTTTTTCAACACTTGAACCATTTGATATGGTCCAAATGTGAAACCTTCCCTGACTCCTTCTCTTTTAACATTATTTGCATAATGTGTGCTAGCAGGATTGTAGTAACAATCTTTAGCCATGTGGTTTTGCAAACCACACATTATGCATGCAATGTTAATTTTCTGGGAATTGGAGGGTTGCTGTTTCTTGTTCTTTTTCTCCTCATCAGCAACCTTTCCCTTTAACTTCTGATCCTTTGGTAGGATAGGAGTACTGGTACTATACTCCTTTCCTGAATCAGAAGGTCCAACCACCTGGAATCCTGCTGATATGAATACACCCTTTTGCTTTGGGTCTATCTTCAGCTTGGATTCAGCCACCTTCTTGGCAGTTTTTCTGGCTGCTTTAGCCCTGCTTCTTCTGGCTTTGGTGGTCAGGGTTTGATCATCATTGGTCTGGGAGGGCTCAATTACCTGTTCCTTCCCTGTGATGGTCATGGTTTCCACAGTTGCATCACTCTTTGACTCTTTACAAGGTGGGTCAACAGATGGAACCTCTTGCTCTTCAGTACCACATCTTGGTTGTCTTACAGACTCATAAGAGTGTGGTGGAGCAATTTCATTGGTTCCCAACCCACTTTTGTTTTGATAGCAAAGTTTGAGTGAGAGGATGATGCAAGTATGGCTTGGAAGTTTTGCTCAGCAATAGCATACTTCCTGGCTTGAGCCTCAGCTGTGACAAGCTGGGCTTGAGCCTCAGTCAATTTGGATATTAAATCCTTGATTTGAGTCTTGTAGTTGGTGTGTTCATGTTTTAAAAGAGATACAGTTTTCTCTAACTCCTCAATTTTCTTTTGGTAGTCAGATTCAGCTCTTTTAAAGTCAGATTTTAGCACATTTAAAGACTCAATATCGGATTTAATTTCCATATTGTAGTCCTGGTACAACTTAACCTTAGCAATACAAGCAGGGGTACAGAGATGTTCATATACCTTATTTTCATCTGTTCCTGCCATGAGTGCTTGAGCAGGAGTCACATCTTGAACCATAAAGCTCCAGTCAACTTCTTGAGCCATAGCTGCAGTTTCAGTTGACTTCCCATTGGGCTTTGGTGTAGAAGGATGTGTGGAGGCCTGTGAGGTTCCCGGGTTGGACTTGGGAGCCTTGCATTCCCTTGCAAAATGGCCAAGCTGGTTACAGTTGTAACACTTAGCCTTGCTTTTGTCAAACCCAAACTTGCTAGTGATTGGGTTTTGAGGGAATTGCCTTCCAGTTCTCTTAAAGAACTTCTTCGCTCTGTAGGTAAGGAGAGCCATTTGCTGGACAATGTCCACATACTCTATGTCATCTGGACTGAAGCACTCAAGATCATCAAAGCAAAACTGATGATCATTGGAGTGTCCACTCCCTGAGACAAACGCACAGCCCTCCTGAAAGGAGCTTTGCTGAGCTTGATGAGACCTTGGAGTCTCAGGGAATGTGATGTAAGGCCCAGATGAACAAGATGGCTGCTGGGTGTATGACAGGTACTGCTGAGACTGGGAGATACCTGAGCCTTCAGCAACCATTAAAGCGTTGCTAGCAGGAAGGCTCAAGGGTCTGCTTGCTTGGTGACCCTTCTTGCTTTCCATTTCCAAACGGTATCCATCAAGGATCCCATAAAGTTCGGTCATGGTGAGAGTGTTTAAATTCTCTGTTCTCTTAATGGAGACACAGTAGAAAGTCCACTCATTGGGTAGAGCACTCATGAACTTTCTGGTAAGGTCTCTAAGTTCTTGAGTGATTCCCACAGATTGGAGGGAGGAGATAAGATCCATATACCTGAAATATTGCTGGCTAAAGGTTTCTCCAGCAACATAGGTGAAGTTCTCGAACTGCTGCTTCAGTGAGTCCTTCTTTGAATCATTAGAGCTCGAGTACATTTGAGCAAGTGCATCAAAGAGTTCTTTGGCTGACTTACAATGCTCAAACCCCACCATGATGGAGTTTGGGATTGCAGTCATGAGAACAGTCATAGCATTGCTGTCTATGTCAAGCTTCTTCCTGTCTTCATCGGAGTAGTCTTCAACAGCCTTCTCGATCATGGCACCGTTTCCACCAGCAACTTTTGGCTTGTACGGGCCATTAACGATGGACTGCCACATCTTGCTATCCTGGTATCTGATGAAGCCTTCCATTCTTCTGCTCCAAGACCTGAAGTTTTCAGGATCGATGATGGGAGCTTTGGTCATCGTTCCCATTTCAACTTCAGATTTGATGAGGGCCATTTTTGAGTGAGGTATAAGGAGGAGTGAAAAACTGGTTGATTAGGATGGTAAGATCTCACAATCAAGAGCCTAAAAAGCTCTGATACCAATTGCAGGATCGGGTTTTGTCAGTTAACACTTGTAATTCTCTCAAACTCACTTATAATATCACTCAAACAAGATGAAGCAATGCCTTTAACAAGAGTTGATAATAATATAATAAGTAATCAAAGCAACAAGCAGGAGTATTTTCAAGGTACTTGTATATATTACTTCTCAACTCAAGATTACAAGACACTTACAAGCATAGAACATGAGTTACAATGAGAAACTATATATACTAGATCCTACAGCCGGTTATACTTGATACCAGCTGGAAACCTACGACTAAAGCATATACTACAATGCTATAGTTAAGGTATCTTAGATAAAATATTATCTAAGATATGGTAGTCATGACATGTCCATGACTTACCTTTTGTCACCAATAAAAAGGTAAACAGTAGATTAAAGTATGGTCAACTACATGGCTTTTGAGAAAACGCCATGCAGTATCTCAGAGATTTGCAGCGGACTGTCAGACAGACCATACTTATGTCTACTGGATAATAGAAGTGTCTTCCGAAGGTTAACTGGCTCCGGAAGAACAAGTTCTTCCGAAGCCACTTACACTTCGGAAGATGCTTCTATGCTTCCGAGGCTTTAATAACTTCTTTATCTTCGGAAGTTGGAGTTTTCCTTCGGAAGTGTATTTTACACTTAGACTTCGGAAGAGCTCCTTCTTCCTTCGGAAGTCCCACACTTGGCTTCGGAAGTCCTTTGTATGTTGTACTCAAAATCTTCTAAGTGATATGGTTTTGGTTGCAACAGCCTCTCTTGATCCAACAATTTACCTGAGTCAATATTCGGTCATGGACCGTTGTATGTTGCTCTATCAATAGCAACATCCCCAAATTCTATAAAATTTCTAACTAGGAAAAGCGTTAAAAATAGTGATCATAAAACATTAAACATAGTGTATACAGAACTATTAAACAAGATTCATATAGACCAGGTCAATCTCTATTGTTGCATGATCTCTTTAGTGTATATAATGTTGATAGATGTTTGTATTTACATGTTTACTTGTCCGCTTTAACAGTAAAACCTTTATCTATGTATTTCTTCCCAAAACATATGAATGAAATGAAGGAAATTGAGATATCAAGTCTAAGACCTGGTGGAGCAGCACCAAAATGTTCATGTTGTTCGTACCAGGAAGCCCGCCTTTAAAGACAATGAAACATGCTATGTGCTTGTGGATAGGCAAGTAAACTCAACTTAAAAACATAAACATTAAATAAATTACATGCTAAGTATATCTTATTAATGTATATGTATGGATGTTTTAAGAAATGAGTCTATGTTGTTCCCTATCTCCATTTGTTCCCAGTGATTTACAATTATAAATCACTATTCTACAACAGGGTATAGGAATACAGGCAGTACCAAAGGTTAAAGACCAAAGAACAGTGGCATCGAAGCTTCAAGTGCAATGTTGTTACAAGGTTAAAGGCTATGCATGCACACACCCTGACAAGTTCACCTCAACTATATGTCATACTGCATACATGCTTGGAGCAGCAACAATATTTACACCCATAGAAGACACACCTAAACTCCCTCGCCAATATTTTAAATTTGTATCCCGTCATAGGCTCGATTACCTCCACGATCAAAGTAAGGATCCAACACAAAAAGACAAAAGAGCAATCGTAGGTAAGAGTTCCTGTTACAACCATTTTCAGCATCATCCGTTGCATATATTTTCATTCTTATAACCTGTTATTACTGCCCACCCAAATTACATTAGACTCTTGCAAGAACTACATGATAAAAGAACAAATGTTGGAGCACCTTTCGTTACAATCGCCCTGAAAGACAATTTTAGTTTGCAACGACAGTGTGTACCCTGATTAAAACCCCAAGCTATGGGTTAATGATCAAGCATTTAGTTAAATCGTGTAGTAGAACTACCATTTAAATAAGATAAATTCATCCTTTTTGTTTTTACTAGCTTAGAAACTAGTATATATACAAAAATTTGGAACTCCGAGTTGCTTTTAAGGTTAAATAAAATAAAAAAAAAACACTTCTTTGATTGGATTGCTCCATTAAGTGTAACTCTGGCTTACTTTAGATCATTTACTTTAGTGTTGGGCTTACTATTATTCTACATTTGGGGTGAATATTATTTAAGAGTTTGATGATGATGGTAAAGTATCATGACAGTGGATAATCTATAGGCAATTCTAAAAATAATTTCTAACAGACCATTAGTTCAATTTTTAATAATGTTAATATGATATTACATCATTGCAACTTTGACTTAAGCAACATGTAGGCTATTTCACCTATAGGTCATACCAAAATTTAGCTTTTCTTGTCATTAGATGTTTAGTCCTTTGCAAATTCGCTAAAGTTAATGTAGTCTGATGTTCTGTTTGAAAATACGGTTTAATACTGACCACTAATTATGAAGCTCTAGATACTAGATTTTTTATTACTTGAATTATAAATTCTATTGTTTTGGTGGAAATTAAACATGCCTTAAGACCATCTTTACTTGCAAACGCCATCTTCACCATAACGCTAACACATTGACTTTGATCACTACAGCAACAGTGATGTCAGTGTCACACTGTGGGACGAAATAGCAACATCTTCGACAAAGTTCCCAAGGGTTGCAGTTGAGGCGTCCGTCCAACCTTTAATACTTGTTGTTACCGGAATGAGAGTAACCGATTTCATAGGTATACACCTTCACACTAACTATTATGCCTCGGTAATGAAACATTGAAATACATACCGATCAATGCAGGTGAATTACAACTTCAATCAACAAATGCAACCCACGTTTACATCAACCCGTCTACTGTGAAGACACGCACACTCCAGGATCCATAAGATTCATGAAAAAAATGTATACATTGTTGTGATTGAAGTAGAATTTCTAAGACTAGTGCGTAAAAATATTGGTCAAAATGATTTACTATGTTCCATTAGCTGAAATACAAGTTCACTATTAAAAACTATTACTAAAAAGAATACAATTCTACCACAACACCACTAGCAAAATACAACACTGTTAAAACCTATTACTAGAAAGAATATAATTCTACCACAGCACCTTGATCAACATACCACACACACAACTATATTAGATGGTAAAAAACATTATTTACCATATTTCCTCTAGCATTTCAGGTGTCTGATAACAAGACTAAAATCTGTTAATGTTCGTAACTATGAAAGGCATGAGTTAGACAAAGACAACATTGATGCCCAGTCATAACAACACACAAACCTTAGGAGGCATGCAAAACCATGTTACTATATCTGAACATCTGCGAACGGAAAAAGAACAAACTCATTGTAAGAACAAACCTAATACAATTAGCATTTATCAGCATCAAACCACAACACCCTAATTAAGTACATTTTAATTTTCACTTTGCACTATCAGGGACAAATTTTTGTACTTAAAGCCGCAGTGACACGGATAGCCACGAACAAGGAGTGGCACTTCAGCACCTGTCCAAAATATGACAACCCACCCATCAAACCAGAAAACGTTTGGTTTTGTTCATAACATGGCTACTACCCCACCCTAACAGAAAAGTTAGTAAACATTAAACTGCTAACTACTATAGATTCACCAAGCACTCACAACAAACATACTGTAGGTACCGAATAATAGTCACAATATCTAACAGAACAAGGAGTATCCATGCCATAATCTTCAACAAGCCTTCAGCAATATTGGTTAGGGAAAAAAATGTTTAGACTTGCTGACAAATGGAAACCGGAAACCATAAGCGCACAGTCCTAGACAAAGAAGCATTTTTCTATGTTCAAGCCCAGAAGAACATGAGAACAGGCATGGTTCGCTGCACAGTTAACATAGTGGAAAACATACACCCAGATACGCCCTCAACTAGCACCCCGGTACCAAAGACCCCAGTAACTCATACAAGTCCACGAAAGACCAAGTCAGCAAATCCAGTAAAACGAACCTTATTTCAGGTAAAGTATCAACACATTACAAAACCTGTTATAAACAATAGACTTTCATTTTAAACATGTATTTCCAACCAAAATTCCTTTTCACCCATTTTTATAGATAGGGAGGAGGCAGCTGGAAAGAAGCAGGAAAACGACTAGCAAATGCGTGTAGCCACTTTTGAACAGCCACGAAAGCTTATGCGAAGAACAGTTAGTGCCTTTTGATGTTGCAAGCAGAACATGTGCATGAAACATAGGTTACAAACTAGGCTGAAAACCAAGAATCACGGCGGGGGACTTCACTCAACCTTTGAAGCCGTAAAGCCAGACGCCGAAGGCCCATTTGGTCATTGCACACCTACGTCTTGCAACGAAAACCCATGTAAAAATATATAACAACACAAGCCTCGCCTTTATACGGCTTGACTCCGTTGTCACTTCTATATATTGTAGCTTGTATGTTGAACATGTGGCATCACCTAGCTTGTATGTTGAACATCTGGCATCGCCTATCTTTTGTAATGAAATGCAAGTAACACCACAAAAAACCAAACGACATACTTGAAACACAACAACAATCACAATGTTATGCCATTTCGTGCAACACGCGACCAGGATCCCAACTAGTTCTATCAATAGGTGTTTGTTTCTTACGAAAGTTTTGTGAGTTTAAATTGTTCTAAGTGTAATAGTAGTGGAGTTTATTGTTAAAGAAAAATTTGTTAAAAATCAATACTCTTTTCGGATTACACCCCTAACTTGAAATATATTGCTATTCACACTATTTTATAATTTTCTGAACATTGATGAAACATTTTATTCAAACATGGAATAGCAAGAATCTAAACAAGAGAAAACCAACGTCTAATGCATAACAATGTATAAAACTGAAAAAGTTGAAACTACATCAAGCCTCTTATTTATGCTATGAAACTTCCCATGGTTGATTGTAAGGCCCCGTTCCTGGGACGCTTACAGTTGGTTCATCATCGCACATAAAATATATAATTACATTAACTTAAATAAAACGTTGCAGCGGAAACATAAAAACAACATTCCATTTCATCATAAAAGTTTTTGCAAAATAATACAATCATTCATTACACAATATCATTTGTTCGCATTACAATGCAAAAACATTAAACAAAAGAATGTCATCCAAAAGAGCAGAATAGCCGTCCCGTGCCATCCTCAGCAACCATTACCTGCCACTGAAAACACATAAAAGTCAGCGTTGCTGAGTGAGTTCTAGTTTTATAATATAAAACATACTTTACTTCCTTTTTAAAACCATCCGGTAATTTCATACGCAATCACACAACATACATACGTACATATAATATAATTATTATCTTCCATTATGTTCGTTACATTCTTCCATTCATTAATCATCGCACGGTACTTTATCATTTGCTTCATTCATTCATAACTTCCTTTTCTTACGTTCGTTCATATCACACATATCGCACGCTCGCACATTTCGCACTTTCGTATCTTCGTACCCATCGTACATATCGCACAAATCGCACAAATGGAGTGGTCACTAGGACAAACTCCCCCTGTGTATGTGAACTCTTAGGGGTTTAGCCAAAATCGCTCGCTGTCTCATGGGTTAGTCGAAATCGCACGCTACATAGCACACAATGAATACCACATCGCACGTATCGGGGCAATTACCAAAACTGAACCCCCTACTGTGTGTATAAACCCACATGAGTTAGCCAAAATTGCACGCTACATAGCACACACTGAATACCACATCGCACATATCGGAGCACTCACCAAGACTGAACTCTTACTGTGTCTATGGTCTCTTATGAGTTAGCCAAGATTGCACGCTGTAAATACACACACTGCTGAGCTAACAACTCTCAATGAGTTTTGAACCTCCTTTCTTTTACTTGCAATCCAGTCTTACTCTCATTCATTCATTCATGCATGCATTCATTCATCATGTTCCTCTTTTCGTTATCTTCCACTTTACGTTACATAATACTTTCATTTCATTCATTAACATTCATCGCAAAACCACGGGAAGATAAACATACATAAACAGGAACATCAACGAGATCATGCAAATCATCATACATATCAGCATGCATATATAACATATATCACACATACCATCATGCATCACATCATACGTAACATCATCTTCATACATCATCATCATGCCCATCATAACGTCTATGACCTCAAAAGTCAACTTACATAAACCCCCGGGAACTCCCAGTCAAAAGCCACATAGCATGCATATATAACATATATCACACATACCATCATGCATCACATCATACGTAACATCATCTTCATACATCATCATCATGCCCATCATAACGTCTATGACCTCAAAAGTCAACTTACATAAACCCCCGGGAAACTCCCAAGTCAAAAGCCACATCTGCACTTTCTCTCGAAAGTCAGAAAATAAACGATTGTTCTTTCGAGCATATGAGCCCTACTTGGGCGTATGGACACCCTCCAGTCGCATAGCCTCCCAGGCGACTAAACACTTAAGGGAATTGACATCAGGCGAATGGACCCTATGCGAATGGACCTATGCGGATGGACCTATGGGCGAATGGACACCTATGCGTATGGACTTTCAGTCGCATAGCTTTCATGCGTATGGCCTTCAGTCGCATGACTTCAGGCGCATGGGCTTCAGTCGCATACTCTTCGTGCGTATGAACCTCAGTCGCATGGCCTCCAGGCGCATGGACCTCAGTCGTATAACCTTCAATCGCATACCTTACTGGTGCTTAACCTTCAGTCGTATGACTTCCATACGTATGGACCTCAGTTGCATGGCAATCATGCGCATGGACCTTAGTCGCATGCCTTTCGACCGTATGGCCTCCAGTCGCATGCCATTCGGTCGCCTAGCCCTAGCTGATGCAGAATGCAGTTCATCCCGAACGCAAACTGCCATTTTCGGCCTCCAAGCTCTCCCAAACTCGTTCTAAGCCCAAATCAAGCATCCTAAACCTTAGAAACACATACCACAACACCATTCAAGCACACACAAGCCCGAAAACAAAACTCATTCGAATCACACACAAACACATACACACGGGTTCAACACACACACACGGGTTTTAGAACACACTTACTTAAAATTTTGATAGCCCCCAATCAGTTGAAAACATGTAAAAGAGGGGTCCTAGAACTCACACAAATGACCCCGTCGAGTAGAGCTTCGATCCAACCCGCTACACTTTAACTTTCACGCTCGAATCCACGAAAACCAAGCTTGAGACCACTTTTTCTCCCTCACTTCTCTCTTGGCTGAGTTTTTGTGAGTCTGGGGGAGGGTGTGGGCTGCCCTCCCCTCTTAATCCCCCACTCTTCCAAACCTTCTCCCGTTTTGGCAAGTTTGGTCCCTCGACTTTGGACTTTATTTCTTTTTCTTCTTTCGTTGGCTTCAAAGGAAATTTCCGGGTGTTACAAGTTCACCCCCCTTATTTAAATTTGTCCCCAAAACCTGACATTCCTTGAATAAACGTGGGTATTGCTGCCTCATTTATTCTTCAGTCTCCCACGTTGACTCAGATCCTTTCCTTTGCTTCTACTGTACGCACACAAGTGAGACCACTTTATTCCTCAATCTCTTCTCTTTACGATCGATGATCACCACTCGTTGCTCCACATAATTGAGCCGTTCGTCTACCTCGATATCTTCCAGTGGGACAATCTCTGCCAATCATTTTCTCAGATGAGATACATGGAACGTCGGATGAATTTCACTTAAATCATCTGGTAACTCTAAACTATAGGCCACCTCTCCTACTCGAACAACGATTCGGAAAGGCCCTATGTATCTCGGGCTCAATTTGCCCCGCTTTCTTAACCGAATACCCTTCCAAGGTGAGACTTTCAACATAACTCTATCACCCACCTGGAACTCGATCGGTTTACGTCTCTTATCGGCATACGACTTGTGTCTATCTTTGGCTGCCTTCATAAAGGCTTTGATCCTTTCGAGCTTCTCAGTCGTAGCCTCGATCACATCAGTACTTCCATACGGCCTTTGGTACTCGACCTTCACTTGTAAACAAGTAAGGCACTTACTCACGTACTCCATCATATCACACTTCATACCCGGCCACCAATAATCTTTATTCGGGTCTCGGTACATCTGACAGTTGGGATGTTAGTGTATCCACATCCCTTACACATGCCAAGTAGGCAATACGTCCACGCCTCATGCACTTTCCCACCACCTCCATCGAAATCACCTTCGGGATCGTCGTGACTCGATCACCTTAAACCGTCACCGTGGCCCCGTTAGGCGCTGTCAACCGTATCATCTTCTTGCGAGACACAATGTTCGCCTCGAAGTCCGCTTATTACTAACAGGTTTATAGCACACAGAAATCAGCAGGATAAAACTTTTACTAGCGCCAGAATCGAACGACACAAAGGCTAAAGGTTGATTTACTATAAACGTACCTGACACAACATCGGGGTCCGTCCTAGCCTCCTCCTGCGTCATCGCGTAGGCACTGCGCTCGCCCTCTGTCCTTCTCCTCCGGTCTTCTTCACTCCCGAACTTTCCGCCCTTGGTTTTTTACAGTCCTTGCTCATATGGCCAATTTCTCCACAATTGTAACACCTCACAACCCCACATTCTCTAGCTACATGACCAGGCTTCCCACACTTGAAGCAGGTATTTGGTCCCCTTTTGCATTCTCCCGAAATGCTCCATCTCGCATTTACCACGTCTATTCGACCCCACACCAGGTGTGACCACTCTGCGGTCATCCCCCCGTGCGTGCTTATTATTCGTCGGGGCACCACCCCGTCCAGTCCTCTTCCCACTCTAGTTCTGCTCTCCATCATCCTTCCTACTCACCTCCGCCATCACCAGAGTCTTTTCCTCATACAACCTCCCCGCCAAATCAACTGCCGACCTAAACGTGCTTGGTCGGGCAACGAGCATGTGCCTACGGACATCCGCATGCAAGCCCTGAATGTACCTCTTAATCTTTCATGATAGAGGCGTCACCTGATCTGGCACCAGCCGTGCCATTTCGTTGAATTTAGGGGTGTATTGTTGATGTGTCATGGTTCCCGCCTCCAGCTGCAGGAACTCTCTTTCAACTTTGTCCATCTTACGGTGAGGACAAAACTCCTCAATCACCAGCCTCTTCAACTCTGTCCACCTCATCCTCCCGATAGCCCTGCTACCCTCAGCTTGGATAACATTGTCCCACCAACACAGAGCCGATTCCACAAACGAGTGGGCAACAAACTTCACTTTCTGGTTTTCTCGACACTCGATGATATCAAGAACGACTTCCATCTCCCTCACCCACCGGTGAGCAGCACCAGCAATGCCGTTACCATCAAAAGTAGGGGGCTTGCATCGTTGAAACGCCCCATAGTTACAGCCTTGTGCCGCCTCCGACGCAGGCTCTTCTCCTTCCTCTTCTTCATTATCAGAGAGAACCGTTTCAGGCTCCGGTTGCTCCCGTCCTCCCTAGGACCTGTTTCTCTCCTTTCTTTCTCCTTCCTTTACAGCCTTAATTACATCAGTCACCATAGACGGTAAGATCGTCTGCATGACCTGATGAACCTCCTCTACAACTGCCTCTTTCACTAAGGCCCTCAAATTCGCACTCTCATCACCACCCTCCGGATGAGGGGTCTCAGGTTCTTCATGAACCAATTTTTCAACTCTGGGTCTTCCCCTCGTGACCCGTGGTTTAGTACCACGTCCACTACCACCTCCACCACGAGAAGCTTTTGAAGATCTACCACCGGCCATCCTCACACACACTGAAAGATTCAAACACCAACACGGTCATTCAAGGGAACAACTCAGTTTATGTCAGGTATAGTATGTCCCTAATAACAGTGGCCAGTTGTGATTAGTCACTTACTTTACTCTTCATACCCCGAGCATTACCTATCCTGACTACATCAGTATCTAAATCTACAAGCAGCACATAAACCACATAACATGCGCACATAATACCGATTAACATTAAGAAAAATACTTGATGGCACGTAGCTACTCAGATTGGCATCCCTTCCCTTTCCGTCCCATTTTCAGTTTAAGTTAAGGTTTATTTTGAAAATTTTCCCGTTTCACTTAAACTTTGGCTCTGATACCAACTTGTAAGGCCCCGTTCTCGGGACGCTTACAGTTGATTTCTCATCGCACATAAAACATATAATTACATTAACTTAAATAAAACGTTGCAGCGGAAACATAAAAACAACATTCCATTTCATCATAAAAGTTTTTGCAAAATAATACAATCATTCATTACACAATATCATTTGTTCGCATTACAATGCAAAAACATTAAACTAAAGAATGTCATCCAAAAAAGCTGAGTAGCCGTCCCGTGCCATCCTCAGCAACCATTACCTGCCAACTGGAAACACATAAAAGTCAGCATTGCTGAGTGAGTTCTAGTTTTATAATATAAAACATACTTTACTTCCTTTTTAAAACCATCCGTTAATTTCATACGCGATCACACAACATACATACGTACAGATTATATAATTATTATCTTCCATTACGTTCGTTACATTCTTCCATTCATTAATCATCGCACGGTACTTTATCATTCGCTTCATTCATTCATAACTTCCTTTTCTTATGTTCGTTCATATCACACATATCGCACGCTCGCACATTTCGCACTTTCGTATCTTCGTACCCATCGTACATATCACACAAATCGCACAAATGGAGTGGTCACTAGGACAGACTCCCACTGTGTGTGTGAACTCTTAGGGGTTTAGCCAAAATTGCACGCTGTCTCATGGGTTAGTCAAAATCACACGCTACTTAGCACACAGTGAATACCACATGGCACGTATCGGGGCAATTACCAAAACTAAACCCCCTACAGTGTGTATGAACCCACATGAGTTAGCTAAAATCGCACGCTACATAGCACACAATGAATACCACATCGCACGTATCAGAGCAGTCACCAAGACTGAACTCTTACTGTGTCTATGGTCCCTTATGAGTTAACCAAGATCGCACGTTGTAAATACACACACAGCTGAGCTAACAACTCTCATTGAGTTGTGAACCTTCTTTCTTTTACTTGCAAGCCATTCTTACTCTCATTCGTTCATTCATGCATGCATTCATTCATCATGTTCCTTTTTTCGTTATCTTCCACTTTACGTTACATAATACTTTCATTTCATTCATTAACATTCATCGCAAAACCATGGGAAGATAAACATACATAAACAAGAACATCAACGAGATCATGCAAATCATCATACATATCAGCATGCATACATAACATATATCACACATACCATCATGCATCACATCATACATAACATCATCTTCATACATCATCATCATGCCCATCATAACGTCTATGACCTCAAAAGTCAATTTACATAAACCCCCGGAAAACTCCTAAGTCAAAACCCACATCTGCACTTTCCCTCGAAAGTCAGAAAATAAACCATTGTTCTTTTGGGCGTATGAGCCGTACTTGGGCGTATGGACACCCTCCAGTCGCATGGCCTCCCAGGCGACTAAACACTTAGGCGAATGGACATCAAGCGAATGGACCCTATGCGAATGGACCTATGTGGATGGACCTATGGGCGATTGGACACCTATGCGTATGGACTCTCAATCGCATAGCTTTCATGCGTATGGCCTTCAGTCGCATGACTTCAGGCGCATGGGCTTCAGTCGCATACCCTTCGTGCGTATGAACCTCAGTCGCATGGCCTCCAGGCGCATGGACCTCAGTCGTATAACCTTCAATCGCATACCTTACAGGCGCATGAACTCCAGTCGTATGACTTCCATGCGTATGGACCTCAGTCGCATGGCAATCATGCGCATGGACCTCAGTCGCATGCCTTTCGACCGTATGGCCTCCAGTCGCATGCCATTCGGTCGCCTAGCCCTAGCTGATGCAGAATGCAGTTCATCCCGAACGCAAACTGCCATTTTCGGCCTCCAAGCTCTCCCAAACTCGTTCTAAGCCCAAATCAACCATCCTAAACCTTAGAAACACATACCACAACACCATTCAAGCACACACAAGCCCGAAAACAAAACACATTCGAATCACACACAAACACATACACACGGGTTCAACACACACACTTCAAAAACGAGTTTTTAGATGTGTTCCAGCCCCAAATTAGTTGAAAACGTGTAAAAGAGGGGTCCTAGAACTCACACAAACGACCCCGTCGAGTAGAGCTTCGATCCAACCCACTACACTTCAACTTTCACGCTCGAACCCATAAAAACCAAGCTTGAGACCATTTTTTCTCCCTCTCTTTCTCTTGGCTGAATTTTTGTGAGTGTGGGGGAGGGTGTGGGCTGCCCTCCCCTCTTAATCCCTCACCCTTCCAAACCTTCTCCCGTTTTGGTAAGTTTGGTCCCTCGACTTTGGACTTTATTTTCTTTTTCTTCTTTCGTCGGCTTCAAATAAAATTTCCGGGTGTTACATTCATTATTCATAGATGGCCCAAGCCCCAAAACTTCTATCTCATCCATGATCATTGTAGTAGATAGATAGATACATTTGAATACATAGTCAATTTGAGATCGTCAAATGCTACACAAAGCAACAAAACACACATTAGAATGGATTTTAGACATCGTTTGATTAGAGGTGGAGCTAAGTAATAGTTGGAGAATATCATCAAATAAGGAGATAAAAGATAGTGGAAGCTTGTTGGGACCAAAACACTATAACAATATGATGATTTATCATAAGATGCCTAGCTGATACAGGAAAAGAGCCACACGATGGGCAAAGGAATGATGGTAGTGGAATTTCTCTAGTTACCATAGTGTCTATAGTTCTATTTTTTTCCTCGGATAGTTCCTCCACACAAAAAGTTTAACTATAATTAGCATCATTGTATTCCACGCAAAGTGAGATAATTGTTCATTTCATACATGATGAAGATGTATCATAAAAAATCCTCATGGATTTTAAAAAGAAAATGGATGCATCAGAAAGAAAGTTACTAATGTTGATTGAAAATCGCTCAACATCTTTGTCATGTTCTTCCAAACATCTAGGATATTTGAATGAAACGGAAGAGGGTCGTCATGCCTTATGTTGTGATAAGTAGCTGATATAGTTTTTGCAGGACCGTTTAAGGGCTTTAACACAATTACAACACAACAACACAATGAGGAGATTAACTAAACTTTAATCAAATTGTGTACTGGGTTAACCAAAATGATACAAAGAACACAAGTAAAGCAAGAGACAGAACAAGAGAGTATGGGTTTCAAGGAGGCAGTATATTGCTTTCTCAAGTTCTTTTACAAGTGTTACAAAGCATAAAGAAAGATACAAGAACTTGGAATACTTATACTACAACCTACAGCCGGCTATACTTTGAAAGCCAGCTGGATACAATTGACTAGACACTAAAAAAATCAATTGTAGGATCAAAAGGCATATCTGCCTTTTGACCTTGTGACTATGACATGCCATAACTCACATCCTTATACATTACAAAAAGGATAAAGTATATAAAGTGGAAAGTTACAGACTCAAGACCTCAATGTACAGTTATCAAAAGCATGGACCTTTTCACCAACTCATGTAAGTTGGTGACTTTACAGAGATGCAGCGGAAAAGGTGCTTTATGGAACAGTACATCAGATAAAGCATGTGTACTAAAAGTCTTCGGAAGAAATCTGTCTTCATAGGTTGAAGCTTCGGAAGACTTTGTCTCTGAGGCTTCGGAAGACTTCATGTTTGGCTTCGGAAGATATTGGTCTTGGCTTCGGAAGATTTTACACTTAGAGTATTTTCTAATGCATTGTGTAAAACTTCCGAAGCATTCTTCACTTCAGTACTTAGTGCATGTTGCTGAGACACTTTGGATGTTTTGGGTTGCATCAGACTTAAGGAATCCTTACAGTTTTTAACCAACTTTGTATTATTCATGTTTTGATTTTCACTACCAGTTTAAAAGGAACGTCAGACTGGGTGCCCGAAATGAGCCAATGCCTAAGCCACCATGGTGCCATGATTGAAGTTCAACTAGCCTATGAACTTTTTTTTCGAAGAAATGTCCCAACACCATAAAAATCTCTTTCTAATCCTTTGGAAAGTGTTAATAACATGAACCAGAGCTTTATACACTTGGAAGATATATGGTGGAAGGCTAAATAAAACCAATTTGATTAGTGTAATGCGCCCAGTAAAGGATAAAATCTTTGCTTTCTTGGAACATAGTTTATTTTCAAACATATATATAACTTGTGTCCATTGCTTGATTTGGTTCATGTTGGCACCAACTGGAAATCCAAGATAAATGAAAAGAAATTTGGCGGTTTGACAGTGCAATGAATCACCAAAGTTGGCGAGGTTGGATGAGCCACACACCAGGTCCAAAATAAATGACTTCTTGAGAAACTAGCATTCAACTCAGATATATGGAAAAAACAATGAAGTATTAATGCTAAATTCTTTGCGTTTGTTATAGCATCTTCAACAAAGAATACAAGGAAAAGGTTGGCCTATCATTAAGAGTCGATATGCCATGATGTATCCCTAGAAAAGAGGTTTTTTTCATAATGAGATCCAAAGCTTACGTTGCTCAAATAAATAGATAAGATGATATTCGTTCATCTTGTCTAACACATTTTCTAATGTTGAATTCTTTTGTTGGAAAACCATTAACAGTGACTAATGCACAATCCGAGGGGAGGCAACCATGAATGCTAGTCCTCCAACATGGAAGTAAGTTCATATGTAACATGATATCATCCAAAAAATTCCTAGTCAAGTCAAAGCTTTCTTGAATCCACTTTTAAAAAAACATTGTTTTAGATTTTGAGTTTTTAGCCAAGAAACATGTTCATGTATGATAAGAGGACCCTCTAAGATGTTCCGATTAACAACAAAGGTAGATTGGGTTTCAAAAATAATGAAACTGATTACTGCCTTAAGTCTATTAGCTAGAAGATTGAGATAACTATGGGTATAATTCAAATAAGGGTAATTCATCTATAATTCGTAAGATCCAAGGATCAAATTTTTTTAGAATGAGGCAAATAAAAGAAGAATTGCATTATCAAAGCCAACCTCATAGAAACTGTCAACGATGGCTTTGTGATCATCTTCAAATAAGGTATCGTAACATCGGGTGGATATCAAAGTGAATATAACAGGACCTAGGGCTTTGTCCACAATCAACTAATAGTCCGTGAAATCGCACCTTTGCCAAAATTGGTGAAATTAGTAAGAGATTTCATCACCATCAATAACCCATTATGATCTTTCCCCATGCATAAGGTTAAGTTCAGTATTAATTTCCCACTGCATGATCAGTCATGTAAGTAAATTTCGTACAACCCATGGGTAATTCAAGAAGAGTAATGTTGTAAAATGGAATTCTCAAAACAAAATGCCAAAGTTAAACAAAAATGCGAGTTGAACAGCTTCTATCGGCAACGAACTGTCGAACTTCACTTAAATAAACTCAAAATGGCTTGAATGGAACCAAACACAACCAAGTAGTTTTGGTTTCTGATGGATCCTAGTGGAAAAATAATGATTTAACACATTAGAAGTTAAACCCTTATTTTGACAATGATAAAAGTATTTAACTTGTGTTATTCAGTTGCTTAGCTAGTGAAAGATAATCATATAGTACACACAAGTAAGTAAACACTCAAAATTACAAGACATCAAAGTCAAGGTCATATTCATCTCCCAACAAGTAATGCAACAAAATAATAATCACAAGCTCATCAACGATACACAAGATTATTCTACTCAAAGAATGGAGCTCAACCTGGTTAAATAAATGATATTCTTAACAATATTATAAAGTAATAACAATTACGATATATCCAAATGCCAATAACACACCATAGACTATTGCATCTGGAAGGTTAACAAATCTTTATAGTCTTTATAGTACTATTTGTAACATATCTATTAATTTGATAAATAAAAACTATAGAATACACATTTCATTAGAAATAACAAAAATCTCTAGCAAAAAAGCATGTCTTACGAAACATGTGTGTGGATAAAAATTGGAAGGATGCTTAGCTAATAACTTTTTCAGTCAACCTAAAGCCAAAGTCTATAAATTGATAAAGTGTATTAGCAAATGGTTAAGGAGGCTAAACAAGGACTAATCAAAAGTCTGAATAACAATCTTAAGAAAAATTTTTATTAGAATGGTTAATGACCTTAGGTCTTAAGGATGCTTTGTAATGTCTAAAATATTTTTAAAATATTTAGAAATGACAATTAAATGTGAGATTGGACAAAATGCAACATTTACAATTTTGACAAATATCTCTCATTGGGCCGTACGGTCGACCATCCACCACACATCTTGAGGTTGATATTTGCTGTTGGAACAATCTTTCTATAAGACCTAGCCTTGTGTAACATATACACCAACTTGTGTGCACATGAAAACACTAAAATACATATTCGTTATATGTCTCTCTCATTCTTACATCAAAAACTTTTCAAAATATATTAAAGATCAAAGTGCAAAAGAGAAATTAAGATACATCTTTCACGTATCTATACTTGTATTGTAAGGATCAATTATAAACACTATCTTGATATAGTATTATTGTTGGCTTAAGAAAAAAGACATTATCTTGATATAGTATTCAAATGTAGTTATATAAGAAATATGACCTTGATGCATTGTTATTAATACTTGGGTGGAGCACTATTTAGACATAGTATTAATAGTATTCACTTTCATAGTGAAAAGAGTTGAACTAGTATAGAAACATACTATCTTAACAAAGTGTGTTAAAAAAAGCGATCATCGCCTCTAACTAGTGAGGCAATGTATTGTTGATCTCTATCATTATAAAAAATGTTCAGTGGAGCAAACTCTAGATTGGAAGATCAAGGATAGAACGTAGATTAAATTAGTTAACAACCACCTGAAATCTCTATAAATCAGTTTTAATGGTCACCCATTTGTCTTTTGATTACATATTTATATTATACACTTTCATATTTATTAACAAGTGTTAATTCATACTTAACATTTAAAAAAAGATATGTTAATAAATAACTATTCACCTCACTCTTGAGTTTTCAGCAAATGGTACGAGTACAAGTTGCTATAAAGTTTATTATAAAAATTAAGTTTTCAAAACTTTGAGGTAGATCTATAGGTCAAAGCTATGCAGAGGTGACCATAGAATTCCTAAACCTAAGACCATCTTTACTTGAAAATATATATGTTTTTTTATTAACATTAGAGATCTAAAACTTATGTTAAAGCCAAAAATATAAATATTTGCGAAATTATTACAAATTGTGATTTATTCCAGAAAGATATGATCAAGGAGTAAAGTGTTTTGTTGATAAATATTGGATTTCTATTGAAAAGAAAACTATTTCAAATTTTGAAGCAAAACAAATTCTGTATAATGAAGTATTAAAACGTTTTATGTGTCAAAGTGCAAATGAAATAGGAAAAACTCTTGTTATAACTCATCTAAGAAATCCTACGTAATGGACAACAAAGTTGAATTGTTTGTACAATAATAAAAGTAATTTAACATTTGTAAATAAAATAATTGATAACGGGTATACTAGATTTACTATCATTGTTACTAGCCTCTATTCTAACAAAAATTACATAAGGATATTTCTAAGGGGTCTACATCCAAAATGGAAAGGTATGGTAACCAAAGAAGAATTAATATATCTCAACACATTACAAATGGTTGAGTTGATTACAAACCTTATAGTTATGAATAGATCATGGAGAAGAATTGGAAATCTTAAGAAGAATAATAAAAAATATTTGTTTTTAAAGCTAAACATACAAAATTTTCATCAAAAGGAGATTATTGTAGTAATTGATGTAGTTTGAAAGCGAACAGTTGACTCAAAACCGATTAATTAATTAAGAACGATAGATTGAACCAAATGTTTCAAGAGTTATGTTCTTACATTCAAATTTAATCAAAAACTCATTTGATCACGTGGAGCCCACTATAGATTTATAAAAGGACAAAAGTAAAGACAATTTTGACTTTTGTATTTATATTTTTTAAATAATGATATCTTATTACATTCTAAACTATTTATAATGAGGTTTGAACCTAGATGGTCTTTAACTTTAATTATTATTATTTTTTTATTTTTATCACTGGACTATCAACATAAAGGCATTGACTTTTATAATTAAAAATAATTATCAGACCCGACCCCTTTTCCCTCTAACACCTCCGGTGGTGCCGCCCATGCTTGAAACTCGTTGCCCTCTTTACTAGTCATTTTAGTTTTTTATCAAAACTACTTTTTCTTTTATAGTTACTCTAAATTTATAGTTTCTCTCTACACCAGCAGATATAAAAAGTCGATTTTACATAAACAAGTGGGCTTAAAACGTTAATGATGTAGGATCCGACCATCAGATTGACCTATATTTCCCCGTATCAAAAGTTTATGTATTCGTCGGTGCTTGGCTTGTACTATTAATCATCTTGGCTTGAAGAAAAAGGTAATTGGCTATATCAACTTGGGCTTTCTTGTTGCTTAGTGTGGATACTTTTAGACGGAAGCTTCATTCTTAATGTCAAAGAACTAACATTTCTCTACAAGGGCTATGGTTGTAAACATCATATGGATATTGTTTAAGTCTAATGTAACTTGCATTTGTAATCTTGAACGGTGGTTAAACACTTAAATCGTTGCATTTCAAGCGAGGTGGAAGCTTAGGAGGATATGTGAACCTTGAAGTGGTTTATAAGTAAAAAACCAACATTCTTAGAAAGTATCTTTAGTTGTGTTTTACTCAAATGCATGTGTAGGGGACGGGCTACAAGATCTGTTTCTAATAGCCTATAAACTTCAAATTTGCATCGTCCCGCACTTTACGATTGTTTTGCAAAATAATAACTAGGTTTTAAAAGTGTTCTAATTAGGTTACTCAAGTTTAAAAAGTGTTCCAATTAGATCACGATTGTGAACTTGGGGTAACCTACGATTGTTGCATTAGGTACAAGTTTTGATGCATAAATAATTCGTCATTCACAGTTTTGTCCCTCTATATAGTTCTATAGATACGTTTGTATCCCACATTAGCCGAACAAGAAAGCGAAGTGAAGTTTAACACTTATAAATTAGGGAACCATAGACTTGAAGGGGAAACAAACTCATGATCTTCATGTTGTTTGTTGTGCAAGATCATGAAAAAGTTATATTTTTCCGGTTAAACTTTTCTATGTGTTCAATTTTGTTTTAATTTTAATTTTGCTATTTTTGTGGTTCATACCATCTTCCGATTCTCTTTGTTAACATGGTAAGTATGTACTATTTAAATTTGAAGTGTTTAGTGTTTATTTTTTTTGGATTTTTTCCAGTTTATCTTTGATTCATATGGTTCAATTTAAACCCGGTGCTCCGTATTACATGGTAAGTATGTCACGATCAAATTTGAAGCATTTTAAAATTTTTAAAAATTTTAAAAATTCATGTAGTTCAGATTGTAAGAGTCTATTGATATTCACAAGAATAATCTATTATTGTTTTATCTTAAACTTTAAATTATGAAATATTTAGATTTGCAAGTGAGACGATGTTTGGAGGTTGATATTTGACATCTTAGAGGACTTTGACAATTCTCCATACAAATCATGTGTTTGTTATATAATTGTTCAAAAACTACCTATAGTGTAACAGAAACCATTTCTCATCACGTAGCACGGAAGTACCTGCTTATAGTAGTATAAATATGTTTGCTATCCCACATCATACAAACAAAAAAATAAAGGGAGGGTTTTACACTTACAAAAAAGGGTTCATCGACTTAAGGGATAACAAACTGATAATTTATGAATCCTTTGATATGCAAGGTTATGAACAAGCTATATGTTTTCTAGTTAAAATTTTTAAGTGTTCATTTTCTTTTGATTTTTTATATCTGAATGATATGATCCAGTTTTAATCCGGTTCTTTCTGTTAACATGGTAAGTATGTCATATTTTAGTTTGAAGCGTTTTGTTATAAAAGTTTATAAATTTATATAGTCTGGGTTTATAAAAGTCTATTAATATTTAACATAAAGCATCTATTAGTATTTTATCTTAAAGTTCAGATCCAGAAAAATTTAGATTTACAGAAAATGCCGTTTGAACTTCAATATTTGTGATTTTAAAGGACATCGATAATTCTGCAATACTATTCATGTGTTGTTTATATAATTGTTCAATGACAACCAAGTGTAGCGTAACAAAAGGCATTATCTCGTCGCGTAGAAAGCGTTTAGCTACTAGTATCATAATGATTTATGACTTGCATTTAGAGTTGAACATCTTTACATCATAGTTTATATGTTCAGTTAGTTTCACTATATGTTTATGAGTTGCTACAAGTGTCATCATAAAACTTACTTTGGACATCGAGAAATAACAATCTTTTATTTACACAAGGAAACATGTCTTGAGCTAAGACAACCGTAAATGTCACTACCCTAAGTTGACACAACACCCTCATACCTCAAACACGCGATAGCCTTGTGCGTCAGATTTTGCTCCAGTAACACATAAACAATGTCATTCAAGATATCCTTAATGTTAAGCTCATAAGTCGCACACCAATGTTGTTGGTTAATCGTTACACAACCAGATCCGTCAGTGTTTTCATTTCCATAATACAACTCAAAATCACATACGCATTTCATCTCACATCAAATGAGGCATGCAATGGGAAGAAAAACACATCCAACACTTTACACATTCATCTTGTACATATAACAATCATTTTCATTAGGTAAACCCAATGACCCAAATATTCCTAAAAAGGATAAGATAAATTTTTAACTCTATCTTGTAGTTATTTAGCCCCATTTTATAATCAATAACAAAAAGTAAATCCAGAATACATCATCTATATACACATCGTACAAGTCTTTAATGCACAAAAAAAAACATCAAATTTATCCAAGAATGAAATTTAATCCAACCGTCTTCAACGAAAAGTTGTACCGCATGCATTAGATGCTTGTACATCATATACCAACCATGCATTGGCATATACCCACATAGTACAAGTCATCTAAGCATGATAGTTTGATTGATACACATGAAAGCTTCAACCTTTTTCTTGTTAACTGAAATTCACCCTCTTCTTCCATTTCTAAGATAGTCCATTCTGATGACCCATAGCTGCTCTCCCACCGCCTTCATATCCGGGCGGTCTGCTCGTGTAGGGGCGGCACATTGAAACGCTAATTCGAGCATCTTTGCAAAGATTTCAGTGTCCAGAGCTTCTTTCATTTGAGGGTCAACCAAATCCATAATCTCACCTTCATTGTACTTCCCAAATGCCTGAAATCAACCATTATTATAATAATCATCAGGTGCCCGAATTAGGCGGAAACATGTGGAGTCGGATTGTGTTAACCTGAAACAATTTTGCCCAAAAATTTGAACTTTTTGATTCGTGTCGAATTTTTAAATAAAATGTTTTAGGAGGTTTTAAGCATTAAATATTCACTTTATGTGACTGTTGACCCATTTTCTTTTTAACTAAGTGTGCTTATGTTGCCAGTTTGACACAACAAACATAAAACATAACCTGAGTTGACTTATTCGTTAGTAAACGGGCCAAAATTACTACCTTTAATAGTTATGACCCGACCTGATATAACGATCTCAACCCAATCAATGGAAACCAACAATATGGTTCCATAGAAGACTTGAGAACCGAACATCCCAACCCGTATATTTTTCTTGAGCTATTACAAGATGAAACATATATAACCTATTCCTTGGCTCTGGATGGTGACGCATAGTCCTATACGGTTCAAGCAAGTTAATAACATGCTATTGGGCATGGTACAAGTGTACAACTAGCAATGCACAAGGTACAGTTTGATAATGGACGGATGGGAAGAGCAGTAAGAGGGTGCAAAACAATTCACACATACCAACTGATCTTGCCAAAAAGGCTTTTAGACACATAACACCTACCAATGCACAAGGTACAACTTGATAATGCACAAATGGAAAATGTGGCAAGGGGCTGTGGAACCCATTGGCTGATACTTCTTATCCGGTTGGATAATATATAAAAAATGCTTTTGGTCTATGTACAACCATCAATGCACAAGCTACAAGTTGATCATGCACGTGCGGAAAGGATGAAGAAACAAGAAACTTACCCATCTTACTGTCACCTTCTCGTCATTAGATCTCTTGGACTCAATGGGCCTACGACCCGTTAGAATTTCGATAAGTAGAACTCCAAATGAATAAACATCACTTTTCGGGGTGAGTTGATAGGTTCTCATATACTCTGGGTCAAGATACCCGACTGTGCCCCTTACTTTGGTCACAACATGTGTTTTATCGGTCTCTGCATCTCCAAGTCTTGCAAAACCAAAATCAGCCACTTTCGCTCTCAGCCTCTCGGTTAGAAGAATATTGGATGACTTGACGTCACGGTGGATAATTTGCTTTTCTGTTCAAAATGAAAAGGATAATAATCGAAAGTGTTATGTGGTTTTGAGTGATTAGAATAAAAACAAAACCGTCGTTCAAGATGTTTGAAGTTGTAATAATCAGATAACTAGTTGTCAGCATGCATAGTGATTATTTAATAAATAAATAAAAATGATCAAAAAGGACATTTTTATGACAAAAGGAGACTTGCTTGTGAGATGGAGTAAAACCTCTCGAATGAGGTTATACGAAGGGGTAATTAGGTAATCGTATTAAACCCTTTGATAATCAGTTTTGTTGAAGCTAGTATGAGGTTATAGCCTCAGATGCAAATCCAACACCCCTTTAAAATGATAACTAAAAGAACCTGAAAATATATAGCAAGTAAAATCTTGAATATAAAGTTCACTGAGTACATTATGGTCGGGATTAAGCATTACCAGCATATAGATGGAGATAGGTTAAACCATGAGCAATATCGATGCAAATTTCAAGTCGTTGACTAAAGTCCAAAATATTTCCATGAGCACCTGAAACAGGAAATGACTAAATGCTGTTTTTGCTATAGTGATGTGCAATGATTAATGTCCTGGTGGTAGAGGAAATTGAAAACTGAAAACACTTACCATCCAAATGTTCTCTAAGGGTACCGTTTGGAACGTATTCTGTGATAATTAGGCGCTCGTTTCCTTTATCGACGTAGCCAAGAAGCTTCACTAGATTCCGATGATCAATTTTAGCAAGAAGTTCAACTTCACTTCTAAATTCACTTCTTAGAGCATCAAAATGTTCCTACAAGGTTTTTTTAACGGGTAAAAACGTTGTATTTTACTTAAAACACAGAAAAGTAGTAATAACTTAAAGGGTAAAAAAGTCAAAACATTCTACATAAATTCTTCCATTCTTCATCAATCCTCATTTCTAGTGGTTGACCCCAGATTTGATTTTTTTTTACTGGTGTCATTTTTTGAAAATTCAATAAGACATAAAAGACGAGTGTTGGATACTATATGACGTGTAAAAACAATTTACTGGTATCACATGACATGGGTCGGTAGTCGGGACCACATAGGTCCCCCAGTGCTCATTTCCATAAATACGTCTCACAATCACATGTCCGTTCTTTTCTCACATCAAACCAGACTCATGAAAATATTGAATGACACAAAATGATTATGACAAGTTGATAAGTTCAAAGTTTGCCTTGCCCTTAAATGTGAAAAGAAATGACCATGATATGACTTTTGAGGTCAAACAGATTGACTTCAACTTATTATATGGCAAGGGTAGCAATTGTTATAAAAATCAACGTAGTTTATCAACTTTTTCTACTAGATGAAGAAAAGTCAACGATCATATATATCAACTCTGGCATTCACATTTAGTCTGTTTGACCTAAAAAGTCAACAGTTTTGTTTCTTTTATGGAATATAGAAAGTAGTTGCATAAGTATATGTCTCTAGTCTTAGGTAAACAGAGCCCACAATCACACAAATATCTAATGTCATAGAAAGGAACCATCAATAAATTTGACATGTACATATTCTGGCTACCGTAAACTATACTCCATTGACTTTTGAGGTCAAACATATTGCTTTCAACTTCTTACACGTCTTTTTTACAAAATAATAATATCCACTAATGTTAGTCATTGATAAAAACCTTAATTCAGTTGTCACATTTTCCAGAAAAAGAGAAGTCAAAGATCAACTCTATCAACACCGTAGTTGATACTGCTTGACCTAAAAAGTTAAAGCTTTGCTCTTTTTTATGAGATATAGTCATATACGACCTGTACATAAGCAAATCCTTATTCCCAGAAATCATGTTATGTTCCAATTATGGTTCCGTGTGGCATATGGCAAAAATAATTATACTTAGGGAGAATTACTTGAAAAAGAACTAATATTGCAGAAAGAAAATAATTCGCATGCATGAGAGTATGAGAGTATTCAGACTATTCATATTACCCTTTTTGCTCGTTTTATGGCAACAAATTGACCGTCTGGTAGTTGAGCTTTGTACACAGTTCCAAAACCACCTTCACCTAGCTTTAATGCTGGTGAAAAATTTTGGGTGGCTCTTGCCACCTGGTTCATGGTCAAATGAACCGACCCAATCCTATCAAGTTTTGGAGACATAGAGAATCTGTGAGGACTAGGTGGAACGCGTAGTGGACTAGCTGGAACCTTTTCAGAAACAGAGTTCATTTCTATAGATGAAGTTGAATCCACTGCAAAACAGATTGTAATCCGATTTAATTAATTAAAATGCCAAAAAAATATAGTTGATTATTGAAAGTTTTTGTAAAGACTTTTAGCAATGAGAATGGTTTCAATTGAGACTAGAGTAAGCATTTCCGACCGATTAACTTATGGTCAACTTGGGTTGTGTTTTATCTAAAATGGGTCAAAAAGATTAGCTAGAAGGGAGCATGTCAAATGTGGTGTTGCTAAAAGTCTACTGCAAACAAAGTAACAAACTCCTACAGTCCTACGCCATCTTACTAAAATTTTTTTATATCATTATGATGATGACGATAATGATATTGTTTTGCAATTATATTAACTTATTAATTTGTGGGTCAACCGACCCATCCTATATTGACCGGTATTATAATTTGACAACCCTGTCCGACCTGCCTATCTTGCCACCTCGAGTTGGGACAAATGTGTAGTGACCCCACATTAGGAGAAATAAAATTGTGATGACAATTATATGATTTTGGGCTACTCGACTTGTTACCAAATGGTTAACGATTGGAACTGCAATGGCATTATACTGTAGGAATGATGATGGGTTGATGACCAAATGCTTGATTTGAACATAGTTTATTTTAATTAATGTTTGGCTACAATAACCCAACATTCTGTAAGACCCGAATCAATTTTATCAACATATACTTAGATTAATGGGCGTCAGTCAAAGAGGGAATTTTGGATTAAAACTTTTTTCAAAGGGGCTTCTTGATCTCAGAAACATTTTTTTTTTGTTGAGTTGTTTTTGGAACAGAGGATTCATCGAAAGGATTTTACTAGAAATGTAAAAGATTCTTGGCATGTAACATAACTGAAAGTAATCAAAAGTAATCTCACTTGAACTTGGCTCCTTTGCAAGAACAGTGTGGGCCATATCTTTCTTTCTAGAACGGAAGCAAGGGCAAAGAAAAGCACAACATAGAACTAAAATCCCAGATGCACCCATCACTAAATATTTTGCTTTAAATTTGAATTCTTTCTCATCTTTTGTTTTCTTTGACACTTTTTCCTCTCCTTTGAAAATTCCATCTCTAACTATATCCTGCAAAATCCTCCTTCCACCTGACAAACAATACAAAACCGTTCAGCATCCACAAGTTTAAAAAATGCATAACATAACACGTAAAGAAAACTTGAAAAAGTCCTGTAATGGAGATACTCAAATGTAAATTACGTATTCGCCACATTACCATCATAAAAAATGATCCTATTAACTTATGCCACATATTTGATAATGGTATTTTAGTTATTTGAGAAAAACAAGAATACAAGAATGTTTTAAATCCACAAGTTAAAAACTTCCATTGTATAGACATGTTACTCCCTATGTCACAAGAAAACTGCGAAACCCGCGTTTCTGGGATGTGAGGGTGTCTTATGAAAATTGTGAATTGTCCTTGAAGAAAAATACTCGAAGATTAAATTACATATCAGCCCATTTAATAGATGCTGTTTGACTTGGGTCACACAATTCCTTTGTGTGTAACAAAGGATTTAGATAATTGACAAATAGTCAAACCTGTTACAATTTTCATGGATTGGTCCCAGACTCCCAGAGGTAGTATACAAAATTATGTTTTCAATGCTTTTAATGAACAATGCAAATTTTCCTTCAATGGGAAGATTTTGAGATAAAATTACATATTTACCCTTTGTCTGTGATTAAAAATGATGATGTTGACGCGGGTCTAAAGATTCATTTATGTGTATCAAAGGTTATTTTACAATTCAATAAATGATCCAAATGTTGCATTTTTTATATATCTTCTCTCATAACATTCAACAAATTTCAAAATTTTTTAAAATGGCAAGATTCTGAGATAATATTATGTGTTTGCACGTTCTCATCGACTTCAAGCATGAGACATCTCTATTATGTGTAACAAAGGATACCTCGGATATTTGACAATCTATCAAAATATTGCAGTTTTCCTAGAGAAGAAGGGACAAAAGCAAACCTGAAAAACGATCCACCTGGTAGCAATGCCTTTTGATATTCCTATTGATGAAACAATGATTTGCATGATATAACTTGATGGATTTGCAAAATAAATCTTTCTTTACTAATTCCCCATTTAAATAAAATATGCTATTAGAATCACTCGAATAGTTGATATGATAAGTCCCACAAGCCTTCAATTGCAAAAATCCCGAGGCAAGTATGATTGAGGATTGGATTAACAACAGAAAACTCAACAAGATCACTCCCATTCTCATTATTGAGCATAAAATTTCATCTTATCGATTAAGATGGTTTCACAGTTCATTCAAGGATCACGAAATGCTCCAATACACGATCCCCAGATAATCTGAATCGTCGTCTGAAGTCAACTTTTAGTCCTCCAAACCTATTCACAAAATGGACAAAGAGGGTAAGTGTGAAAAAAGCATTTTGAAAAGTGATTATCTTTATATTTGGTTTCTTGTATAGAAGTAAGACAATTTGTCCTTGGTTACTTAATTATTAAGGGATCTAAATAATCAGATTTGGTTACTTTAAATCGATATTAGGGCAAAACCCAAACATTGGATGGTATGGTAAAAAAACACTTATAAACTGATTTTATCTTTAATCCTCATAATTACAATGTGGGCAGCAGAATCACATCAACACTTGCAACTACTTATTCAAATCTGATTATTTAATATCAAATAATCACTCTAAAAACACACATTCAAACAACCCCTTAGAAGGCAGAAACACAATCCAACTAAATATTCTTGAAACACAATTCCCAGAAATCAAAAGTCCTATAATTCTGAAACCTCAAAACACCTAAAATTTGTCAAACATTATCCAAATTGTCCAACGTCACAAGATTTGCAGAGAATGATAAAAGATCAAAGAAACAAAACCCTAATTTAAAACATCCTAATGTTGGCATATTTCAATGAAGCGACTTTAACAAAGTATCCAATCATACAACAAAACTATGTTTGAGAAAACTTAATTCTTTGATACCCACAACACCAAATGAATCAAATCAGTATATAGCTCATTCATGCTCCCCCTTTCAAGATTGGCATATCAAAAACTCAATTTTAAATAAATTTCTTCACAATTGAGACAGCCCCATGTGATATAAACAATAAATAAACAAAACCCATCATTGGAAACTCCTTTGATTGCCACTAAATTCAAAAAATAAGGCAACAAACATTAAAGAACAGTGAACAAATAAAGAACTGCATATTGTAAAAACAATCTTTTTATCACTTTTTTCAAAATTGAGACAATCCAAATGATAAAACAAGAAACTAAACCCCACCCATCATCTAAACCTCCTTAAATCACCATAAAAATCATAAAAATACAGTAGAAATATCAAGAATTGTGAACCATCTAATCAAGATATTAGATACCCATTCAAGATTGAAGTCAACAGACATGAAACTGGAGAAAGTTCAAACCTTTATGCAGCCGGTAGAATAAAAAGAAGATAAACATTAAGATTAGGTGGGCATATAGAGTAGATTGTTTAGAATGTTTGGTTTCTTGGAAGACTTTGATGCAGGTGTTGTGACTTGTGACGACCGGCGAAGATAGAGAGATGAATGGGGTTGATGAGAATAGAATATGTGAGTTTTGTTTTCTAAAATTGGTTTGTAATTTTGACCAAAATATTGGAAAATTATTGTAGTTGATGTCACACTCATGTAAGCAAAATGAGCTGGTTTTTGATGCTGATGAACTTTCACAAACTTTAAAGGGCTACCTAGGTCGGGTTGACCCGAAAAATATTTGTGGTTTATAAGAAAATTATTTATGTTTTATTAGAACTGGCCATTTGGACTCAAGTGGGTATATTTGGATTGATTTGGGTAGTAATAATAAAGTAATGTGTTAGATTGGGTTAAGCTATATTTTTAAAAGGGTCAAGTTGGGTAACTTTAAAACTATGAAAAATTATCAACGGGTCAAGATGGATCATAAAAAAACAAGGAACAAGTCAGGATGGATTGATTAGATTTTCTCATAACCCATCTTTCTCCACCTCATCTTTTCTCCAAAATCCACACATAGCTCACATCTACATGATAGCGATAAACATGTTGGATTTATGAACGGGTCAAGATCGGTTTACATGTCATATGAGATGAACGGGTCGGCAACCGGGCGTCATAAACTGGAGCTGCATGATGGGGGTAAAAGACCATAATATAACTGCACAACCCACGTCTACCATCACCATGCAGTTTATCTTTTTTTATTTTTATTTTATAACTATTGGCTTAAAGTTTAATTTTAAATGTGTTTATCTAGTTGTACCTTAAGGTAGGGATGTTCACGAGCCGAGCCGAACCGAACGGACCTTTGCTCGTGCTTGGCTTGTTTTCAAACCGAATCGAGCCGATCGGCTCGTTTACAACTGAGCCGAAAATCGAACGAGCATTTTTCGAGCGGTAAATTTTCGAACGAGCGGCGAACAATTTATTTGATCCGAACCAAATCGGGCATTTTATAATTATATATTTGTATAAAATGGGTCAAATCTACTAGAGTGTTACGTATAAACTATATGTACATATTAATTCGATCCGAACCGAACCAAACCGAGCGGACCATTGCTCGTGCTTGGCTCGGTTACAAACCGATCCGAGCCGATCGGCTCGTTTACAACCGAGCAAAAATTCGAACAAGCATTTTTCAAGCAAAAATTCGAACGAGCATATTTCGAGCAAATTTTGAGCGAACGTCGAGCGGTTTGAACAACCCTACCTTAAGGTATTAGAGTAATACTTAGTTATATTGCCTTGGGATTGATCTATGTATGGAATTGTTAATTAATGTGGTTTTTTGAGTCTAAACCCATTTTGACCCGACCCATCCTGACCCAAACTCATTCTGACCCGAATCCATTCTAACCCAGTTTTAAATTAGTACATTCTGACCCAAACCCATGCTGACCTGGCACCCGACCCAACCCGACCCGCACATCTTGTTAGGTATAGTTTTATACATATCTCATTGTTTAAAATTCCTAGTTTTAGTTATGTATTTTACAAAAAAATTGTTTTACAGAAATGGCTCTATATGAAACTTTTATTTTTAAAAGAGTGGTTTAATATGCTTTATTATTTTAAAAAATGTTCTTTGTTTTAAAAAATGTTCTTTGTTTTAATAACTATAACAAGTAAAAATATAATACATTAAATACATATCTTCATCAAATACACATTTTCATCACATAAAAGGTTTGCAATATCTTAAATATGTTAACTTTATTATAGCGTAAATCCTACAAAAATAATTCATATATTGGTGAAAAGTTAATATTAGAACGAAACACATAAGGATTCGGAGAATAAAACTTTAAACTAAACTTTTTTAAAGTGTATAATTCCAGGAAACAAATATATATATTTTTGGTGATTGGGTCGGGTTTCACCTAATACTTATATACATTTGCACAACGCGTAACAAGATTTGTTGGGCTAATCGACGAAGAGGGAGCATATAAAACGAACTTTATTGACGCGTAAGTTGTTGAGCAGCAAAACTAGTCTAGTGACATTACGACTCGTAAAAAAGATGAAGAGTCAAAGACATCTTCGAACTTTGATAATGCAAATCAACAACTCTTCAAGGTTAGTTTGTTCATTCGATCGTACTTTATATACTTTTAATTAGAATTTAAAGTTAATTTTAATTTTGCTCCCTAAGATTTAACAAAAGTAAAAAAATTCTTTTAAAATATTAAACACATCAACTTACTTCCAAAAGTTTAATAACTTGTTTCAATTTTAATCCTGAAGTTTTACTATATTGGATCAAGTTGAAACAAGTGATTAAACTTTTGAACTGAAACTAAAACAACTTAAAAACCTTTGGAGGTAAGTTGATGTTTTTAATCTTTTAGAGTAAAATGATTATTTTTATCAAACAATAGGAAGGAAAACCGAACTTAACTCCAGATTTCGTTTGCTTGGTTACTTGGTTGTCGAAATTTCTGGCCCAACACTTGGTTGCAATTGTGAGTCAAGTAAGTAACAATTACTTCTATTGCGAGTAAGTCAAGTAAATATAGTACTAGTAAACTTTTTATCAATCTCATTTCTGTTCCTATACATAAATACATGTCCTAAGAGTTTAAGGTTTCGGGTATATTCATTGGATTTGTTTTTGTCCATCCCTATCTGCACCAAGTTTTTTATTTTGGGAGTTGTGTTTAGTGAATTTATTTCATCAACACTATTATTCCAAGATTGAATTTAAATTGGATTATCGGATTATAAACGAATAAAGTACCATTATTAATTTATATTAAATAGTTTTTTCAACACACTACACGACTGGAGTTTTGTTGTTTTCTTTTTGCAACTCGACGGAAGTTTTCTCTAGCACTTCACGAAGTGAGTTTGGTTGTTACCACCTCAACTCCTCAAAAACCATAAAAGCGAAACCGTTTCCGATAATAGCAATATTAGCAACGATTTTTTTCGCTTATAATTGGTTTGGTTTGTCACAGTACCACAATGGTAAGTGCAATCGTTATAATCGTCGCTACCAAAACAATAGTCGATTTTGAATACAAATCCGTTTTAAAAAAATTATATGAAACGTAGAAAAAAAAAACATAAGATAACCATAGATTCCATTTCAATAAAAAGTTAACAAACAAATTTTTATAGAATATTAAAAATATTAGAAAATGAAACGGGTTCAATAAAACCTAAACCTATCAAACTTTGTGACAAAATTATAGTAAAAAAGAACAAACTCTAATGACAACATTTAAAAGAAAAAACGATGATAGATATCTCAACGATAACTACATTTGTTGTAGCTTACGATACCAAAAATTAATTAATTATAACTACAACTCTTTTCAAACAAATATATAGCAAAACGTTGATAAAACAAAAGTTAACACCACCATACAATCCTTTTTTTTAAATTAATTTCAGGTTTGATTATTTTGATCATACCCTAAAAGATAAAATATATTTATCAAATAGTAAAAAGTGATCAATACTCATAGGCTCATACTCTCAAAGTCTCATAATCTTACCGTCTGAATTTCCCACTTTTCTTTTGATTTAGGCAATTGACCCAACTAATAACCAAACTTGTATTTTTCTTCTTATGACATGTCACATGCATCCTTTCTAGTTTCTACTTCACACTTACATTTTATAATAACTTTTTAATTTAAGAATATATTATTTACCACCAGTATATATCCCACTTAAGAATAACTAACAAACAAGTGGTTGCTTCACTTGCTTCAAGAGCATATGATTATATACATATTAAATATAGGTGAAATACATTACAAAACATCAAATTATTGTAAAAAAACAAAACATAAATCTTTCAAAAAAAATTATCAACGGTTTATATATATATTGTTTAAATTTGCATTTCTTATATACAAATGATAATGTTTATTTACACAAAACCCATGAACCTAATTCTTTTTATGTTTTTAAAGTTTGACTAATTATGTACACATATGTAAGCTATGTGCAGGTAATATAATCTACAATAGACTTACGTATGTGTAGGTTTTATGCACAAACAAAATTCCTTATATTATTTTGTATTTCAGGAGAGTTAACTAAATAAGGTATTATATCATTTTTTTTATTTTGAGGGCATAAAAACCGTCCCCCACCCGCTGGACCCGACTTGGACCCAGGTCCGGGTACTACCCGATGGGAGGTGTACTCTAGTTGTACCCTTTTAAACCCGTAGGTTTGGAAGCGGTTTATGTTTTTTCAATTTTGAGTGAACCTGACCCAAATTGAACCCGACCTGGTTGAACCCGAGTCCTTTTTTTTCATTTTTTTAAAAATAGCCATTGGAACAAAATTTGACCATTTTTTTTGTATTTTAGCCCCACAACTTAGTATAAGTAGCTATGGGTTGATATGGTTGAGTAGCTAAGTCTCAAACGCAAAAAAATACTCTCGTTTACTCTCGTGGTGCACTTCCACTCTCGTTATACACTTTCACTCTCTTTATAAATATAATGGCTCGCTTATCTTCCATCAGTCAAGGTTCATCCACCTCCGTAACCGTTGTTTGGGGTTAATGAACACTTGGGATATTGTTAAGTTGAGTTATGGGTCTGTAAAGGCTCATTGCAAATTTTATAGAGCTTTGCTAGCTAAAAATTCAAACACGGCTTTAAGTAAATACATTAGCAAGAAGTTTTGTAAGTCGTTGAAAAGTAATCCGGATTCGCAACAAACACAAATGGGTGCAGATGGTGGAATCTTTCAATACGACGTTAATAAGGTTCGAGATCGAATGGTGATGTTCATAATTCAAGAAGCTTTGCCTTTTGGTCCCTTTGACAATCCTCGGTTGACCAACTTAATTCGATACATGCTTCAACCTTGTTACACCCACGTAAGTTGTACTACATGTAGACTTTAATGTTTAAATTTATTTTAAAAAAGCAACAAAAATGATTTAGTTGTACTTTTTGAAAATTTAAATACTGGTGTAAGCTTACTAGTGACGTTTAGTCGGCTCCACACGGTTTACCCGAATAGTATCATTGCATCACTACTCATTGGGTAGATCCTAGTTCATGACAAATAATGAAACGTACGATTGTATTTGAGTTTTTTCCTTATCCGCATACCAAAGAATTTTTGTTTTTTTGGATAATGTAATAACTACTTTTAATTTACAAAATAAATTTTTTTTCAATTGCATTTAATAAAGCCTTAAACAACACAATCGTGGTTGAAAAATTAAAATTATAATATCTTCCGATTTGCAACGACAATTTTTTCTATACTCGTTATGTTGCACATATTATTAATTTAATGGTGCAAGGCAGGCTAGCTGTGGAGTTACTACCTTTTTTACTGGTGCTGCAGGTTTAAATTTGCTTTTAAATGTTGGGGGTTGAATGTTTGATAGACGAGATAAATTACAATTTGGATTTGCATGACGAAAACCCCAATTTTTCAACCGAAACAAAAGAAATTAATGAAAGTTTGAAAACAATTTATAATTTTTATTTAAATAGATATGAGCCTAATGTAAACATAAGCACTCCAAGGGAATCAACCTCAAGTGGTAGTACCTCGATTAAAGATCCGTTTTGACTATGTTGAATGTTATTCGGGATGTGAAACCGCTAGCCGACAAAGGGGTAACACCCCAACAAGCGAGCTCAGTAGGTATAGTGGAACATATTTTATTTCCACTATGACTACCGAAGATTATCATGAATTTGATATTTTGTATTGGTGGAAAGGAAAGAAATCTTAATTTCCGATTCTTTACGCTATAGCCCGTGATTTACTAACTATCCAACCTTTTACGGTAGCTTCGGAATATGCTATTTCTCTTAGTGCAGGGTGATATTATTACGGAGAACACGACTCACTCCAGAAGCGATGGAGATGTGCATTTTTTAAATAAGAACTTAGACACGATAGATCGTATACAAGGCCAAACAAGCCTCGAAGATGAAACAACACTCGAAGCAAAAGTACACGATGAAAAGGTAGAAGAAGGAGCATCTTCTGGCATATCCGACGAATAACTAGCATTTGATGAAGCCTCTCGTAGAAAATAAACCTTAGACAATGACTTAAATAAAAGTTTTATGTTATTTATTATTGATTAATTTATGTTTTTTAAGTTTATTTAATAAATAGATAATGAATTTTATGTTTATTTAATATTTTTATACTAGCTACCAATGTTCAAGTTGCTAAACACACACACCACAAGCAAAGAGAAAAAAAAACCCTGGTATTGGACCCGGGTACGAGATACCCGGGTAGAGGTGTTCAAAAAAACCGGTTCGGAAAAAAAAACCGAAACCAGTTTGGCCCAAACCGGTTTCAAACCGACCCAACCCGACGGTTTAGGTTCAGTTTGTAGGTTGCGTATTTCAAACTGGTTTCTGACCCGGTTCGGTTTCAAGCCGGTTTTCAAACCGGTACTCAAACCGGTTTTCAAACAATTATTTAAAATTTTATGTTATTTAAATTGTTTCTATGTTTTATATATTATATATTTCACTTTGATTTTAAATTGAGGATTTTGTTTTTAAAATAATTATGTATTGTTTCCAACTTTATATGTTTTACTTTTTACATATAAAAATATGTAAATGCATCATATAGGTTTATTTAATATATACAATTAATGTGTAACATTTATCTTATAAGTTTATTTAATTTTTACAATTAATTGTTTTTTAATTTATAACGCTTTAAAAAAGAAAAAAAAAGAAAAACCAAACCGGTTTGGGCCCAAACCGGTTTTCAAACCGACCCAAACTGGTTTAATAGGTTTGAGTTTTTTAAGCCCAAACCGGTTTAGCACCCGAACCGGTTTGAGGCCAAACCGGTTTTGACCACGGTTGACCCAACCGGTTCCGGTTTGGACCCCAAACCGGTTTTAACCCGGTTTGTACACTACTATGCCCGGGTAGGGTTTTTAAGTTAGTGAACCCGAACCGGATTCATACCCAGTTTCATTTCAACCTGGGTACAAAAAACCCTGGTTGGACCCAACCCGGTTTGTACTTGGTTTCGGGTACGGCTTAAAACCGAAATGGTCTAGTACTATTCTCAATGTTTTAACTTTAAGTGGCAGGAAGATATGGGCTTGGACAAGGCGTATTGGGCTTGTATCTCAATTAAATGTCAAACTTACGCACAAAACCAGTTTTTTAGTAAAAATTTGATCGGTTTATAAACAAGTTGGAGTGAGCTAACGCGAGTAAAATCCGGATTGGGTTAAACGGGATCTGATTTTTATGAACGTTTGGAGGGAAAATCCGGATCGGATTGAAGATTGTTTGAAACTGAACTAGACTGGTTTTAACTAGTTTCAACGTATAGGATGTTAAACCGATTTCAATCTGGAAGAGCGGGTCGCTTTCTAACTGTTCTCACTCAAACTATCTGAAACCTATTTCCGATCAAAAATAGGTTTGGATATGCACAACTAATTCTTTTATAACTCAGTTATTCGAATTCAGGTCGTAAGAACTTGAACTAAAACTTAGATTTAAAAAGTTGAGTTGTGTTAGAACTTAACCTGACATTCATTAACAAACAAGCTTGAGCTTAAAAAATTAAGTTTAGTTTTAAAAGCTTGAGCTTAAAAAATTAAGTTTAGTTTTAATATATAATACATAAAAATAATTCAATATAAACACACGTCTTTTCTATATATAATAAAATATAAAAAATAGAGTTATATGAGCTTATGTGAGGTGCAAAATAAGGTTTTGTTGTTTTACACAAGTGTTGGCTTTAAACTTTGAATCCCACCATTAACCTTATATAAATTTCATTTTTCATAAACAAAATATTAGTGATGTATATATACTAAATGGGACGAATTCGGGCTTTATCGAACTCAAACTCGACTCGTGTACACTTTTAGAATTTAATGTGAACAACTTCTAGGATATAATTTCTAGGCATCATGTGTAACTAACATTTTCATTTAATGTGGTTTTTCATTTGCATGAAAACTCAATGACAAAATCTTGAATATGTGTATATGGTCTAGAGGTGACTAGGTGAGTGAGAAATCAATACTAGCATTTGCATACGTGTTGATAGTATTTTATTCTAAAGGCATATGGTGTTATTCCTATTCAATAAGTTTAAATTTGAGTTCCACAAAATGATTAAACAATATATGGATTTTGTGAGTAAAATTTAATTTGTGTGTTCACCCGTTAATAATAATGTGCATAACTCAAACTATTTAGTAAATGGTTTAAATACAAAGTCTTTTAAAACTAAAAAGTGTAACAAGTAATTTTAACCATGCATCTTATTAATCCATGGTTGAGATTAAAACTGTAGAGAAAAGTTTGTTAGAGAAGTTTTTTTATGAATAGTCATTTTTGTTGACTATTTATAAGTTCCTTGATTAATTTAAAACGCTCATAACTTTCATGTACAATATTATTTTTTTGTATATATTACACCAAAAAACGAGCGTCTTTTTATTTTTAAAAGGAGTATAGTATTTTTATATAAAAAGATTAAAAAAAATTTACGTTATTAAGCTTATATCTCGTCATTATGTCTTTAGTGAAATTCATTATGTCTTTTTGTTAGTTATTGTGTTTTTCTGAATACTATTGTGTTTTTTCAAAATGATGAGTTTTAAAAAATATAATGATGGAATAACATTGTTATGTATCTCTAATATTTAAACACAATAATAAATTAACAACTAATTAGTCTAATACATTAAAACAATGACCAAATAACACAATGTATCATTGTGTCTTTTGATTGTAATTGTGTTATCTTGAACACTATGAATTTTGAAAAAAATACATAGGTGAAATAACATCATTATGTACTTTTAATGGTAAAACACAATGATAGATAACATGTTTAAATAATATATTATAATTAAATAAAAAATAACATATTGTGTTAACTTCAACACTATGAGTTTTAAAAAATACATTGGTGAAAGTAAGTCATTGACACAATAACCAAAATACCTTTTTTTTAAATAATAAAAGTATATGTATCAAACAACAATCATTTTTAGCTTTTTAAATTGAACATCAATTTTAGTATAACCCCTATCCAACTATTAATACTTCATGCTTTGGGTTTTAACTAAATCCATTTTTGAAAATAAGAGCCGTTGGGCCATATTTAATGTTATGCGAAAAATTAAAACTAGTGTTTTTGTTAACAACAATTCTTTTTTTTTATACTAAAAATTTATCACAATCTACACCTAGCAATATTTAAGTTTTCAATATATTAATTGTGTAGTATACTAGTTATCATGATTTTGGGCTGTTAATCACGAGGATAGCCTTAGGTGCTGTTTGTTTTTTCTGCAGGAAAATGTCTGCAATCTGCGGACCACATCTGCAGCAGAAGAGGTGGACCAAATGTCTGCAATCTGCAAGAAAAAGACTGTTTGTTTTGTTTAACATCTGCAGAATGCTGAAATATTTTATAATTACTCTAAATTTATTTTTTAAACTTTTACAATACAATTAATTATAGCAATCACTTTAAACCCTAAATTTTTAGGTGTTGATAATTCACATATAATATTTACTACCGTTTGCTACATGATTTGTTGACCACAAAAGAATTTAGTAGAATTTATTATTTTAAGTGGACTTCCATCATAATGTCTATCTATTACTTCTCTAAATATCAAGATATGCCACCACACCACCACTACCATTTTCCGTCATCACACCGCCACCATCGTGACTGCCACCACCACCACACCGCTGCCAAACCTTCTCTCTAAGGTACTTTCTTTTTACCATTCATACCGAAACCCTACAACCCGTCAACCGTGACCAGCGCTCCCTACCATTACAACTTCTGACCACCGCTATTTCCGACGACAACTGGCTCCGACCAACACTACGTTCAGCCACCACACGCCTCATGTCTTTAGCCACCACCGGAAAAAAACATCGCACCCTTTCTCTCTCTCTCTGTCTCTCATTTTGGGTTGTGGAAAACCGTAGGTTACCATCGTTAACCACCACCATCAAACACATTGTCACGAACACTTACATCCACCACCGCCAACCACCCCCGACGAGGTGGCGAGGTGGCGACGGTGGCGAGGTGGCGACGGTGGGCGAGCAGGCGACGGTGGTGAGGTGGTTGTGAAAGGGAGTGGGGGTGGTGGGTATGTGGGGAATGAAGATGAAGGTGGGTATGTTAGGGCTCATTCAGAAGAGAAGAGGTTAGAAGAGGTTGTGAAGACATTATTCCATCTCTTCTCCGTGCAGAGGTGGGAAAGACATTTTTTAATGAAACGTCTTCCAGAAAACAAACAGTCTGCGAAGTAAAAACCTCTTCCCGCGTCTGCGAGCGCGCAGATGAAGAGGTGGGGAAGAGGTTTTTCAAAAAACAAACACCCCCTTAGTTTTAGTGAATGGATCGCCTACCAAAGAATTCCAAATTATGCGGGGTTCGAGACAAGGAGACCCGTTATCTCCGTTTCTATTCATTATAGCTATGGAGTGGCTTCATGTGATGATATCTAAAGCTATTGGGATAGGGCTGTTTGAAGGCGTCCGATTACCATATGGGGGTCCTATTTTATCTCTTTGTTTTATGCTGACGATGCTAATTTTGTTGGGTCATGGAGTGATTCTAACTTTAGGAATCTAAGGAGGATTCTAAGGCTTTTTTCACTATCCAGGACTGATGATAAATCTTCAAAAGAGCAAGTTAGTTGGGTTGGGGGTTGAAGAAAGCCAAGTCGCGCAAAAGGCTGCTTTATTGGGGTGTAGGTCGGGGGCATTTCCTATAAATTACCTTGGGCTTCCAGTGGGAGCTAACATAAACAGGATAAAGTTTTGGAAGCCGGTAATTGACAGAATCAATGACAGATTATCAGGATGGAAAGCTAGAAGCTTATCGTTTGCTGGAAGGGTAATTTTGTTAAAGGCAGTCCTAGGGAATCTTCCCATATATTACATCTCTCTTTTTAAAATTCCGGTAGGAGTTGTTAGAACTTTAGAGGGGATTAGAAATAAATTCTTATGGAGAGGTCCCTCTATGAGTAAAAAGATTAGATGGGTGGTTGGGGAAAAGGTAGTTTGTGCTAAAAGAAAAGGAGGTTTGGGGGTGGGGGAGCTAAAAATCACAAATATAGCGATGCTAACAAAGTGGTGGTGGAGATTTAAAAATGACGAAGATCAGCTATGGGCCAAGGTGGTAAAAGCGGTACATGGCAATAACATGAAGAAGTGCTTGATTCCTCTAAACAAGTCGATTCCGGGAGTTTGGAAACAAATTAAGGAATGGAGAAGACTTTACAGAAAGCTCATGTTGATGTGAACAAGAAACTCAAAGTGAAGATGGGTGAAGGAAACAAGGTGGCGTTCTAGTTCGATACATGGTTGAGTGAGGGGCGATTATGTGACGTATATCCGGGCATATTTAATCTTACTGTGGTTAAAGGGGCAAAAGTTATAGATAATTATTTCAGAGATGGGAGTGACATACATTGGCAATGCGTGTGGAAAAGGTGTCCGATTACTGTATCTGAATGGGAAGTAAGGCTGTAAACGAGCCGAGCCGACCCGAGCCAGGATGGGTTCGAGCTCGAGCTCGAAGCTTGTCGAGCCGAGCCGACCCGGCTTGAAAATTTTAACGAGCTCAAAACACCGGCTCGAGTTCGGCTCGTGAAAAGCTCGAGTCAACTCGTGGCTCGTTCGAGCCAGCTCGATTTAATTTTTTTTAATTTTTCACATTAATTTATATGAAAACACAAAAAATATATATTAAGGCTTTTACATTTTGTTGGGTACTCCGTACTTATGGGAACAAAGATCATTATTTTGAATATAAACAATTTACTATAAAGTTATATATTACTTTTTAAACAAAATACTTAATGTTTCTAAAAAGAATTTATTTTTATTTTAAAAAAAACATTTTTAAAATCCTAATATAAAAAGAATAATCTTAATAGTAGTAGTAGTAGTAATAATAATAATTATTATACTATATATATATATACATACATACATACATACAGACATTATATTATATATAATATATATATATATAATATATATATATATATATATATATATATATATATACGTATACGTATATATATATATATACGTATATACGTATATATATACGTATATACGTATATACGTATACGTATATATATATACGTATACGTATATATATATACGTATACGTATATATATATACGTATACGTATATATATATATACGTATATATATATACGTATATATAGATAGTATATATATATATATATATATCTATACGTATATATATATCGATATATATATAGATATATATATATATATATATATATATATAGATATATCTATATATATATAATATATATATATGAGGTATGTATGTATGTATGTATGTATGTATATATATAGTATATCTATACGTAGATATATCTATACGTATATAAGATATAGATATAGAGAGATAGATATAGATAATATATATATTATATATATACGATAGATATATAATATATATATATATATACGTATATATACGTATATATATATTTATACACACGTAGATATATATATATATACACACGTATATAGATAGAGATATAGATATAGATAATATAGATATATTATGATATATATATATATATATATATATATATAATATTATAGATATCTATATATATATATATATTATATATATATTATTATATATATATATATATATATATATATATATATATATATATATATATATATATATATGGTTAGGTTCTTTGCAGAACTTGATTTATTTCAGAACCAGCAGAACCTATAACAACCATTGATTAACTTGATCAATGTTGTGATTAAAAATGATAAAATATGCAAATATTCATTTAATTAAATGATTTTAAATTAGTAAAAGGGTATAATTGTAAAAATATTTTTTCTCTCTCCAATTACTTGTTAAGTTAATTAATTAGTTTCTCTTATTATTCCTCTCTTTATCCTCTCTCTCAACTTTTCTCTCCCATCTCTCATCTTTACAAATAAACCTATAAAAAAATTCAAAATATTATTCAATATATCACGTGTCTTTCTTAGATCATAAATTACTGAATCAAAGAAACTCAAGTGATTTACATATGTGTAAATCAGTATCGTTTGTAATATATATTTATAAATTACATATATGTATATTATTGAATTTTCAATTTATTATACAAACATCATCTTTAAAAAAAAACATGGTAAATTCTTAGTTGTTTTGCACCAGATCAACTTAATAAAAAATTGAGATATCAATGATTTACATATACATAATAAAAATTGAATTTTTCGTTAACTATACGTACACAAGCTTACACATACATTTACATATACGTAAATAAGCTTACACATACATTTACATTTACATAAGTCTATATACATATATGTAGTTGTAACTTCATAATTTTCAAAAGTTTATACAGAACGTAAATTCAAATCATACATGAAAGAACAAACCTTTTTAGAATTATTAAACAGACAACTTCATGACCGATATCATCTTCATTGTCATCATCATCATCTTGTTCAATACAATCATCTTCATAGCAACTTCGTCATCAATAACAACTTCAACAACCATTTGATCTATATGATTTTGAATAGAATCACCAACCAGATTAACCGTTGTATCAATATTTTTCGTGAAGGCATTATACTGCAAAATGAATTGCATTAATTGCACAATATGGTATGTAACTAAACAATAATATATACTAACCTGCTACAATATTCGAATTTATAAGTGAATAATCTGCTATATTATAAACGAAATTCGACTCGGTTTGTTAGTCGATTAAGAAAATATCTTCAATTCAAAAGGTTGAAAATTTTGCTTAATGTATAATAATACTGGACTGATTTCACCAGATTTTTTGATTTTGAATGTGAGGATTTAATGGGGGATTTTGGCTTGAAGATGATGAAAGATGAATGTGGACCAAATTTTAGGAAGATTGTAAATCTTGTCAAAATTAGATATTGGAAACTACTATAATTAAAATAAGTGATAAAAGGAAAATAATTAATTCCTAAATAAAATATGACCTTAATACCCTTTATTAATAAATTAAAATAAAAACAAAACTATATTAATCAATGGCTAAGATTAGTTCTCACAGTTCTCACGGTCTTTAAGAGTTCTGAAAAGATCCTGACCATATATATATATATATATATATATAATATATTAGATAGATATATATAGAATATAGAGAGAGATAGAGAGATATATATATCGATATAGATATATAGATAGATATAGATATATAGACAGATATATAGATACAGATATATAGATATAGATACATATATATACATATATAGATATATAGACAATATATAACAGATAGATAGAAGATAGATAATATATATAGAGAATATACAGATAATATATATATATATATATATAGATATTATATATATATATATATATATATATATATATATATATATATATATATAGGGAAGGGATCAAATGAGAACTAGTTTTTTTTGTGAGAACTCTAGGAACCAATCTCAACCACTAGTTCTCAATAGCAAAATTGTAATTAACAAAAACATATTTAAAAAATTTATAAATAAAAAAATTACATAAAAAATAAAACACAAAAATGTTCCCCTACTTTCCCTCTTTCATAAAAAAAATAAAAAAAATTAAAAAAAATAAAAAAAATTCCCGTTTTTTTTTAACAAAATTCGTTTTACACATGTGTAATATTGGATTTACACATGTGTATAACAAATTTTACACATATATAAACAACGGATGTACGATTTTTTAGAAAAGTATATCAATATGGTAGGCGTTGGAAAGATAAAAAATACTGAATTTTATGGTAAATCTTTTTTGAAAAAATGATGTCGTGAAAAAAAGTTATGAACGTTTTAAGAAAAGGGGGAAATGGCATGTGATTTGAATGTGATAAAAAATGAGTGGCTTAGATTGGTTCCTAGAGTTCTCACAAAAAAAATGGTTCTCATTTGAACCCTCCCCTATATAAGGGAGGGTTCAAATGAGAACTTACTTTTTTTGTGAGAACTTTAGGAACCAATATGAGCCACTCATTCTTGATCACATGCAAATCACATGTCATTTCCCCTTTTTTTAAAACGTTCATAACTTTTTTTCACGACATCATTTTTCCAAAAAAATTTCGCCATAAAATTTAGCATTTTTTATCTTTCCAACACATACCATATTGATATACTTTAAAAAAAAATCGTCCATCCGTTGTTTACACATGTGTAAATCTGGTTATACACGTGAGTAATACTGGATTTACATATGTGTAAATCCGGTATTACACATGTGTAAATAAAATTTCGTAAAAAAAACGAGAATTTTTTTTATTTTATATAAATTTTTTAAATTTTTTTATGGAAGAGGGAATATAGAAGAATATTTTTGTGTTTTTATTTTTTCTATTTTTATGTTATTTTTCATTTTAAAATTTTTTTTATTATGTATTTGTTAATTACCATTTTGCCATTGAAAACTAGTGATTGAGATTGGTTCCTAGAGTTCTCACAAAAAAGTGAGTTCTCATTTGAATCCTCCCCTTTATATATATATATATAATATATATATATAATATATATATATATATATATATATATATAATATATATATATATATATATATATATATATATACACACATATATACATACACACATATATTATATGCACCGAGTCACGAGCCGAGCAAACGAACCGAGCCACGAGCCGAGCTAACCCTGTCTCGAGTTCGGCTTGTTTAGAATTCGAGCCAAGCTTTTTTCGAGCAAACTTCGAGCCACGAATTTTTTATGCAGCTCTAATGTGAAGAGTATAAGGGATTAATGTTGTATTGAGCAGGCGTAATCTTGACAGAGGCAAGGATGTGTGGTTTAACATACTTGTGCAATCCATATTTAGTATATAAAGTTATTTTGTGTTAATTATACATTAAAAGATTTGAAAGAATAAATTTATTTTCATTATTATTTATGGAGTATAATTCATTTGTTTTAAAACCTAAGAGCATATATATTTTGATAAAAAAAAGCTTTGGGTGGACATTTGATATAATTTTAGAGCTTCTAATTTTAACCTTTTAGTTTATCTCTCTTTTTAAATAAATACATTAACTACTAGTAATATCATGTAACTTTTTTGGGGTTACACATTTTCTAATAAATTAAGAAGATGCTTTTTACAAATATAATTTCTTAAAATAAAATTTTAATAAAATAATAAATAATTCTAAAATATCAAACTTTTTTAAAGACATGAAATATTTTAAACATAATTTTTTTTAAATTAATTTATTCACTAAAATAATTAAAATTTGGAGTTATAACAAGGGAATTTATTTTTAAAAATACATATTTTAAAACGGCTTGCTTTGAGACAAAATGTTAAAAATCTTTTTTTAAATAAAAAAATTAAAAATAAAATTTAAAAAAATAGCATCATTGTTTTTATTACTTATAGTGATTATTCGTACGTAATTCAATCATATATTATCTCAAAATATCGCTTTATAATTAATTTCGTTACTTACTATTTAATTTTTTATATTAAATCCGTGTAATACACATAAAATAACCTAGTAATATATATTATAACCAAAGTAAAAAAGAGAATAAATTTTCTACTAACATAAAAAATGTGATACAGTAAATTATCATTTCACCCGAAATCTAAACATTATTTTCCGGTCAAAAATATTAATGGTTTTTATTAGTGGCCCAAGTTAGTGGCGATTATTTTTAAGCAAATAATATGAATAAAAATAAAAGAAGAATATTCTTGTGAGCATAATTCAAATTCCAAAAGGGTTCGATATGACCTTTTGTTTCTAAGGTGCGGTCACCATCATGTGACACAACCTCATATAATGTGAGTGTTATTTGATACTAAGAGTATTCTCTGGGTGCCCGTACATATTAATGTGAGTGTATACTTTATGTTATGAAGTATTGTTATTAGTAGTTGTGAGTATAAATGAGAGAAAATTTATAGGGATTGTATCGTGATTTATCATATTTGGGCAAATATGATACAACCTCCATAAATATATTAATATATTTAAAAGTGTTTGTGAGAGGAGGTGAAAGAAAATATAATAATAAATATATAAAAAGTATTATTTGATTGAAAAAGAAAGTAATCAAGTAATGTTTTTTGTGTAAAATACAGAGTAAGGTTATATTTAAAAAATATTTAATTTAAAATACAATACCAATCTAAAAAGAAATTGTGTTTAAGATGTGTTATTTTCTTAATTGTAAACAAAATATATTTTGATCATTCTATTAAACACGTCAGATCATTGTGTTTAATATATTTTAAAATTATGTTTATGTTTTAAATCATTTCATTATTGTTATTTAATATATTATATAGACTTATTGTTATTTTATCATTATGGTTTTGCAGGACCGTTTAAGGGCTTAAACACAATTACAACACAACAACACAATGAGAAGAGTAACTAAACTTTAATCAAACAGTGAACTGGATTTACCAAGTTGATACAAAGAACAAAAGTAAAGTAAAGAGACAGAACAAGAGAGTTGGGTTTCAAGGAGGCAGTATATTGCTTTCTCAAGTTCTTTTACAAGTGTTACAAAGCATAAAGAAAGATACGAAGAACTTGAAATACTTATACTACAACCTACAGCCGGCTATACTTTGAAAGCCAGCTGGATACAATTGACTAGACACTAACAAAATCAATTGTAGGATCAAAAGGCATATCTGCCTTTTGACCTTGTGACTATGACATGCCATAGCTCACATCTTTATACATTACAAAAAGGATAAAGTACATAAAGTAGAAAGTAGAAAGTTAAGACTCAAGACCTCAATGTACAGTTACCAAAAGCATGGACTTTTCACCAACTCATGTAAGTTGGTGACTTTACAAAGGTGCAGCGGAAAAGGTGCTTTATGGACAGTACATCAGATAAAGCATGTATACTAAAAGTTTCGGAAAGAAATCTGTCTTCATAGGTTGAAGCTTCGGAAGACTTTGTCTCTGAGGCTTCGGAAGACTTCATGTTTGGCTTCGGAAGATATTGGTATTGGCTTCGGAAGATTTTACACTTAGAGTATTTTCTAGTGCATTGTGTAAAACTTCCGAAGCATTCTATACTTCAGTACTTAGTGCATGTTGCAGAGACACTTTGGATGTTTTGGTTGCATCAGACTTAAGGAATCCTTACAAACTCCCCCTAGGCTGATGCTACCAAAACACTTAGAAGATCTTCAGATGTTGGTAGTCTTCAGTACAATCATGACCATTCCTTTCTTCATTAGATGGTCAAGATCATCAAGACTTTCATAGTATCTTCTCATCTCAAAGAGATCATGCAGAGGTAAGTTGATTATGTCTTGCCAGGAGTAGACATTCTCAATACCTTGATCTCTGATAACATGCCATCTTTCTGGATTAGTAGAGTAAGTCCAGGACAAGATGGGTGTCTCAGTTGTTAGAGGAGCCACTTGCATAGGAGTTGATTGGGCTGCCTCATCATGCACTTCCTCAGGTTGATCTGACTCAGCCTGAGGTGTAGAGGTAGATGACTTAGGCTTCTTCTTCTTTGTCTTTGGTTTAGAAGCCATTCTCTTCTTCCTCTTAGATGACTTTAACTGAGAAGACTGGTCTGCAGCACCTTGTTGATCATCATTGTCTTTCTCAGTTGGGTGTTCCTCCCTCACAGGTTCAGAAGGAGAGGGAGTTTGACCCTGCCTTGGATCAGAAGATGAAGCTTGCTGAGGCTCAGCTGGAGGTTCTGGTTGAGGTGTCTCAGGTTGTTCAAACTTGACCTCCACTTCAGGTGGGACTTGACTTGGAAGAGAGTGCAAGTCAATCAGTTCACCACTCTTAATCTTCTGCTTGATCACCCTTATATGCTCATCCATTGTGGATAGAGACATAGGGCCAAGTCTCCTTCCGGAGAATCCATATAGCTTCAAGAAGCTCATCATCCTTTGTCTGTCAGCAGACTTCTTTACACTCTTTTGGATGATGGCTCTTGACCTTGCAGCTTCTTCCCTTAGCTTCCTTTTGGTTGTCTTTCTTTCTTTGACTAGCTCAAGCTCAAGTTGCTTTAGGTACTCAAACTCAATGAAGTCATAGGACAGGGGAAGAAGTGTATCTGCCTGATAGAAGCCTGTGGCACTCAGGTAGTTGATCATCTTGATCCTATCATCTTCTTTATCTACCTGAGGTTCTTGTGGAGCCACATCTTCCTGTGCAGGACTTTCTTGAAATGGAGAGAGAGTGGGAGCATGCTTGTAGAGTCTTTTCTGTCTCCTCTCCTCTTTAAATTGGAGAAGTAGCCTTGCATCCTCTTTCTCCTTCATCTCTCTTGACACTTCCATGTTAGCCAGTTCATTCAGTTCTTCTAAGGGGAGGGAGATGATTTCATCAATATCATAGTTCCTGGTCTGTAAATAAGTAATCCTGACTGCCCTTAACTCATCATCTTGAGTATTTGGTCTAGGGGCAGCCCTGATTGCAGCTTGCATGAAGCTTGATGACCCAGAAGAACTTTCTCCCCTTAGCTTCCTTTTCCTCTCTCTCTTCCTCCTCAATTTCCTCAGGAGTCATTATCCTTTCCCTTTGTCACCAACAGACCTTTGTGACTCAGGGTGGATAGAGGCTGGCCTTCAAATCTTAGGGTCCACCTTAACATCCAGTTGACCGATGACATTGCCTGATTGCCTAAGTCTCCTTCTTAGAGTGAACTCTGCAAGGATCCTATCTTGGATTCTTGAGCCAAAACCTGTCCGCTTGTCTTGAATTGCTTGGATTGACAAGTGGCATGTTGACTGATCAATCTTTCATAGAAGTCAGGCTTTGAAATCAAACACTTTGTTGGTCCCTGAACTCTGTGAAGGATAAGGGCTCTTCTGTCAGCATCATACCTCCACCTTATGATTGTAGTTGGCAGTTCTTTATGGTGGAGATGAGACAGCCCTTGGTATACCTTCCTCAAAGAGACTCCTGATGATTGAGTCTATAGAGTCCACATTAATGTGAACTTGAGGAAGTTGCTGAGAATGCACAACAGCAAGTGAGGATGGTGAGTCTCTATGTCTTTCTCTGTGAAGAACTCCCAGGTTCTGTGGTTGTAATAACTTCTCCCCCTTTTTGGTAGCATCACCTACTTGCATAGGTGAGCTGGAGGATAAGTCAATCACTTCCACAGGTTCTTGTGTTCCTGGTTGAGCTCTCCTTAAAGGTCTCCCAACTAGTTTTCCTTTAGATATGAAATCTGAAGTTGCTGATCATTGACCATGTTATGTAAGGTAGTCACCTGAGATTCCAAGTGACTAACCTTAGAGACTAAATAGCAGCATGTTTTTGACAGTTTCTGCACCTTTAGTCTCAAATTCCCCTCATCTTCATCCGAAGAATCATTGGGGGATGAGATGATTGGACCAAAGTCCTCTCTCTCACCACCAGCTTGAGGTTCTGGCTGCTGGTTCCTTTGCTCACTAGCAACCTCAGTTGAGATGCCAGCAGTGGGCTGAGTTGCCATGGTTGAGGTCTTAATAATGTAATCACTTTCAAAAGTGAGAGCCTCTTCCATATGGACATCCTGAACATGTTCAGAAGTGTCCACCTCAGTAATAGGTGACTGATGTGGGATAGACTGAGGAGAGTCAGAGGTACTCATCTCTCTTTGAGTAGGAGAGGAGAAGAGAGACTCATTGTACTCACTGAATCCTAAGTCTTCATAGTGTAGAAGGATAGGTGGGAATTGGTTGGTTGAGATCTAAAGGCTGGGGATGGTAACTGTCCCTGAGGTTGTTCACTTAGTGTTGAGACTCAGAGTGAAGGCTTAAGGCTGTTGTGGGCTGTGAGCCTCTAGGGTGAGCATGAGGAACCTCAGCCCTGATAGGTGAAGAAATGGGAGTGTGTTTCTCCTCAGGGAAGTGGAGACTGTAGCTCTAGTGTCCACTTCTCCTGTAAGTTGAGCATATGGGGGAGCTCTAGTGTCCACTTCCTCCTGTAAGGTTGAGCATATGGGGGCCTGCACAGACTCAATAGCCTGAGCAGGGGTTCGTTTGGTTTTTCTTTGGTAGGTGAGGGTGATTTGTGGTCTTTTTAGAGGTAAGGATAAAAGAGGTGTGGGTTCAACACTAGCTTGTGTTGCTAGGTTGTCACCTTGAGCAATGAGCTCTAACATTTTGGGGACTAGGGCTGTTTCTACCCCTGAGAAGCCTACAGTTGGCTTCTTCATTATTTTAAAGATGTCGGGCTTCATCTGTCCCAATTTAAGAATATTATTTGTTTCCCTCAACTGTGAGCCCAGTTCACAGTTGAGAATGTGTTGAACATATCTAGGAAACATGTAATACTCTAAGGAGTCCAAGTTTGCAAGTAAATTAGTATAAACAAATTGAGAATACCTGAACTTGACCCCCTGAACCATTCCATGAACTATAAAAGAGAGATCCTCAGGAATCTGGTCCCATCCACCATGCTTGTTTGATAAGCTGTGGATAACCACATGGAGCAGGTATTTCCACTGGGATGAGACCTTCCCTTCCTGAAGGTCTTTACAGAGAAATCCCTCATAGCCCATCTGCTCAAAGGAATGATTAACAACTTTCTTTGGGAAGGACAACTCACCTTCTTCATCATCCAGCTGCAAATGTTGGTTAATGATGGCTGGAGTGATGAAGATTGTCCTCCCTTGCATTGTGGCAGACAGTGCCTTCTCCCCATCCATAACGACCTCTTGGCAGGTCTTCCAGAATTCAAGCAAGTGATCCTCATACAGAGTAGGATCAATGGTCAGGGAGGTGAAGTAGTTGGATAGAGTTAAGAATTGGCAAATCTCTGAGAAACTTGCATCTTTCTCAGAGCTTAACAGAGCAACTTGATTATGTTGCCTGTGAAGTTGCATGGAGAAATCTAGGTTGTTTCTGCGGTTAAGGTTGGCCATTTCAGAAGCTTAAGGGTGAATAAAGGTAGAAAGCAAAGGCGGTTTAGAGAATTAGGTTAGAGGAATAGTGGAATTGAGGAAGATAGTGAGGAAAGAGGGGGAACCGTTGGGTATTTATGTGAAAAGGGATTTGAACCAAAGTTAATGAAAGAGGATAAACTTTGAAATCCGGAAGTCGGTCCCACCTCTGAAAAAGTAGTTTACTTTGCTCAAAAAGTAGTTTTCTTGGAATTCGAAAAGCTTCCGAAGGTAAATTGTCTTCGGAAGTTTTAATGAAAAAGCTTCCGAAGCTAAAATGGCTTCGGAAGATTTTCCTGAGAGTCTTGAAAATTTATGCTTCGGAAGAGAAATAAACCTTGGATGCTTTGTATAAAGAACAACAAAGCTTCCGAGAGTTAATTTTGCTTCGGAAGGAAAAAGTCCTTAAAAACAATAAGTGTCTGAGATAAGAAGTTTAAGCTTCGGAAGATGGGTTTAGACTTCTTCCGAAGGTAAAATCTCTTAGACAGTTATTTATTTTGAAGACATAATTTCTTCCGAAGATAAAATTTTAACTTCCGAAGTATCAGTAAATTCTCAAGAATCTAAGGAAAGTCTTCAAAAAGATTTTTTTTTCATCCAAAGAAAACATGAGCTTATGAAAGTGATGAACTAGACAACTTAGGACACACATATTTTAAGAAGAAATAATTAGAATTAGTTTTAAGAAAAAGTCTACTCAAAGTTAATCATCCCAATAGCTGATATCAGATATTTAAATCTCTGTTCATCAAAAGCTTTTGTAAACAGATCAACATATTGTTCATCTGTATGAACTTTGACCTGATGTTGATGTGTTTTGGTCCTTGAGTGCTGCACAGGGTTCTCAGTGATAGAGATAGCACTATTGTTGTCTATGTGGATAGGAGTCTCTTTGAAGTTAAATCCATAGTCCAGCATCTGATTTTGAATCCAAAGCACTTGAGCACAGCAGCTTGCAGCAGCAATGTATTCAGCCTCAGCAGTTGATGCAGACACACAGGATTGTTTCTTTCTTGCATTGCCATGAGACACCCTTCCACCAAGGAATTGACACCCCCAGATGTAGACTTTGCAGTCATGTTGCAACCACCATAATCACTATCTGTATAGGCATACAGATTGAAATTTGGATTCTTTGGATACCATAGACCAAGTGTTGAAGCACCTTTGAGGTATCTTAAAATCCTTTTCACAGTGATTAAGTGAGACATCTTAGGGTTGGCTTGATATCTTGCACAAATACATGTAGCAAACATGATATCAGGCCTGCTAGCTGTAAGATACATAAGAGACCCAATCATAGCCCTGTATAAAAATGTTCATCTACACACTCCCCCTCAAGATCAGGTCCAAGGGAGTGGTTTTGGCTATGGGTGTCTTAGCAATCTTACAATCAGTCATGTTGAACCTCTTGAGTATGTCTTGAACATACTTTGACTGACTTATGAAGATGCCATCTTCAACCTGCTTCACTTGAATTCCCAGAAAGAAATTGAGTTCTCCCATTGAACTCATTTCAAATCTGTCTTTCATCAGCTTCTCAAAGTCTTTGCAGAGCTTTGGATTAGTTGAACCAAAGATGATGTCATCTACATATACTTGAACTAGCAATAAGTCATTTCCCTGTCCTTTGATGAAGAGAGTTCCATCTATAGTACCTCTCCTGTATCCATGTTTACAAAGATACTCAGACAGTGTCTCATACCACTTCCTGGGTGCCTGATGCAGCCCATAAAGAGCTTTGTCAAGCTTGCAGACATAATCAGGATGATCAGGGTCTACAAAACCAGGTGGCTGTTTGACATAAACCTCTTCATCAATCACTCCATATAAGAAAGCACACTTTACATCAAGTTGAAAGACCTTGAAGTTCTTGGATGCAGCAAATGCCAGGAATATCCTAACAGCTTCTAATCTTGCTACAGGAGCAAAGACATCAGTGTAGTCAATCCCTTCTTCTTGTGTGTATCCTTGAACAACTAGTCTTGCCTTGTTCTTGATGATGATTCCTCTATCATCCTTCTTATTCCTAAAAACCCATTTGGTTCCAATGGTAGTCTTCCCATGAGGAAGAGGACAAAGGTTCCAAACTTTCTGCCTTTTGAATTGAAGCAGCTCTTGTTGCATAGCTTCAACCCAACTTCCATCCTTTAGAGCTTCATCAACTTTCTTTGGCTCTATCTGAGATAAGAAACAAGAGTGAAGACCAACATTTGCTTCATGGGTTTGTCCTCTTGTTCTTACCCCTGTGACAACATCTCCAATGATGTTTGTGGTGGGGTGAGACTTGTGGATCCTTAGCTGAGGGATCACAGCAAGTTGCTGAGAAAGATCCAAATTTGAGAAATTTAGATCTGGTCTGGAAGATTCACCCTCCACATTATCACACTTATCAAGATTAACTTGATCCAATGAGTGTGTGACATCATTGATGTTGTCATCTATGGTGTGGTTATTAGCATCAAGGAATTCCTGATCACTATCACCATCACCATTGTTGTCTTCTACAATTGAGGTGTCTTATCTGGTTGAGAGGCCTCTGAGCTGGAATTTGAAGGCATACTAGATGTATCAGCTGAATTTGTCATTGTAGTGCTGATAGAAACCTCATTTGCTGAAGAAGGAGGATCACTTGTGTATTTAAATTTTCTGCAGATCCTGACACATTCTCACAAGATTTGTTAAAACAGTTGGTAACTAAATCAAGATCAAACTGCCAATCAGGACCAGAACCAGCCACACAGGGTGTGTGTTCATTGAAAGTCACATTGGCTGACTCCTCAACAATTCTAGTTCTGAGATTGTATACTCTATAAGCCTTAGCTTGGGAAGAGTATCCAATGAAGTGTCCATCATCTGATTTCTCAGCAAACTTGGCAATTTGATCCTTGGTATTCAAGATGGTGCAGGGACATCCAAATGACCTGAGAAAACCAATGAAAGGTTTCCTCTTGTGCCAAAGTTCATAAGGAGTCTTACCATGTGTCTTAACTACTAAAACTCTGTTTTGCACATAGCAAGCAGTATTAACTGCCTCTGCCCAGAAGGTGATGGGCAGTTTAGAGTCAGACAACATAGTTCTTGCAGCTTCAATAAGTGTCCTGTTTCTCCTCTCAGCAACTCCGTTTTGCTGAGGAGTCCTGGGAGCACTATATTGTCTTGTAATACCTTTTTCATCACAAAATGTATCAAGGATTTGGTTCTTGAATTCAGTTCCTTGATCACATCTTATGGTTTTGACCTTGTGATCACATTGATTCTCAACTTTTAAGATGAAATTCTTCAGAATCTCAGGGGTTTCATCCTTAGTTCTAAGAAAGAAAACCCAAGTGAATCTTGTAAAATCATCTGTGATCACTAAACAATAAGAGGTCCTTCCTAGACTCATTACACTGGTGGGGCCAAAAAGATCCATATGTAACAAGTGTAGGGGAGTAGTGATGGAGTTCTTTTCCTTAGGCTTGTGAGATACCTTGTGTTGCTTCCCTTTCAGGCATGCAACACAATGATCATCACTTGTAAACTCTTTCTTTGGCATTCCAGTTACCAGATCATGTTTAATTAATCATGTTCTTAAAGTTTACATGGCACATTCTTTTATGCCATAGGAAAGACTCATCACTATTTGCTTTAGATAGAAAGCATGAAACTTCTCCAGAGGGAGATGTTTCTTGCAGCATCTTGTACATGTTCCCTTTCCGCTCTGAGCAGGATATGCTCATGAGGAATGACCACTCCAGGTTTGAGGACAATGCACTCATGCTCAGTAAAGAGCATGTTATGACTCTGATCACAAAATTAGGATACACTCAGAAGATTGTACCCAAGCTCCTAAACAAAAATTACCTTCTCAATGCTGAGCTTACAATTTGTGACCTTGCCCCTTCCCGAAATGTAACCACCTTCATCTCCTCCAAAAGCAACTGGTCCTCCATCAATTCTCTCAAAATTATGGAGTAGAGACCTATTGCCTGTCATGTGCCTGGAACAGCCACTGTCAATTATCCAGACATTCCTGTTTGTCTTGAGCTGTTCCTGCACAAAGAAAATGATTAGTTACATTTGAAAACCCAAGCCTTACTTGTCTTGGGCTCACTAAGTGTTATAGAAGGTAATGCAACAGTGATAGATCCTATGGTTGTACTATGGGGATCTTCAGCTGTTGTTAATGGAGAAACTTCAGTCATTTGATCTTTCTTAGACTTCCACACCACCTTTGGAGTCTTGGACTTGACCTTCAAAACCTTAGAAGCTTTTGGTACTTCACAAGTTTTGATAACTGAACCTTCGGAAGATTCTATAGTCATTGCAGTAGACTTCAGTGCTTCGGAAGAACTCCTTTCTTCCGAGACCAATTTTACTTCCGAAGGTAATTTTCCATTTACCTTCTTCTTTGATTTGGAGCTTCCGAAGGAAACAGACTTTTCTTCCGAAGCTTGAGACTTCTTGAAATTTTTTGAAGTCTTTGTATTGGTCATGTGGATAGTACCTTTAGGATTGTATGGGCAATCCTTAGCAATGTGAGAGGTACTCTCACACATGACACATGGCATTTTCTTCTTCAAAAGAGTCTCCTTATGAGAGCAAGACTGGCTTTGGTCACATCCCTTCTCCACCTTCATCTTGGTAGATGCTGAGACAGTTCTTTTGGGCAGTGAACTGTTCTTGGAGTTTGATGGTCCAGGCTGTGCAGCAGTGGTACACAGCAGCTCAGTCTTCTTCTTTGCACTGAGATGATTTGAACAAAAACCAGGACTCTTAGCTAAGGAGTCTTGGTTGATGTCTTCAGTCCTTACTACTTTGAAACCTACAGAGATAAAAACTTGTTTCTGCGTAGCATCAAAAGTAGCCTTGATCTCTTGAGCCTTCTTTGCTTTCCTTTTGCTCTTCCTGATCAAGTTCTTTCTTTTGGACTTGGTCATCACAGTATATTTCTTCTCCTCAGAAGGATAGTGGCCCTTGGAAGAATCCTCTTCTTCAATCTTCTCAGAGAAATTCTTCACTATCACTTCTTCATCCTCCTCACTTATAGGATCTATGAGAGGAAGCTCATCTTCACAAGTTCCACACCTAGGAGATCTTACAGACAAGATTGTGTGTGGAGGAGCTATCTCATTTGATCCCAGTCCCTGTCTATTTTGATAGCACACTTTGTTGTGCAGGGATGAGGATATCATGTTCTTGAAGGTCTCTTCTTCAAGAACACTTTTCTCTGCCTTGGCTTTGCTAATCACAAGCTCAGCCTGGCACTCAGTCAACTTAGTTATGAGATCTTGGATCTGAGTTCTAAAATCTGTATGTTCATGTTTTAGTACTGAAATGGTTTTCTCCAAGTCCTCTATCTTTAACTTGTAATCATTTTCAGACTTTCTAAAATCAGATTTTAATATGTTTAATGACTCAAGATCAGATCTCATCTCTAAGTTGTAGGACCTGTATCTATTTACTTTAGCAATGCATTCAGGAGTACAGAGATGTTCCAATACCTTGGCTTCATCATGGTCAGCCATCAGTGCTTGGTTTGGAGAAGCATCTTCCACCTGAAAGCTCCAGTCAAAGCCTCCCTCTTCAACAACAACATCAACATGTTGCTTTGGCTTCTCATTCTGAGGGGCTTTGTCAGTGTAGTTTGGTCTGGGTTGTGTTTGGCCCCCATTTGTTTTAGGTGCCTTACACTCCCTAGCAAAGTGTCCCATAAGGTTACAGTTGTAACACTTAACTTTGCTTTTATCCAGCCCAAACTTTCCACTGGTAGCATTGCTTGGAAACCTTCTTCCTGTTCTCTTGTAGAACTTCTTGGCTCTGTGAGTGAGGAGAGCCATCTGCTGAACTATTTCCATATACTCCAGGTCATCTGGATGGATACAGTCCAGGTCTTCAAGAGTGAAGAGAGAGTTCCCACAGCTTTCATCAGTAGACACAAAAGCTTGAGAAGAACTTGTCTCTTGGAATGGGCTTCCTTGAGTAAAGCTCTCCCTTGGTGTCTCCGGGAAGGTGATGAAAGGACCCTTTTGTGAGTTGTCAGGGTAGCATATGAGATGATGTTGGGGTTCTATGCTGTCCCTTTCAACCACATGAAGGGCTGAACCCATTTGATTGTTGGAGTTGCCAGATGAACCTTGCATGTTCATCTCCATCTGGTATCCACTGAGAATCCCATACAACTCTGTCAGAGTAAGAGTTTTAAGGTTCTCAGTCCTCTTGATCACCACACAATAGTGTGTCCATTGCCTAGGAAGTGAGGACATGAACTTCCTTACAATGTCCCTGTTCTTAAAAGGAACTCCTCCATCCACTAGGGTATCCACTATCTCAACATACCTGAAGTATTGTTGAGTCATGGTTTCACCTGCTTTGAAGGTGAAGTTTTCAAACTGTTGCTTCAGGAGATCCTTCTTGTTCTCCTTGGCTTCAGAGGAGCCTTCATACATCAACTTCAGTGCATCCCACAGCTGTTTAGCTGTTTTGCACTTCTTAAAGCCTCTGTATACAGAGTTTGGGAGAGTAGTCTGAAGAGCAGTCATGGCCTTCCTATCAATCTCTACTCTTTTTCTATCTTCATCTGAGTAGTTGGTCATATCTTTTGGAATCATAACAGCACCAGTAGCAGAGGGGGTGCTGGGTATGAAAGGTCCATTCTCAACAGATTCCCACATTCTTGAATCAAGAGACCTGATGAAACCTTCCATTCTCATACACCAGGTGTCAAAATCATCAAGAGTGATCAGTGGGGATTTGTTCATGGTTCCAGTCTCCATATCAGTCTTTGAGATGGAAGCCATTTGGAAAGTTTAGTTTTTGTGTGTGTGAGGGATCTTAAGATGGTGAGATCTTATATCAAGAGCCTGGAAAGCTCTGATACCAATTGCAGGACCGTTTAAGGGCTTAAACACAATTACAACACAACAACACAATGAGGAGAGTAACTAAACTTTAATCAAACAGTGAACTGGATTAACCAAGTTGATACAAAGAACACAAGTAAAGTAAAGAGACAGAACAAGAGAGTTGGGTTTCAAGTAGGCAGTATATTGCTTTCTTAAGTTCTTTTACAAGTGTTACAAAGCATAAAGAAAGAAACAAAAACTTGGAATACTTATACTACAACCTACAGCCGGCTATACTTTGAAAGCCAGCTGGATACAATTGAATAGACACTAACAAAATCAATTGTAGGATCAAAAGGCATATCTGCCTTTTGACCTTGTGACTATGACATGCCATAGCTCACATCCTTATACATTACAAAAAGGATAAAGTACATAAAGTAGAAAGTTACAGACTCAAGACCTCAATGTACAGTTACCAAAAGCATGGATCTTTTCACCAACTCATGTAAGTTGGTGACTTTACAGAGGTGCAGCGGAAAAGATGCTTTATGGAACAGTACATTAGATAAAGCATGTATACTAAAAGTCTTCGGAAGAAATCTGTCTTCATAGGTTGAAGCTTCGGAAGACTTTGTCTCTGAGGCTTCGGAAGACTTCATGTTTGGCTTCGGAAGATATTGGTCTTGGCTTCGGAAGATTTTACACTTAGAGTATTTTCTAGTGCATTGTGTAAAACTTCCGAAGCATTCTATACTTCAGTACTTAGTGCATGTTGCAGAGACACTTTGGATGTTTTGGGTTGCATCAGACTTAAGGAATCCTTACAGGTTCCATATTAAAAGCACATAATAATATCATTTTATTAATATATTTTTCAAAACTAATCATTTTAAAATAACACAAACCTGTTCAATAAAACACAATGACATATATCATTGTGTTTTATGTTTTATATCGTTTTATGTTATAATTTATAATGTATTAGATATATTAGCTGTTTATTTTATTATTATGATTTACATATTAGAAGTATACAATAATGGTAATTCACTATTGTGTTTTTAGAACACATGGTTTTATAAAAAAACATAATGGTTTTAAAAAAACACAAAGAAAAACATGAAAGGCACAAATGATGAGCAAAATGACACAATGTTGTAATTTTCTTTAACTCTTATATATAACAGTATTATACTTGTTTTAAGGATTAAAAACACTTGTTTTAGAGCATTTATATTATATGATATGGTTATAAGTGGTTGTGAGTAAAGTATATGAGAAATTTACTGTTCAATCTGTATTTTGAGGAAACACTGTTCAAAACCTTATACTATTTTTAATATATTTTAAGTGGTTGTGAGTGAATGAGAGAGAAAAAAATTAATAAAGTTGAAAAGGAGAGATAAAAAATAATGTTTTTTAGTGTAATTATATGAATAAAGATGGGGAATAAGTTGTGAATGCTCTTATGAGTGATTTTTATAGAAAAAATAATATTGTATGTGAAAGTTATGAATGTTTAAAAAATAAAAAAATTGGAACAAAAGTTAATAAAAATAAATATGACTAAAATACTATTTCAACAATGTTTTTTCTACAATTTAATTTCAATAATTGATTAAAAAGATGGATGATTAAAATTTCTTCTTACACTTTTTACATAAAACAATCTTGCTATTCAAACTTTTACATGAAAGATATCAAATAAACTAGCGTAGATGACACGATATCGTGCCCGGGGAAACCCGCCCTGGGTGGTACACCTAGACCCGGTGACATCTAAGTCCCCAAAACCTGGTGACACCTAAATCCCTAAAACCTAGTGAAAACTCACCAGGCACCACCACTCTCATCCTATTGTTGTGACGTTGCCAGACGGGGAAACGTGAAAAAATCGGGACGACTCCCTGCAAAAATGAAAAAACCGAGAAAATAAGAAAATTGATGTGACGTTGATCTGTCACTCTGGCAAAAAATGAGAAGTGAAAAAGCATAATGTTAGATCCTAAAAGAATTACCATAACTAATATCATTATATTACTTATATAGGGTAATGATCAAATGTTAATCCTCTATTATTACGATAACTATGTTAACATTTCAAGATCAATCAAAATTAGTAATTCTTTTTGTTGGAATAACATTATTACGCATAAAAAAATGTTTTTATGTATTATAACGATGTTATTCAATATTAAACTATAACATTGCTTTTTGACTAAATATTTGAAGAATTGTATACGTCTTTTCTGAGAGTTCATGAATATTTTAATAATACCTTTACTAATTCAGATGTTTGTTTGGATTGGAAAAGGAAGAAAATCTCACTTCGGTTTTTCAAAGGTTAATCTATATATTTGTATGTAATATTATGGAGAAAATGTTAACAAATTTGTAACAATTTGTTGCATCTACTAATTTTATAATCGGTTAAATGCTATTTTATCTATCTTACTTCACATAATCTATACCACAACTAATTAGATCAATCTATTACAGGTGGGGCTCAATTTCTTTATCTCAATAAAAGTAATATATCACTTTAATTTCAAATGGTTTTGTTAGTGAATCCAACCCTGACACCATCAAATAAGTACCATTAGCATTAACATTCTTATGTCTAAAGAAATTATAGTGGTGCTTCCACTGTACTATAAGCATACAACTTATAAAGTCTATTATATGTCAGGGTAAACATGTTGTAGACTAGATCCGTATTGAGCTTTACCGTAAGCTTATAGTGACCCGTTATAAAACTACACCTGCTTATTTTGAAACGTTGTTTGTAAACTTTACTTCTCATAATTTCATAAATAAACATGTCAACGTACATTTTGATATGTCATTCATATTTTTAAATGTAACTAGTTAGTTGACCCGCGCGATGCGACGGGTGTCACCGAATCTCTTCTGAAGATCATAATACAACTAACCTGCTATAAACACTTGTTACTATTATTATTACTACTACTACTACTACTACTACTACTACTATTATTATATTACTACTACTACTATTATTATTATTATTATTATTATTATTATTATTATTATTATTATTATTATTATTATTATTATTATTATTATTATTATTATTATTCTTATGATTATTATTATTATTATTATTATTATTATTATTATTATTATTATTATTATTATTATTATTATTATTATTATTATTATTATAAATATGTAAATATTTAGTAGTTATAGACTTATTTATTTAAATAAATATATACTTAATTAAAATAATATTTAGTTATGAAAATATAAATAGGAAATGTAAATTAAATTTTAATTAAAATTCTAATAAATAAGATAGTACTTAATTTTATGAATTAATAATCAATATGCATTAAATAATGTATTAATTAGGAGAAGTTTATTTAATATGAATAATTTAGGAACAATTGCATAAAACACATGTACCTTATGCTTAAAAGGTTATTTTAGGTGTTTAAAAATTTAAGCAAAATTATGTTTGTATCCTTCTCAAATGCTTTATATAATAGTATATATAATATAGATAATAATAATGTGACAAAGGTCGATTACAACAATCCTTTCACTGTGAAAAAGACACCATTTGTACAAGAAGCATCGAGCCACCATTTATGTGGAAACTTCCCTCAAAGTTACATGTGTGTGCTATCTTTTAGGTTAATGTAACGCCTAAAATTTATATGATCTTATATAGAACTTTGCGAAAAATAGGCCTAGATTTTTTCATTTGTACAAGTAGGCCTAAAATTTATATGATCTTATAATTTAGGAACCATTGCATAAAATACATATACCTTATGCTTAAAAGGTTGTTTTAGATGTTTAAAAATTTAAGCAAAGTTACATTTATATCATTCTCAAATGCTTTATATAATAGTATAGATAATATAGATAATAATAATGTGGCAAAGGTCGATTACAACAATCCTCTCATTGTGAAAAAGACACCGTTTGTACAAGAAGCATTCTAAAGCCACCATTTATGTAGAAACTTCCCTCAAACTTACATGTGTGTGCTATCTTTTAAGTTAATGTAACACCTAAAATTTATATGATCTTATATAGAACTTTGCAAAAAATAGGCCTAGATTTTTTCAATTGTACAAATAGCCCTAAAATTTATATGATATTATAATTTAGGAACCATTGCATAAAACACATGTACCTTATGCTTAAAAGGTTGTTTTAGGTGTTTAAAAATTTAAGTAAAATTACATTTGTATCCTTCTCAAATACTCTATATAATAGTATAGATAGTATAGATAATAATAATGTGACAAAGGTCGATTACAACAATCCTCTCAGTGTGAAAAACACACCATTTGTACAAGAAGAATTCTAAAGCCACCATTTATGTAAAAACTTTTCTGAAACTTACATGTGTGTGCTATCTTTTTAGTTAATATAACGCCTAAAATTTATATGATCTTATATAGAACTTTGCAAAAAATAGGCCTAGATTTTTTTTCATTTTTTCATTTATTATTCAATTATAGACGTTTTTATCTCATAATTAATTTGGCATGCTTTAATCACATTTTTAAACCCAACTATATATTTTTTAACAACGATTTCCATGATCGGATGGTGAAAAATCAATGTTTAAGTGCTGCAGGACCGGTTAAGGGCTTAACAATTACAACACAACAACACAAAGAGGAGATTAACCAAACTTGATCAAATAGTAAACTGGATTAACCAAGATAATGATACAAAGAACACAAATAATAATAAAGAGACAGAACAAGAGATTTGGGTTTCAAGGATGCAGTATATTGCTTTCTCAAGTTCTATTACAAGTGTTACAATGCATAAAGAAAGATACTAGAACAAGGAATACTTATACTACAACCTACAGCCGGCTATACTTTAAAAGCCAGCTGGATACAATTGACTAAACACAAACAAAATCAATTGTAGAATCAAAAGGCATATCTGCCTTTTGACCTTGTGACTATGACATGCCATAGCTCACATCCTTATCTATTACAAAAAGGATAAAGTACATAAAGTAGAAGGTTATAGACTCAAGACCTCAATGTACAGTTACCAAAAGCATGGACCTTTTCACCAACTCATGTAAGTTGGTGACTTTACAGAGATGCAACGGAAAGGTGTCCAGCTTTATGGAACAGTACATCAGATAAAGCATGTTATTAAAAGTCTTCGGAAGAAATCTATCTTCATAGGATGAAGCTTCGGAAGACTTTGTCTCTGAGGCTTCGGAAGACTTCATATTTGGCTTCGGAAGATATTGGTCTTGGCTTCGGAAGATTTTACACATAGAATATTTCTAGTGTATGATGTAAAACTTCCAAAGCAATTCTACTTCAGTTCTTAGTGCATTACTTGCAGAGAGACATTGGATGTTTTGGTTTGCATCAGACTTAAAGGAATCCTTACAAGTGCTTTATTCTTGTGTTTTATGCATTAATCCATAAGGACTATAGTACTTTTGAAAGGTTTTTGTCTTTGTAGGTTAAATATGAAAGATATGAAGAAGGTGGAAGAAACCGGATAGAAATCGGAGGTGAAGAAATTCAAAAGAGAAGTTGCAAAACCACGGTAACTTAAAACATACATAACTTGAGCTAGGAAAAAAGTTACGGGACCCACGACCTATCAACGGAAAGATATTGAAAAGCTAAAAGTGAAATTTAAGAAACTTCTGTAGGTGGCACCACCGACATTATCCTAGGCGCCATCGATGCCAATACTGTCAAAAACACCGTTAAAGCCACTGTTGGTCAATAACTCTCAGCCTAGTTTGCGCTGGGGACGCCACCGACGTTAGGCATCGCGTTTGGTGGGTTTTGGCCTAATTTGAGTGGTTTTAGTAGGACATTAACTCTAGAACAAAATACACCACTTTATACAACATTCTTGGATGAAAAAGTGACTATCTTTCACCATTATAAGGCTTTCCAACATTAAGTTCATCCAAATTCACATGATCATTTCCGTTCGTGTTGAAGATTTAATGATAAGGAGGCTAAACTATTTGCGATTCAATTCTGGTGAAGGGTTTGTGCAAGTTTGTGTTTTCTTTAGTTTATAACCTAATGTTAGGATTGAATCTTGAATGTTTTAAGTTCTCTTGGATTCAGTTTGATTAGTAAACAATTTGATTGTGTTTAAACCTAATTTTGGTTTCATATAACTCTGATTTCCATTATTGATCATTGTGTTTGATTCTTAGAATTAGGATTACATAACCTGAATTGGTAATTTTGTGAATGAAGTCCTTTAAGCTTTGATTCATAAGTATCACTTAGATCTTGTGACACACTGGTCACCAGTAATGACCTCTCAATAGGTCTAACCAATTGAACATAACTTTGCTAAATCGAAATCAAAAAGTGGGTTGTCTTTTCCCCAAACTTGTTAATTACCTAAACTGTTATTTTGTTAATTTAACTATTTCTCAAATCAATTAATTAAGATATTTACTTTTCAATGTTTAATGTTCTTAGGTTAGTCGTTACTAGCACTTTTTTTGTGATTCTATGTGGATTCGTCATCCTTTCTAACATTTACTGTTAAGGGTGATTAGGCATTCTTTTATTAATATTTTTGACCGACCACACGACATCGATCAGATTTCCATTTCAAAAAGAGCAATAGTATCAAGAAGCTATATTGCACAACCACCTCGTATACCCAATTATATAATACCGATTCTTAGAAGTCAACATGAATCCGTAAATAATATGAATAATTCTCCCACAAATAAAACTCATTTACAAGAAAAGACTTAACCAAAATAACTACAATTTTATTTAAAACTTTATAAAAGCCCATCAAGAAGAACTTAAAATCAACTATGCAACACAAAATAAATGTAAACTTTAACAACCCACTACAACTCCGTTCAATGCTAAACCTCAATCTTAGGTATCTCGGCGTTTGTTGGCTCGTATCCAAAACTTAATCACATTACTTCAGCCTCCACACAAAGTATCTCTTAAATAAAACGATGTATCTTTAGTAAAGTTAATAACACAAACATTCATACCATAACAGTTTAACCAATATCTAGTTATTCTAATTCCCAATTTAGAATGTTCTACCATACTTTTCAACTTATGGCTTAAATAAAACAATAAACATAGGGGTGTTCATTGGATGAGATAACATTTATTTGGACCAGATTGTTCGGATTTGTCTGATATGAATAAACCCAAATAATATGAATTAATACAAGTAATCCGAATACAATTTTTCCAATTTTTTGGTTTCCGATTTCTTTATAATTACAGGACCCTTTAAGGGATGGTCACTTACAACACAACCCACATTGAGGAGAGTGATTTAGAACACTTAACAGATCAAATAGAGAACTGGGAACAATATGGTTTGATACTTAGAACACAAGAAAATATGAGACAAAACAAAAACAAACAACACAAGGATATTAGTTTTCAAGAATGTTATATATTACTCTCAATTTCTTTACAAGTGTTACAAAAGCATGAAGAAAGATACAAAGACTTGAGATACTTTATACTACATCCTACAGCCAGCCATGCTTAGAAAGTCTGCTGGAAACATTTGATCTAGACAACAACAAATCAAATGTAGAGTCAAAAGGCAGATTACCTTTTGACTAGTGACTATGACATGCCACAGCTCACATCCTAATATATTACAAAAAGGATAAAAGTACATAAAGTAGAAAGCAACAGACTCAAGACCTCAATGTACAGTTAGCAAAAGCATGGATATTTTCACTAACTTGTGTAAGTTGGTGAGTCTTCAGAGTTGCAGTGAAAAGTGACCCAGCTTTATGAAAAAGTACATCACATAAAGCATGTGTTAAAAGTCTTTTGAAGAAACCATTCTTTACTTCTTGGCTTTGAAAGACTTTGTCTTTGAAGCTTCAGAAGACTTCACTTTTGGCTTCCAGGTTCTATGATTGTTATGACTTTCTTCTCCTTTTTAGTAACATCACCCACTTGCACAGGTGAGCTAGGAGTTAGGTCAATCACATCCACAGGTTCTTGTGTTCCTGGATGAGCTCCTCTTAAAGGTCTCCCAACTAGTTTCTCCTTAAGATAATATATCTCAAGTTGCTGATCATTTGCCCTATTTTGTAAGGTAGTCACCTAAGATTCCAGGTGACTAACCTTAGAGACTAAATATAAGCATGTTTGTGACAATTTTTGCACCCTTAGTCTTATGTTCCCCTCATCTTCATCAGAAGAATCATTGGGGAATAAGAGAATTGGACCAAAGTCTTCTCTCTGACCACTAGCATGGTGTTCTTGGCCGCCGGATTTCCCCTGCTCACTAACAACTTCAAGTGAAGTGTTAATGGGCTGAGTTTCCATGGTTGAGGTCTTAATGATGTAATCACTTGTAGAAGTGAGAGCCTCTTCCATATGGAGTTCCTGAACAGGTTTAGGGAGATCCACCTCAGTGATGAGTGAATGATGTGGTCTAGACATGGGAGAGACAGGAGCACTCATCTTTCTTTGAGTGGGGGAAGAGTAAAGAGACTCATGGTACTCACTGAATCCTATGTCTTCATCATCATAAAATTCAAGGTTGGGAATGGGTTGGTTTAGATCAAAAGGCTGGGGATGGTAACTTTCCCCTGAAGGTTGTTCACTAGAGTTTTGAGACTCTGAGTGAAGGCTTAAGGCTGCTTAGGTAATAAGCTCATCAGGCTAAGCATGAGGAACCTCAGCACTGATTGTAGTTAAGATGGGAGTTGTTTGCTCCTCAGGAGAAGTGGGAGATCCAGTGTCCACTTCGTCCTGTATAGGTGATGATATGAGGGCTGGCATAAGCTCAATAGCTTGAGCAGGGGTTCGTTTGGATTTTCTTTGGTAGGTGAGGAGGATGTGTGGTTATTTAGGGGGTTGAGAGGTAGAAGGTGTGGATTCAACACTAGCTTGTGTTGCTAGGTTTGTCACCTTGAGCAATGAGCTCTAACATTTTTGGGACAAGGGCTGTTTCTACCCGAGAGAAGGCAACAGTTGGCTTCTTCATAGTCTTAAAGATGTCGGGCTTTATTAGTCCTAATTTAAGAATATTACCTGTCCCCTACAACTATGAGCCCAGTTCATAGTTGAGAATGTGTTGAACATATCTAGGAAAAATATTATACTCTAAGGAGACCAAATTAGCAAGTAAATTTATATAAACAAACTATGAGTACCTAAATCTGTCCCCCTGGACCATTCCATGGACTATAAAGGAGAGATCTTCAGGAATCTGGTCCCATCCCCCATGCTTGTTGGATAAGCTATGGATGACCACATGAAGTAGGTACTACCACTTGATGAGACCCTCCCTTTCCTAAAGGTCTTTACAGAGAAATTCCCCTCATATCCCATCTGCTCAAAGGAATAATTTACATCTTCTTTTGGGAAGGACAACTCACCTTCTTCATCATCCAGCTGAAGATGGGTGTTGATGATGGCTGGAGTGATGAAGATTGTCCTCCCCTGCACTGTGGCAGACAGTGCCTTCTCCCCGTACATAATGACCTCTTTGCAGGTCTTCTAGAATTCTAACAACTGATCCTCATAGAGAGGAGGATCAATGGTAAGGGAGGTGAAATAGTTAGACAAAGAGAGAAAATAGTAGACCTCTGAGAAACTTGGATCTTTCTCAAAGTCCAACAGAGCAACCTGATAGTGTTGCCTGTGGAGTTGCATGGAAAAATATGGGTTGTTTTTGCGGTTAAGGTTGGCCATTTGAGAAAGCTTAGTAGTGAAGGAAGATAAGAACAAAGGTGGTTTGTGGGTGAATTTAGGTTTTGGAATAGTTTAGATGAAGAGAATGAAAGAGGGGGGAACCGTTGGGTATATATATGAAATTGATCTGAGACAAAGTTAATGGAAAAGGATAAACTTTGAAATCCGGATGTCGGTCCCACCACCGAAAAGGTGCCCAAAAAGGTAGTTTTCTTGGAAGTCTAAAATCTTCCGAAGGTAATTTTACTTTGGAAGTTTTGATGAAAAGCTTCCGAAGCCAAAATGACTTCGGAAGATATTCCAAAGAGTTTAGAAAATTTTGTTTCGGAAGAAATTTATACTCAGAGAATTTTATTCTAAGAAGAATAAAACTTTCGAGACCAAATTGCTTTCGGAAGAAAACTGTTCTTCAAAAACATACAAGTACTCAAGAGAATTTAAGCTTCGGAAGATATTTCACAAATTTCTTCTAAAGGTAAATTTACTAAGGTAGGTATTAGTTTTTGAAGACATAAGTTTCTTCTGAAGGTAAATACATATCTTCCGAAGAATAAAATGATCAAAATTTTCAAAAAACTAAGGAATGTATTTTAAAAAGATTTTTATTTTAGAGTAAACAAGGACTTATGAAGGTGATAAACTAGACAACTTAGGACACACAAGTTTTAGAAATAATATGATTTAGTTTTAAGAAAAGCTACTCAAAGTTAATCAACCCAATAGCTAATACAAGATACTTAAATCTTTGCTCATCAAAAGCTTTGGTGAACAGATCAGCATATTGTTCATTTGTGTTAACTTTGACTAGTTTGATTAAGCCTTTTTCAAAGTTATCTCTAATCAAATGATACCTGATATTGATGTGTTTTGTCCTTGAGTGTTGCACAGGATTCTCTGTAATAGAGATAGTACTGTTGTTATCAATGTGGATGGGAGTCTCCTTGAAGTTAAATCCATAGTCCAACATCTGATTTTGAATCCAAAGCACTTGAGCACAGCAGCTTGCAACAGCAATGTATTCAGCTTCAGCAGTTGATGCAGACACACATGATTGTTTTTTGCATTGCCAAGAGACTATTATTTCACCAAGGAATTGACACCCCCTGATGTAGACTTTTTAGTCATGTTGCAACCATAATAGTCGCTATCTGTATATGCATACAGATTGAAGTCAAAATTCTTTGGATACCAAAGGCCAAGTGTTGGAGCACCTTTGAGATATCTTAGAATCCTTTTAATAGTAACTAGGTCTGACATCTTAGGGTTGGCTTGATATCTTGCACAAATACATGTGTCAAACATGATATCAGGCCTGCTAGCAGTGAGGTACATAAGAGACCCAGTCATAGCCTTGTAAAATGTTCATCTACACACTCCCCCTCAAGATCAGGTCCAAGGGAGTGATTTCTGGCTATAGGTGTCTTAGCAACCTTACAATCAGTCATGTTGAATCTTGTAAGTATGTCTTGTAGATACTTTGACTGACTTATGAAGATGCCATTGTCAACTTGCTTCACTTGAATTCCTAGAAAGAAATTGAATTCCCCCATGGCACTTATTTCAAATCTATCCTTCATCAGCTTCTCAATGTCTTTGCAAAGCTTTGGATTAGTTGACCCGAAGATAATGTCATCTACACACACTTGAACTAGCATTAAGTCATTCCGTGTTCCTTTGATGAAGAGAGTTCCATCTATAGTACCCCTTTGTAGCCATGTTGATAGAGATACTGAGATAGAGTCTCATACCACTTTCTTGGTGCTTGGTGCAGCCCATAAAGAGCTTTATCAAGCCTACAGACATAATTAGGATGATTAGGATCTGCAATGCCAGATGGTTGTTTGACATACACCTCTTCATCAATCACATCATAGAGAAAAGCACACTTGATATCAAGCAGGTAGACCTTGAAATCCTTGGATGCAGCAAAAGCTAAGAAAATTCTGATAGCTTCAAGTCTTGCCGCAGGAGCAAAGGCATCTATGTAGTCAATTCATTTTTCTTGTGTGTATCCTTGGACAACTAGTCTTGTCCTATTCTTAATGACAAGTCCTTTATCATATTTCTTATTTATGAACATCCATTTAGTTCCTATGGTAGTCTTCCCTTGAGAAAGAGGATATAGGTTTCAAACCTTTTGACTTTTGAATTGAAGCAACTTCTCTTACATAGCTTCAACCCAACTTTCATCCATTAAAGCCTCATCAACTTTCTTTGGCTCTATCTGGGATAAGAAACAAGAGTGAAGACAAACATTTGCATCATGGGTTTGTCCTCTTGTTCTCACCCCTATGTCAACATCTCCAATGATGTTTGTGGTGGGGTGAGACTTGTGGATCCTTAGTTGAGGGATCACAACAAGTTGCTCGGAGAGATCTAAATTAGAGAAATTAAGATCTGGCAATTTTGATTCACCCATCATATAAGCACACTTACCAAGAGAAACTTGATCCAATGAGTGTGTGACATCATTGATGTTGTCTTCAATGGAGTGGTTGTCAGCATTAAGAAATTTTTGATCACTTTCACCACCACCATGATCTCCTACTTTTGAAGCTCCTTCATTTGAGTTTTGTGCCTCTAAGCTAGAATTGAAGACACCTAAGATGTATCGGCTGGATTTGTTATTGTTGTGCTGATAGGAACTCCATTTGTGGGGTTAGTTACAACTAGAGCTGAAGTAGTGTAACTTGATGGTCTTCTTAGCTCAAATATTGGGTTAGGATCACCTGCTGATAGTATATCTATAGATCCTAAAACATGCTCACAAGATTTGTTAAAAGAATTTGTAACTAAATCAAGATCAAATAGCCAATCAGGACCAAAACCTTTCACACTATGAGTGTGCTCATTGAAAGTCACATTGGCTGACTCCTCAACTACTATAGTTCTGAGATTGTATACTCTATAAGCCTTGACTTGGGAAGAGTATCCAATAAAGTGTCCATCATCTGATTTTTCGTCAAACTTGGCAATTTGATCTTTGGTATTCAAGATGGTGCAAGGACATCCAAATGACCTGAGAAAACCAATGAAATGTTTCCTCTTGTGCCAAAGTTCATAAGGAGTCTTACCATGTGTCTTAACTACTAAAACTCTGTTTTGCATATAGCAAGCAGTGTTCACTGCTTCTGCCAAGAAGGTGTTGGGCAGTTTAAAGTCAGACAACATAGTTCTTGGAACTTCAATTAGTGTCCTGTTTCTCCTTTCAGCAACACCGTTTTGCTGAGGAGTCCTGGGAGCACTATATTGTCTTGTAATACCCTTTTCATCACAAAATGTATCAAGGATTTGGTTCTTGAATTCAGTTCTTTGATCACATATTATGGTTTTTACCTTGTGATCATATTGATTCTCAATCTTTAAGATGAAATTCTTCAGAATCTTAAGGGTATCATCCTTAGTTTTAAGAAAAAAGACCCAAGTGAACCTTGTAAAGTCATCTGTGATCACTAAACAGTAAGAGGTCCTTCTTAGACTCATTACACTGGTGGGGCCAAAGAGATCCATATGTAACAAGTGTAGGGGAGTAGTGATGGAGTTTCTTTCTTTTGGCTTGTGAGATACCTTGTGTTGTTTCCCTTTGAGGGATGTAACATAGTGGTCATCACTTGTAAACTCTTTTTTTGGCATTCCAGTTACCAAATCATTCTTAATTAATTTATTTATGTTTTTAAAGTTTACATGGCATATTTTTTTATGCCAGAGGAAAGACTCATCATTATTGGCTTTAGATAGAAAGCATGAAACTTCTCTTGGGGGAGATGTTTCTTGCAAATCCATCTTGTACATGTTCCCTTTCCTGGGGGATCTGAGTAGAATATGCTCATGAGAAATGACCACCCCGGGGCTGAGAACAATGCACTCATGCTCAGTAAAGAGCATGTTATGACTCTGATCACAAAATTAAGATACACTCAAAAGATTATATCCAAGCTCCTTGACAAAGTTTACATTCTCAATGCTGAGCTTACCATTTGTGACCCTGGCCCTTCTAGTTATATAACCTCCAACATCTCCTCCAAAAGCAACCGGTCCTCCATCAATCTTTTCAAAATTTTGGAGTAGTGACCCATTGCCTATCATGTGCCTGGAACAACCACTATTAATGATCCATACATTCTTGTTTGTCTTGAGCTGTTCCTACACAAAAGAGATGGTTAGTTACATTTGGAAACACAAGCCTTATTGGTCTTTGGCTTATCAAAAGAAGTTATAGACAATGCAATAGTAATAGATCATATTGTCATGTTTTGAGGATCATTTGCTATTGATGATGATGAACTTTCAGTCACTTGGTCTTTCTTTGTCTTCCATACCACCTTTGGAAGCTTAGACTTGACCTTCAACACTTCTGAAGTTTTGACAACTTCGTAAGTTTTGATACTGCACCTTCGAAAGATCTTGCTAACACTGCAGCAGGCTTTAGTACTTCGGAAGTATTCCTTTCTTCCGAGACCAAATTTACTTCTGAAGGCAAGTTTCCACTTGTCTTCTTCTTCATTTTGGAGCTTCCAAAAGGAAAAGATTTTCCTTTCGAAGCTTGCTTCTTCTTCAAACTCTCAAAAGTTTCTTCTTGGTCATGTGGATAGTACTTTTTGGATTGTAAAGGCATTCCTTAGCTAGATGAGAAGTACTCCCACACATGACACAGTCCATTTTCTTCTTCCTAAGAGTCTTCTTTTATGAACAAGGCTGAACTTGATCACTTTCCTTCTCCATCTTCATCTTTGCAGATGTTGTGAAAATTCTTTTAGGGAGAGAACTACCTTTCGACCTTGATGGTTCAGGTTGTGTAGCAATGGTACACATCTGATCAGCCTTCTTCTTGATGCTGCGTTGATTTGAACATGTACTAGAACTCCTGGTACTAGAGTTCAAGTTTGTGTCTTCAGCCTTAACCACCTCAAAACCTGTAGAGATAAAGACTTGTTTCTGCATAGAGTTAAAGGTTGCCTTGATCTCTTGAGCCTTCTTGAACTTCCTCTTGGCCTTCCTGATCAAGTTCTTCCTTCTTGACTTGGTCATCCCAACTCTTTTGTTCTCCTCAGAGGAATAATGACCCTTCTTAGAATGCTCTTCATCACTCTTCTCAGAGGCATCCTTTACTATTTCCTCTTCATCCACTTCACACATGGGGCCTATGAAGGAAAGCTCATCTTCACAAGTTCCACACCTAGAAGATCTTACAGACAAGATTATGTGTGGAGGAGCTATCTCACTAGATCCCAGTCCCTACTTATTTTGATAACAAACTTTTGCATGCAAGGATGAGGATATAATGTTCTTGAAGGTCTCTTCTTCAAGAACACATTTTTCTGCCTTGTCTTTGCTGATCACAAGCTCAGCCTGGCATTCAGTCAACTTAGTTATAAGATCTTTTATTTGAGTCCTGTAGTTGGTGTGTTCATATTTAAGAGTTGAAATGGTTTTCTCTAAGTCCTCTATCTTTAGTTTGTAATCATTTTTAGCTCTTTTGAAATAAGATTTTAAGATATTTAAAGACTCAAGATCAGATCTCATCTCTAAGTTGTAGGACCTATATATGTTAACTTTAGCAATGCATTCAGGTGTACAGAGATGTTCCACCTTTGCTTCATCATAGTCTGCCATAAGTGCTTGGTTAGGAGATGCATCTTCCGCCTGAAAGCTCTAGTCAAAGCCTCATTCTTCAACAACAACTGCAGCTTGGTATTTTGGCTTCTCATTCTGGCTGGCTCTCTCATTGTAGTTGGCCTGGCTTGTGTTTAGCCACCATTTGTCCTTGGTGCCTTACACTCCCTTGCAAAGTGACCCATCTGGTTATAGTTGTAACACTTTACTTTGCTTTTGTGCAGCCCAAACTTTCCACTGATGTATTGCTTGGAAACTTCCTCCCTATCCTCTTGTAGAATTTCTTGGCTATATGAGTGAGGAGAGCCATTTGCTGAACTATCTCCATGTATTCCAGGTCATTTGGATGGATACAGTCCAGATCTTTAAGGGTGAAGAGAAAGTTGCATGTGCTTTCATCAGAAGACACAAAGGCTTGTGAAGAACTTGTCTCTTGAATGGGCTTTCTTGAGTGTAGCTTTCTCTTGGTGTCTCCAGGAAGGTGATGAAAGGACCCTTTTGTGAGTTGTCAGGGTAGTAGATAAGATGATGTTGTGGTTCTCTACTATCCTTTTCAACCACATGGAGGGCTGAACTCAGTTGATTACTGGAGTTACCAGATGAACTTTGCATATTCATCTCCATCTGGTATCCACTAAGAATACCATACAACTCTGTCAGAGTAAGAGTCTTAAGGTTCTCAGTTCTCTTGATAACAACACAATAGTGTGTCGATTGTCTAGGAAGAGAGGACATGTACTTCTTTACAATATCCATGTTCTCAAGAGTCACTCCAACATCCATTGAAGTGTCCACAATCACAACATACCTGAAGTATTGTTGAGTCAGGTTTCACCTGTTTTAAAGGTGAAGTTTTCAAACTGATGCTTCAGGAGATCCTTCTTGTTCTCCTGAAAGATCTCCTTGGCTTTAGTTGACCCCTCATACATAAGCTTTTATGCATCCCATAGTTGTTTAGTTGTTTTGCACTTCTTGAAGCCTCTGTATATGGGAGTTGAGAAGAGCAGTTTGAAGGGCTGTCATGGCTTTCTAATCAATCTCTATTCTCTTCCTGTCTTATTCAGAATAATCAGCCACATCTTTTGGAATCATACCACCCCCAGCAGCAGCTGAAGAGGTGCTTGGTATGTTAGGTCCTGAGACAACAGATTCCCACATCCTGGAGTCTTGTGACTTGGTGAAACCTTCCACTAGCCCCCGAAAATGCTCCGCGCCTAGGTTTTGCCCCATTAGCATGCATATAACGGAGCAACCAGCCCCCTTCAACATCTCTCATAATGTGTTCTACGCTGGTTGTTGGCACCAAGTGTCAAAGTCTTCAGGACTGATCAATGGGGACTTTATCATGGTTCTAGTTTCCATATCAGCTTTAGTTAGAGCTGCCATTTGATATGTTAAGTATTTTTTGTGTGTGAGGGATCTTAAGATGGTGAGATCTTACAATCAAGAGCCTGAAAGCTCTGATACTAAATACAGGACCGTTTAAAGGATGATCACTTACAACACAACACACAATGAGGAGAGTGATTTAGAACACTTAACAGATCAAATAGAGAACTGGGAACAATATGGTTTGATACTTAGAACACAAGCAAATATAAGACAGAACAAAAACAAACAACACAAGAATATTGGTTTTCAAGAATGCTGTATATTGATCTCAAGTTCTTTACAAGTGTTACAAAAGCATGAAGAAATATACAAAGACCTGAGATACTTTATACTACATCCTACATTCGAGTGATGCTTAGAAAGCCATCTGGAAACATTTGATCTAAACAACAACAAAATCAAATATAGAGTCAAAAGGCAGATTGCCTTTTGACTAGTGACTATGACATGCCATAGATCACATCTTAATATATAACAAAAAGGATAAAAGTACATAAAATAGAAAGCAACAGACTCAAGACCCCAATGTACAGTTACAAAAAACATAGACATTTTCACCAACTTGTGTAAGTTGGTGAGTCTTCAGAGTTGCAGCGGAAAGTGGTCCAGCTTATGAAAAAGTACATCAAATAAAGCATGTGTTAAAAGTCTTTAGAAGAAATCAGTCTTCACTTCTTGGATTCGGAAGACTTTATCTTTGAAGCTTCGAAAGACTTCACTTTTGGCTTCGGAAGATGTTGGTCTTGGCTTCGGAAGATTTTACACTTGGAATAATTCTGATGCAGGATGTAAAACTTCCGAAGCATTTCTACTCTGTACTTAAGTCATGTATGTAGGAGGGACTTAGAATGTTTTTAGGTGCATCAGCCTTACATTAAATCTTACAATAATTTTTTAATTCTTAACACTTTACTAGTTTAGAATCACAATAGAACATATAAAACTAGAAAAAGTATTTTTTTTATTTTTTATATTACTCATGTAAACACAAATTTAAAGTTCAACGATAATGGTTAATTGTTTAAAATTGGAAGATTGAAATTCTAATTTAGAACAACATTTGATTCTACTTTAGTTGTTTAGAACGGAGGACTGTAAGACATCAAGACTCTTGGGTATTGGGCTGAAAAGATCATGGCTACTTCAATAATAATAATTGGGCTAAAAACACAATGGCATCTTATTCTATGTAATAAGATATTCGAAATCTGCTTTGAAATTTGAATAAGGCATTCAAATTCGGATGAGATCTAATACAAATATTGAAATAAAGGATTTGGGTTAGTTATGGATACACATCATCAGACTATGGGTTTTTTTTTCTTCGAATTTTAGGGCTCTTTGAACACCTTTAAATAGGCATACCACTATTTGGTGTCATAAACATTTACTTTTCCTACAAATCCTTTCTAAAGGTGAATGATTATGGTAATAATCATAGAGGATCAACCATCATAAATAAATACAAATTATAACATCAGAAAATAATAGAAAAACACATTCAGTTCAATGTGTATGTCATAATGACCATGTAAACACATATATACCTCGTATGTCATAATTCTCATATACATTTTTATCACACTCAAAATCTTAGTATCGTCTTATCTGGTCATATTTATTTGTATACATATACATAAACTACTAAAACAGTCTTTGTAGTTAGTTAAATGATTTTCTTAATAATTATAATGGCAAATTACCACAAATGAATACAAATCATAATATCAGAAAATAGTGAGAAAACATATAAGTTCAACATTTAACATTCAATGTATGATCTGGCATATCATACACCACATTAGCGTATGGTACTAAGTTTGGCAGGCATATGTTATAATGACAACATAAACACATATCCTAGTATCATACCTCATATGTCATAATTCTCGTATACTATTTCATCAAACTCCATATCTTAGTAATCACCTTATCTTGTCAAACTAATTGTCATAAGTATGCATAAATTGTTAACATAATAATCGTAACCACATAAGAGAATTAACTAGAATCCTTAAGGTCCTAACATTAGGATGCATAAATAGGGCCCAACCACACATACCATCCATTTTATTTGCTATTTAAGATACTCTTACTTGACATCTCACCCATTATCTCTAGACAATTAACTAGCTTCTTCTTAGTTTTTTTTCTTTCCTTTCAAACTAGCTTCGCTTTTGCATAAGGGACATTCTCCCATTCTTATCAAAGACATGTTATTCACCATTCTTTATATCTTACAACTTATGTGTGCGTGTGTATATGCTTATATGTTATGTATATGTTTACATACATGCCCTGTCTTTACTCAATCATAGCCTTTTTGTTTGTAGTGGCTAAACTTCAGCGTACGCTCCAAGCAGGGTACACTTATGTTGAATAAATCACTGACTTAAGCGTCAGAGAGTGTTCTCATAGCTCTAGTTTTTTTCACCTTATAACAACTTCTTTACATGTTACAACTCAAATCTAAGTTGTAGGAATAGCTTAGGATGATAGAATTAGACTAAACCGACAAGTACACCTAACACAAATTTGGATGTAGTAACATCTAGCGCATTTATGGTTACTCATTGTTAGATGAACATCCGATCTGGTTAATATGGAATTGGTGGGGGAGGGGGGTTATGAGTTTTCATAAAGATTTCTCATGGTTACAAAATAAATTGTACAAAGAACCGACCCTCATAGTCACGATAAGTCAAGAAAGACACACCCAAAGTGAAGAAAGTTCGTCATAAGCTGAAGGATGTCGTTGTACTTGAGTCGGTTTTGGGATCTCGACGTAGACATATTAGAGGGATTAGGCGTAAAGCGTCTTCATCTAAAGGGTCAAGTTCATTTGTTCATAAGCAGGAGCAACCATCTCTTCCACTTACCTAAGTAAATCTAGCTTATTTTTAGTTTGGTTTATGCTGGTAGTTTGTTAGTTGTGTTAATGTAAAATAGTTAGTGTATGTTGGTAGTATGCATCGGGTATTTGGCTAATGAAAATAAGGGGGAGACAATCCATGTATTATGTGGATATGGGCATGCTAAGGCATCCCTATATGTTCTAGGTTTTAGTTTAAATTTAAATTAGTCAAAATAACTCGAACACACTTAATAAACTTAAAAATAATAATCCTAATTTAAGTTTAAACAGATTAAAATGACACAAATGAACTTTAATAGACTTAAAATTGCTTGTATTAAGTGTAACATAGTGGGTTTATGTCATTTTGACTCGCTGAAACTAAAATAGATTTAAATGATTTAAGTTTTATTTTAAACGGGTCAAAATGACATAAACCCACCATGATATATTTAACAAATCAACTTTAAGTTTATTAAAGTTTATCTGTGTTATTTTGACTTGTTTAAACTAAAATTAGGATGTTTTTAAGTTCATCAAGTGTGTTCGGATTATTTTGACTTGTTGGAATTAAAATAGAACTAAATGGTATAGGTTTTAGTTTAAATGAGTCAAAATGACTCAAACATACTTGATAAACTTAAATACATCCTGATTTAAGTTTAAACTTGTCAAAATGCTTAACTTATAATGTATACTTATATTTTGTAAGCTTAAATTTTGAAATTTGTTTGAAGACCCGAATTTTAAACACAACTTTCACAGTTTATGGATTTGAAGAAGGCTTCAAATCAAGCCAACAAAGATGATTTAGACAACGGGAACGTATAGTGTATCGGATGACTAGTTTATGTTTTCTTGTGATAGTTTTATGTTTGAGTTCAACTAGATATCTGAACTACTTAACATTTATGCACATTGTTTGTTTATATACTATGAAGTTTTTTAAAGGGTATTTGTGTTTCTAGCAAGCAAGATGTATTTTTATATTTCTACTTTTGGTTTGTGAAAACTAGGAATGATGAAAATATTAAAAAAACTAAAAACAAAATGGTGATTGTTAGGACCTGGTATTTGAACGAAATACCGAGTGATTGCGTGTTAAACCAACTCAAATAGTGCGGAATCCTATTTGATTGGCGATCCAATCAGTGAGAACACACGATGAATCAATTAAGAATTGAAATCAACGTCAGAAATCGATTAGGAACCGATCTGATGTGTTCTGTGAACTTGGAGAACGATTTGGGAGGCTTCTGGACGGCTAGGGTACGTCTGGAATCGTAATGGGATGAATGCTTACGTTTTCCCACGAATTGGGTCTATTTATAGGTTAGTATTGTTCAATCGTGCGACTGGGCCATAAGTATGGTTCAGTCGTGCGATTGAACCATGCGGTTGATTCATCCGCACGACTGAGTGTTCAGTCGTGCGATTGAGTCAATCTTATGTGTCAATCACACGACTGATCCAGTCTCCTGTTTCAATCGTGCGATTGAGTCAATCGTATGAAGTTATTCATGCGTGTGGTCCATTCGCATGGGCCATCCGCATGAGAACTTCATTAAGTTAAGTTTGAATGTTTTAATTAATATAACATAATGTGCAATCATTCAAACATTCATAAACCCAATCAATTCAATCACAACTCATTAATGAAATATTAAACATCACAAGTAACAACTAATTCATATCATTTCATTAATGAATACAATTACATCATAATCAGACAGACAAGATTTATTACATTACAGCTCATGATCTAGGGACATACATGCATCAACAAACTCCCCCTTGGACCTAGATCTATCTATTCTCTTGTCTTCTGCATCACCTCCTTATACTTTTTGTACTTCTCCTCTTTAGTGACTCCTGCGTGTATCTCAAACGCAAAGCAGAGTCTTATGACATTTTGGAATTGGAGGGCTTGTACAATATCTTGCGTGTCATAGAATAGTGGCCACTTGTATAATGTGTAGACATCATTAGCAGACAAGTTGGTTAGCCACATTGGGTCGAATACCCTGATAGTATCCATTTGTCCCTCTTTATTCAACACTATGACAGCTTCAGCGGTTCTCCAATCATAGTACCACCATTTGAAGTGGGGAGTGAAGTCCTGTGGCATTTCCCTGAGAGGGATTCTTGACATAGTGCGCGGAGGACTCCACTTCAGCACAATCTTTGGTTTGCCCGTAATGGCATCAACCTCAGACCTTCTTATATACCTCGTAGGCTGTTGTGGTCTGAAGTTAACCCATCGGGTGTGGTACTCCTTCTTCAGGGCAGCCTCAAACCAGCCTGACATCTTTCTTGGGTCAGCATACAGCAGCTTTAGCTTAGCCAGCTGGTTGAGCTCAAAACCAGGTAGAGTCTTCAGATCATGTGGGAACCTGAAGTACTCTATGCCCTGCTCCCTCTTAACTGCATAAGCGTTGAGGTCTTCAAAATAAGCCCATGAGATAATCCTGCCTGACACCTTATGGTGTTTCTTGACTCTGTAGAGCTTGGTGTAGGCATCTCTCTTTGGCGCAGCACGCTGGGCTCTTACTTCTTCAAAACAGGCAGCCCACTCAGCCTTGCGAATATCTACGTCTGCATTAGAGGCTTGGGCTGTTCCTTCAGTCTTTTCCGTTTCCTGCTCCATCTTGTCTAGTACCTCAAAAGTATCACTGACTAGGGATTCACCCAGATTGGGGACCACATTTCCCTCGGCGTCAGCATACTGAGGGTACTCTTCTGCAGTAATGTCTTCAACCTCAACTTCATCAATATCATTAAGTTCCTCATCACTGGTTGAATCTACTGTTGGAGCGTCCTTGACTATTTCATCGGGATTGAGTCTGAACATCTCTGCCAGTTGCTCATCAGACAGGTCATGAATTATTTCCCCTTCTTCAGGGGTATAACTCACAGACCGTCTCACTATCCCTTGTAGGTCAAGAATCATGGTTAATTGAGTCTTGACCATTTGAAGGGGAGCAAAGTCAAACTCATCCCTTTGAAAGTTTGGATCTGTTTGATATACACATTCAACACATAAACCATTAGTAATTAATCAAACAGGCTTATATTAACTTAATATATATAAACATTTAATACACTTGTTTTCCATTACATGATTCAAGTACAAAATAAATAAATACATAAAACATCTAATCAGTACTTTTGTCTTGAATCTGGGGCGTGTCGCTTGGAGGAGCAGAAGTAGTGGATGACTGGTCTTGTCGATGCTTAGATCTCCGCTCTTGACCTGAAGCAGAGGCCGATGCAGCCGCATCCCCTCCTTCTGCCTCGTCATCATCATCACGTCCTTCTGTCCTGTCTTCTTCAGTCTCCTCATCATCATCAGCTTCCTCATCATCATCCTCATCTTCATCATCATCATCTCCATCATCCCCGTCTCCTTCCTTTAGCTTCAGGGGCTCATCTTTCGACCCCTTCAACCTCAACATAATAGTCTTGTTGGTCGTCTCCAACTCCTCTATTCGTTTGACGGACTGAGCCTGCCTGTCCTGGAGTTGGGACACCTCGACTCTCTGCTGGTCGATCACCCGAGCCTGCTCTGCCAGTTGCTGAGACTGGGCAGCAGTCAGGTCGGTCAGCTGGCGGATCTGCGCCACCTTCTCCTCATCCGCAGCAAGCAGACGCATCACCATACGGTTTAGCGCTGAGAGCTGCTCCTCTACCCCGATGTGAGGTAGAGTAGATCCATAAGCATGTGAAGGCTGGGCTGAAGGTCCAGCATGATGTGTGGTGGTGGTGGCAGTGGCAGTGGTGAATATGGGTCGGTGGGCTGATGCTGGTGAAGTAGGGGTGAATGGTCTGGTGGTGGATGGGAAGGATACGGTGGTGGTAGGTAAGGTGGTGGATGTGGTAGTGGGAGTAGTGGCTGTGGTGATGGGTGGTATGTCAGTAGTGGTGGTAGTGGTGGAGGTAGTGGTAGCTGTGGTGCTGGAAGTAGTAGTAACGAAGGTCAAGCGACGCTTCTTCTTCTTCAATCCATGGGGTTGAGCCATCCGCTTCCTCCTAGTTCCGGTGGAAGTGGATGCTCCCCCTGCAGCTCTGCTTACTGAACCCGGAACATAGTTCGGGTCAGTGTCTCTCTCTGAGGAGTCCCTAGGGTGTTCACCAACCACCCTAAGCCCGTGGTCTGTGGGAACAACTTTACTTCCCACAGTCCTGGTGAGGGGCTCCTCATCTGACTCCTCCTCCTCTATATCACCAGTCACAAACTCTTGATGGAAACCGGCCATCTCAGCGACCTCTCCGGCAGTGGCTGACCCCGGGGGAATAACATCTGAATCAGTGCCTCTAGATGGGGCAGGCATATCATCCCCGGCGTCGCCGCTATCATCATCATCAGAGTCGGTATCTGGTATGGCAATATGCTCAACATCCGAGTCACTGTCCTCGTGGCGCCACTTTCTCTTGGCTGGCGCCACATAATCAGCACGGGCCAGATGCCCAAACAACCTCCTGACAGGGGGCTTCACCTGCTTCCCCCTGTATACCTTCATCCGGCCAAGTGTAGTGTCGTCCATAACCTCAAGAACAACAGCGTCCTCCTTCTCCTTCGGCAGGGAGGGAAGCTTCTGGTCAATGATCATCTGTAGAAATCTGGGGTACATACAGAAGCCTTCCTTCCCTTTCCCCTCGAGGTTCTCCACCAGGTAGGTGAATATCATCTTGGAGAAGCTGAACGGGTGGTTCAGCACCAACGCAGCATATGCGTTCTGGATCTGGTCGGAAAGCTCATCAAAACCTCCCTTCCTGGATGCTATACACTTCAGCAGCACGTGCGCAAGATACTTAAACTGGGGATAGAGGTTACTCTTGTTGAGTACCCCAGCATTGATGTCCCCAGAGTACTTGGCTCTCATGAAGCATCCTCTAACAGTGAGGGGGTGTAGACGAGTAGGACAATCAGCATCGTCCCCAAACTGAAGTACAATCCTCAGATCCTCCTCAGATACAGTGATAGCCTCACCAAAAATCGAACTTCTGATGCAATGAGGCTCAGTGGATCTATCAACCGACGCGCCTTCCCAGAAGGCCTGCTGTACTGATCTGTATGGTGTGCATGGAGTAGATATAGCATGAGAGATCCTGGATCTCAGCAAAAATGTAATAATGCCTGTGAAGTCAGCTGCGTTCCTGGATGTCAAATCCAGGTGAGCACATATGTTGTGCTTGGTGCTCATGTTCCATCGACTCGCCATCTGTAACACATAATAATATAAACATTAGTTCCGTTGGCTACGAGTATAATGCAACACTTAGACTTTGAATGAAAACTATCTGTCATGCGATTGAGGTTGTACGACTGAAGACAGTCGTGCGACTGAATCGTGCGATTGAGGTTCAGACGTGCGATTGACCTCATGCGCACGACTGAGTGTGCGACTGGACTCATGCGCATGTACTCTTATGCGGTTACACCAGTCGTGCGACTGAGTCTCATTCGCATGGTTCAGTCGTGCGGTTAAGTGAATCGCTCCCTTCAGTCGTGCGACTGAAGTTCATCCGGACGACCAGTCGTCTGTCTCAGGTGTTCAGTCGTCAACCGTTCGAATCTACACAAACCTAGTCTTATAACTCAATTAACCGGTTCTTCAGTGTCGCATTCTCTTTACTAACAACCTATTTTACTTAATTTTAACATTTTGCTTGGTTTTAATAGGTTATTAGGGTTTGCGTGTCTCGGTTCGCATTTCACAGTCGAGTTAACCCGTTTAGGGTTCCAATCCTTCTGTTTTTGATGGAAGAAGACTTCAAAATACCTGTATGATGATTAGCAAACGTCAGTAACACACAATCAATGAGAAAACTAAGTCAAATCAAATTTTGGCAGAGTAACGGTAGGGTGTGCGATTTAGGGGCGATTTGAGGGTGATGAGTCTCTGCGACCGACTCCACCTCTATTTATATCCACCCTAGATCCAATCGTGCGACTTAGTTCATACGCACCTTTCAGTCGTGCGAGTGGGACTCAGTCGTGCGATTGGGTCAGTCGCCCTTCTCCAGTCGTCCGACTGAAGTTCAGTCGTGCGACTGACTCACTCGTTCGCACTTAAGCCTCCGACTGGACTAATCGTATGATCCATTCGGTTGGATGGTCCATACTCATAGTTCATTCGTGCGAATGGACTTCATTCGTATGGTTAGTCCATACGTATGGTCCATTCGTGCGAATGGGTCAGACTTAGTTAATTTTCTGCCATTTTTGTCAATTTACTTTTAAACTCTTTTAGATTAATTAAATTAACGTTATGAGTCTTTAATCATCTCAGACATGATCCTTTTAACCACTTTGGTCACCTCAGACGTGACCCTTTTAAAATCACTTTGTCACCTCAGACGTGACTAATTTTAACCTTTCAAAGCACATATGGTCATCTCAGACATGACCCTTTTAGTGAGTAGATTCCTTCTGATTTTCCTGATGTAGCCCGACACTTGACTCAATTTAAAACTTAAAACGACTAACTAATTTAAGACTTTAAACTAATTACATAAACAGACATATTTTTGGCTTTTTGTGAGAGATAAATCCAGAGATTTATATCTGCGGGATTTGGTTCGGGAATAGATAGCTTCAACTTAGATTTATCATATCTGGACCAATTCAATTTTTGGAATCATACAGGCAATTCAAATCATTTGGGACTAGTTATTAAACCTTTTGATGCTCAAGTTCTCGGTGTTCATCCAGAGTCGTTAGCAACATAAGGAAATCATACTGAAACTCTTAGTTTTTCACATTGATTTGAGCCTTTGAGAATGTAGCCACAATGATTGTCAGTATGTTTGTCCACTTAAATCCATACACAGACTTTTGACACAGACTGGTGACTAATTTAGGTTTAATTATTTCAACTAAAATTTGTGGATCCCACACTTATATGGTAATCAACATTCCTCAGGAGCTTTTGAGCGGTCTACGGGTATTATTACAAGAAGAGACTATTCTTAGAGCTTTCAAAGAGAAGCCTGTCCTCAGGTCAGTGCCATCGCACAGCAGAGAGGCGGCAAACAACAATAATTCTAGAATATCTAGGTTATGCTTATCCTCAGGTCAGTGCCATCGCACAGCAGAGAGGCACACAACCTATCTCCTTGTTAGAGCAGATTATTTTATTTTGCACACAATGCACCAACAACATAAGTCATTAGCTTTATTGCATTTGTCTTTCAATTTTTTTCTTGCTTTGCTCTAATTATGGTCATCCGCACACATTTGTGGCGTTTAATTGCTCATTACCCCTTATTGGAATATTGTTGATTGTGTTAACCAGTGATAAGATGGAAGCCCACAGTCAGTTGAACAACTTAGTTTTATCTTGAAATCACCAATCAGGTCTATTTGTCTATTGTGTTGAATCTACCAACATATCATATATGGTCTAGCAGCCTCTAAGTCTCCTTTCTTTGTGTCACCTTAGGAGTTGCCAGTTTTCTATCATCTTTCCTTTTAGTATTTCTTAGACTACACAGATTTATACTTTGAACTTTTGCATCTTTCTAAAACTTAAATTTTAAAGTCCCTCTTGATTTGTTCCTGTGTACTATCATTTTCCAAAGGTATTGAATCGGTATCACAGACACAATCTACCTTATTTCAGCTAGTTACTCCTTCTCCCTCATTTTTTTTTTAATGTTACCTTGCTGACATATTCTCCCCCTAAAATACTAAAATCATTTCTGGTTTAATTATTTTAGGATTTTAATTAACAGCAAAATAACATGGGTTAAATAAAAATAAAATCAAATAGACAAATCAAATTAAATAAAATAAAATTTAACTAAACGACATCGGACTACACATTTTCATCATCAGGAATTACCTCACTTTTCTTTTTAACGCCGTTGACCTCTAATAAATATTGAAAACGTGGTTTATCAAAGGCTTTAGTATAGAGGTCAGCGCGTTGAAAATCAGTATTAATTTTAACCACATCAATTAAGTTCTTTTCAAAACAATCTCTTATGAAATGGTATTTAATACCGATGTGTTTGGTCTTAGGATGTTGGACCGGATTTTTAGTTACTGCAATTGCAGCGGAGTTATCAACAAAAATAGGAGTAGATGAGAATTTTAAACCGTAATCCCGCATTTGCTGTTGAATCCAGATGATTTGTGAACAGCAACTTGCAGCAGCAACATATTCGGCTTCACAGGTTGACAATGCAACCGATGTCTGCTTCTTACACTGCCAGGTAACTAATCTTCTCCCAAAGAATTGACACCCCGCTGACGTAGACTTGTAGTTCATCTTGCAGCCTTCGTAATCCGAGTCACTATACGCGGTAAGCTCAAAGTCATCATCATGAGGGTACCACAATCCAAGTGTGGGTGTACCCTTCAGATAACGAAAAATCCTCTTGACCCCGATCAGATGGTTGACCTTTGGTTTAGCCTGATATCTTGAACATAGACATGTAGCATACATAATATCAGGTCTTGAGGCAGTGAGATACATGAGGGATCCGATCATTCCTCGGTACATAGTGGCATCTACTAGATCTCCATTCTCATCAGGTGCTATATCATGATTCGTAGCAAGTGGAGTCCCAGCAGCAGAAGCATTCTCCATGTCAAAGCGACTGAGAATGTCTCCTACATACTTGGTCTGATGTAGAAAGATTCCATTAGGTGTTTGATCCACCTGTAACCCGAGAAAGAACTTCATCTCCCCCATGGCACTCATCTCAAACTCTTTCTTCATTACTGCTTCAAACTCTTTACATAACTCTTCGTTCTTTGACCCGAAGATTATGTCATCAACATATATCTGTACAAGCAGTAGGTCGCCATCCTTTTCTTTAATAAACAGTGTACAGTCAATACTCCCCTGCGAAAGCCGTGTTTCACAAGATGAGTTGAGAGTTTCTCATACCAAGCTCGAGGAGCTTGATGAAGCCCATACAAAGCTTTGTCGAGCTTGTAAACTCTATCCCGATGGTAAGGATCTTCAAAACCCTCGGGTTGACTTACATAGACTGTTTCTCTGATTTCCCCATGAAGGAATGCACTCTTTACATCTAATTGGTAGACTTTGATCTTCATGTACGATGCATAGGCAAGGAAGATACGAATAGCTTCCATCCTTGCCACGGGTGCAAACACCTCATTATAGTCAATTCCCTCGACTTGGCGAAAACCTTGAACTACCAGTCGAGCTTTGTTCCTGATAATGACCCCTTGGTCATCCTTCTTGCATTTTAGTACCCATTTAGTGCCAATGACTTTAGCACCTTTAGGTTTATCAACCAGAGTCCATACACCTAACTTCTTAAACTACAGAAGTTCTTCTTGCATGGCACTCACCCACGCCTCATCATTTAGTGCCTCACTGACATATTTTGGCTCAACCTGCGAGACAAAACATCGATAAGCACCATCATGAATGTATCCTTTCTCCATAACCTAGGCGTAATCAGTTGAGTATAACTGATTTCGGGTTTGTACTCCTGATCTGACATCCCCAATAACATTGTCAAGGGGATGATAGACGTTTAGTCGTGATCCAGGAGTAGTTGAAACAGCCACCTCAGAACCGAGATTATGAACATTTTGTTCTGCATCTGAGGTAGTTGGAGTTTGAGGTTCTGAAGTCGATGGAGCATCACTCGTAGATGCTTGTGGACTTTCAGGAACTGGAACCTGTTCCTCCTGACTGTTCTGGTCATCTGCTTCAGTTTCATCTTCAGAGGAGGAGTCACTGTCGTCGACTACTCCCCCTGACTGAGTAGATGATTCTCCCTGTGTGCTAGATGGTGTATTCAGAATATCATACATCATCCTAGTAGCTAACTCATCATCCGAGGGAGAGAGAGGTATGTTGAAGGATTTGAAGAATCCATCATAATCGAAGAAGTAGGCAGGTCCTTTGCCTGTAGGTGGCGTGGTATATCTCTGAACGTCGACATTACACCACACTTCTACAAGACCCGTTGAGTTATTGTAAACTCGCTTATTCGGTATGTTGTATCCTAGAAAGATTCCTTCATCTGCCTTCTCGCTGAATTTTCCTTCTTGTGTCTTCTTCAGAAGTGTACACGGCGCGCCAAAAGGTTCAAGATACTCCAAATTCGGTTTGCGTCTTTGTAGTAGCTCATAACATGTCTTCCGTGGCGCTTGACTATTAGGACTCGATTCAGTGTATAACATGCATTTGCTACTGCCTCATTCCAGAATTGGATAGGCAGTTTCGAGTCAGCCAGCATAGTCCGTGCAGTCTCTATCAAGCTTCTATTTTTCCTCTCAGCAACACCATTCATCTGAGGCGTGTAGGCTGAAGTGAATTGATGAACAATTCCCTTTTCCTTGCAGTATGCCTCCATCCATTGATTCTTGAATTCTGTCCCGTTGTCTGAGCGTACTTGTCTAACTTTTAGCTTGTAGAGAGATTCCAGAGTGGTGACTAATTCCTTGAATGACTCAAATGTTTCTGATTTGGATTTCAGAAACATTACCCAAGTGAACCTTGAGTAGTCATCAGTGACCACAAAACAGTACAAATCGCCTGCAATGCTCCTTGTACTGACTGGACCAAACAGATCCATGTGAAGAAGTTCAAGAGGAAGTTCTATTGAATGAACTTTCTTTTCCTTATGAGACTTCTTTGTCTGTTTGCCTTTCTTGCAAGCTACACAAAAGTCAGGAAGTTGGAAGTTCTTGACATTTACTCCTCTCACTAAATCCTTCTGAATCAAGTGATTCATCTTCCTTTGACTAATGTGTCCCATTCTCCTATGCCAGGAGATTGAGTCCTTCTCAGTAGCTTTAGATAGAAAGCACTGCACCTCATGATCCGTTGGAGCAGCTGTTGACAGATCCAAGACATAAAGGTCCTTATATCTTGAAGCAGTCATCAGAACTTGGTCCTCTGGAATCATATAGTCTTTCTTCAGCACGTAACACTTCTTGTTGTCGAAGATGACTTTAAATCCTTTATCGCAGATTTGGGAAACAGAAAGTAAGTTATTCTGAAGTTGTTGAACGTAGTTCACCTTATCAAACTTAACTTTCTGATTTCCCACTTCTCCCTGTGCTGTGATGTATCCTCCCTTGTTTCCTGCAAAGGAAACATGCCCTCCTTTTATTTGTTTGACGTTTGATAAAAGGGCTCTATTTCCTGTCATGTGCCTGGATGCTCCGCTGTCTATAATCCACGTGTTAGTCTCAGCGCTATACCGAACACCCTGCACATATCAAGTAAATGTATTAGTTTAGGTTAGGAACCCAAGCCTTTACTGTCTTGGGTTTCCCAGAGGCATCACACATCATAAATTCTACCCATTGACCTTTAGAGGGTGAGGGTAGCTCAGATTCCTTCTTGTCATCAGTATCAGACACACAGGATGACTTCTCTTTCCATAAGCCAGATTTGTGCAATGCCTGTTTATGATAAACAGTCGTCTGGCTTACAGGTTGGACTTTAGGTTCACTAGATCTTCTAGGTGGAGTTAGAGAACTCCTCTTAGAAGACCTAGGTCTAGAGTCCTGAAGATCAATCTTCTTCCTAGGTGTCTGATAGAAAGGACAATAGGAAGCAATGTGTCCATATTCTCCACGTGGAGAAATGCGCGACACTTTAGGAACATCAATCACTTTAGGTTTTGACTCTTGCATGTTTGATGTTTTCTCTGGTTTAACAAATTTAACTGTTTTAACTTGTTTAACTTGTTCCACTTTTTGGTTAACTGGTTTTTGACTTGTAGCATGTGAAAAATTAACGTTTGAAGTCTTTTTGGGTTCTGATTTGACTCTGTTTGACCCTGACTTTAAGTTAACTTTTTCAAATTCATTTTCCAGATTAACACAAGGCAATTTACCCTTTGCCTTTGAAGTGGCCTCCTTTTGTTTCTGTCCAGATTCAGTAGATGAACATGATGTGTCTGGATCAGTAACAAGAGGAGTGGTCACCACATGATCCTTGATTGGGTTGTTGTTTACTGGTTTAGACTTGGTGTTCATCAAGGTTTCAGGTGGTGGTGGAACCACTTTGTAGCCTAATCCCTCCCCATTATTCCTTTCTCTCACTAAGTGTTGAACTATGTGTGAAGAACTAGTCCAACTATGCAGTTTCTGTTTTAAGGAATTAACTTCTACTTCTAGAACTGCCTTTTGCTTCTTAGTGTCCTCTAGGGAGTTTAGATAGTACCTAATGTCATTTGCTTGATTAAAGGCAACTACTTCGGTTTCCCTAAGTTGTTTAGTCAATAGGTCTATCTTTTCTTTATAACTATGCTCATTTTGTTTTAGAACTCTATTGGCCTCAGTGCATAGTTGTAAATCTTTTACTAAGTTATCATTGTGATCTAATAACCTAGCAAATTTTTCATCAATGCTATTCCTAAACATATCACAGTTAGAACAAGCATGATTATTAAACATTTGGTCAGTTGTACTTACCTGTGTTGTTTCAGAAGAGTTAGCCATCAACGCAGCATCAGACGTCTCTGGTTCTGGTGATTCTGACTTTTCTGTTTCTGACGTGGAAGTCTCCTCCTTTGGTGTGTAACTGACCTCAGCTGCAGTTGTTTCTTCACTGTGTGACATCGCTATTTCAACTGCTAAATCACCTTCACTCGCAGAATCATCATCAATATCTTCAACACTGGCAATGTTAGATTCTGGTGAGACAAATCTAAAACTCCAGTCCTGTCCTTCATCATCATGAGCAGTCAAGGCTTTTGGGTCCTTGTTTGATGAAGTAGAAGTGGAAGCTTGTTGTCTTGGCGAGTAAAGGATGAGAACGGGTTCCCATTACCCGTCTTCTTTGGCTTGACACATTCTCTCTTGAAGTGCCCTTTCTCTCCACAGTTGAAGCAGGTCACTTTGCTCTTGTCAAAGCCAAATGTGGTGTCCTTAGTAGCTATCAAATTTTGTCCTGTCTTCTTAACAAACTTCTTCGCCCTTCGGACAGCGCTAGCTAAGGCCCACATTATATCCATTCTTTCAAGCTCCATTTCATCTACCTGCTCGTAGTCTTCATCTGCCAGATGACAGTTTCCAATCTTCCCAGCCACAAGTCCATCATATGAATGAACTACTGCGGCTAGAAGATCCATATGCTCTCGTGCTACTTCTACGGTCACATTACCGAGGTTCTCGGTCTTCAATTTGGTAGCACTTGCTTCTGATCCAATATAGTGGGTACATGACGACCCTGACGTGTCTGATCCAGAAGGAGAAGCATGTGAAGGACCTGACGAGCTAGACACAAATGCTGTCTGGAGAGGTGCTCCAGATGTCTTAGCTTGAGGCGTGGCATTGTATAAAGCTGGGTTTTGTGTATACGAAGACTTCTGTGCTCTATACTTCATCCTTAGTGCTTCTTCACGCAGCTTGAGAATAAGTCATTTATATCCAGCTTTACAAGCATTCCATTCTGTCTAAGATTAGACACGAATGAAGCCCACTTATCAGGCAATCCGTCTGCGAAGTTGCTTACTTTCTCTTCCATAGTCGTTTCCACTCCATGTGTATGCAACTCGCTCATCAAGTGGTAGAATCTGTCTATGACTTCATCTAAACTCTCGTTACCAATCGATGAGAAGTTATCGAATTCCTTCTTTAACTCCTTTGCCTTGATTGCCTTTAATGATGCATTCCCATCATATCTTTTCTCTAGCTCATCCCACAGTTTCTTGGACTGCTTGTTCTCTGAGTACTGGTGGAATATGTCTTTGGGGATGACTGAGTGATCAATGCATAAACCCTTTTCTCTGCATTGTACTTTACTTTCTGTGCGTCAGTCATCCCACTTAACGTTAATTTTACTCCATCTGCTCCCACCGGTGTACTATAACCAACCTCGATAGCTTCCCACAGATTAGGATCTACTCCATTGAGGTAGATCTCAAAACGTTGTTTCCAGTGGGGAAACTCATCTAAAGTCAAGAGCTTTGGTGGTTTATTGTGATTACCCACCTCACTCTCAAGCAACAGCAGGTTCTGAATTCTTGAGTCCTTCCCAGCAGTAAAGGCTGACATCTGATCTTCCATGGCTAATAAACTTAGAATCTAATCAAATAAACTTTAACTGATGCGACTGAAGATGCGAATGGTCTTATCGTGCGTATGAACTCTGCGATTGGTTCAACCGTGCGACTGAACAGGGCGAATGGTTCAGTCGTGCGAATGAATCTGGTGCGTATGAGCTATGCGAACGAACGGTTCAGTCGGCCGAATGAGGGTGCGACTAGGTCCAGTCGTGCGAATGAGCACTGCGAATGGAGTCCAGTCGTGCGAATGGGTCACTCGTGCGACTGAAGCTGCTGTTTTGCGAAAATTTCTAGGTTTGACGGGTTTCAGCCGTAAAAATTCGAAATTTTGCAAGTCCAAATCGCCTAAGTCCGTAGAAACTGAACTTCGATGAGCAGGGAACGTCCAAGATCACTTTTGATGCTAAAGATTGCGTTTTTCGTGCAAAAACACAAACTTTTATGCAATCTTGATTGAATCAACACGAAATCAAGAGCCAAAGCTCTGATACCACTTGTTAGGACCTGGTATTTGAACGAAATACCGAGTGATTGCGTGTTAAACCAACTCAAATAGTGCGGAATCCTATTTGATTGGCGATCCAATCAGTGAGAACACACGATGAATCAATCAAGAATTGAAATCAACGTCAGAAATCGATTAGGAACCGATCTGATGTGTTCTGTGAACTTGGAGAACGATTTGGGAGGCTTCTGGACGGCTAGGGTACGTCTGGAATCGTAATGGGATGAATGCTTACGTTTTCCCACGAATTGGGTCTATTTATAGGTTAGTATTGTTCAATCGTGCGACTGGGCCATAAGTATGGTTCAGTCGTGCGATTGAACCATGCGGTTGATTCATCCGCACGACTGAGTGTTCAGTCGTGCGATTGAGTCAATCTTATGTGTCAATCATACGACTGATCCAGTCTCCTGTTTCAGTCGTGCGATTGAGTCAATCGTATGAAGTTATTCATGCGTGTGGTCCATTCGCATGGGCCATCCGCATGAGAACTTCATTAAGTTAAGTTTGAATGTTTTAATTAATATAACATAATGTGCAATCATTCAAACATTCATAAACCCAATCAATTCAATCACAACTCATTAATGAAATATTAAACATCACAAGTAACAACTAATTCATATCATTTCATTAATGAATACAATTACATCATAATCAGACAGACAAGATTTATTACATTACAGCTCATGATCTAGGGACATACATGCATCAACAGTGATTAACGGTCGCCGCTAATACTCTTACCGTAATTTTTTGTCCGGTAGCAAAGGATATTTTTAATGGCGACAAATTTCGTTGTTATAGGATATATTAGAGGCTTCCCCTTTTGTGAATATATTTGATCATTAGCGACACCCAAATAACGACGACAAATCACCGCAATAACTTTTAGTAGCAACATTTAGGGTCAATTGCGGCGACAATTGTTGCCGCTAATAGGTAAACTTTTTGTAGAGTACGCCTATTAAATATTAGAGAGCACAAACATTTTGATAATTAAATCCCATATTGGATTAGTAAAATTAAACACATTTTAATTAGTTGATCAAACAATATTGTTATAAAAACTCATTTTATATTTATAGCATATAATAATTGTCATATTATATACTTGTATATATATGAGTTAAAAGGTTAAAAGCCAAAAACCAATGTCAGTCGACTAATTTGTTAGAATGCTTGAACCTACTTGGACCTAAGGGTTTAAACCAAGAGTCACTAAATGTGTGGCTGCTGGAAAAGGATGTGGTTGGTTTAGCACTAGCCGATGACCTGTGATGATGGATGCCTGCTTTAGTAGCAGGATAGCTGGTTATAGTTTAATGTAACTTTTTAACACTTTGATCTATAGTTCTTAGGGTGGGGGCACACCCATCGTAAAGGCGCAGTGGCACCCCACGCTGTGTGACAACACTGCCGCCTGCCCCTACGCCGTGGTTTTCTAGTGTGGCACGACATTGACACGTTGGGCTACGTCTTCCTCATTTGACCATTGGAAAGAGCTGTTGGCTCCCTGTGCACCCCAACGGCTATGTTTTTTTTAAAAAATAAAATTTTCAAACATTATAACTACCAACTATTTGCTACAAATTTTTATACACCATTCTCAAATATTTCTTTTACTCATTTTCCAACTTTACAAAAATATCTCATGAAATTTATTTTATTTGCTTTTCATCATCTTCAGATAGTTTGTAGTCCGATGGGTTGGAATTTTTTACTATTATTGCCGAACACGTCGACGACGCTGAAAGTTCGAGAAAAAGATCTTGAAATGTGATCGTTTTGGGGCTAATAACATTCTTATTAACAATGATTTTATGGAGAACCCAAAATAAAAAGGTGTGATGTTTAGAAATAGGTTTTGGTTGCTTCGATATTTATTTCTATGCATTGTTGAAGATATACGGAACAATTTCTATAGTTTAAAGAAGGGTTCGATGGGAGGTGAAAAGTAAGTTTTACACCAATATAAAAATATACGTCAGCATTACATCAACTCACAACAGGTAATTCATCTGATACATACGACAAATATTTAACTATGTATGTTAAGACTTCATGTGAATGTCTTAAATAATTTTGCAATGCTATTATTATTTTATACAGTGATGAATTTTTATAAAGGCCCACTAGACATGGCATTGTATTATTATAGACATGGTCCTTCTTCTGGAAATGCTTGGTAGCATCGATTGCACTCATTAGGAATGGAGAAATTGTCCTTCGCGTTTGCAAGGACAATATTATTGAGATGATCATGATGGTCCAACAATGATTCTTGAAGCCATGGCCTCAGAAGATTTGTGGTTTTTGGCATGCTTACTTTGGTGTAGCCAGTTCTAACGACATTCATGTCTCAATCAATCTCTAGTTTTCACGCTAGAATTGAACGGAAACGTTCCCATATGGCTGTTTCATGTTAACGAGCATCAATATAAATATGGTTACTATCTACCCAATGGTATATATTCTTTCTTGTCAACTTTTGTAAAATCATATTTTTATCATGTTGAATAGAAAGAAAAGAAATTTAAAAAGATGCAAAAGTCCACAAGAAAAGACATGAAACAAACTTTTGGTGTTTTAAAAACAAAACGGCAAATACTTGCTCAACTGGCTAGAGCGATGAAGCTAGAAAAATGAGAAGTCAAATGTACGTATGCTTTATCTCCACAATATGATTATGAAAAAGGACGGCAATGTTATTTCTCCCGTGCACATTCGAGACCCACCGACCACTCCACTTGAGAACGAAAATTCAATTTCTGAGTAGCGTGATGAGAAACATATTTTAGACCTAGATTCGATCTCTTGGAACACGTAGCGGAGAATGTGGACATCACGATTTCGGATGATGAAGATTAGTTTGGGTTATTTGTTTTTCTACTTTTTAACTTTTGTTAGTAATAATTTTTAAATTTTAATGTCTTTTTAAATTTTTATTGTTTCTATTTTAATGTAGGATTTAGTTTTAGTTTGTAATTTATTTAACTTTTATGAAGTAACTAAAAAAAACTGTGGCATGAAGTGACGTGAATGCTTCCTCAAATAATATGATGTGATGTGACATGATAAAATATGATTGATGAGTATCTGACATAATATGGTATGTATGTGACGTGATATATACGGTGTTGGCACCCTTGCACTCTTGGTACACAATCTTATTAGACATGTCACATGTAACTATCATAATTACACATTTTACGTTAATAACTAATTTTAGTTTAAATATGACTTTTATATGTGTGTGTTTGTTAATGAATTTATTTTCAGAATATAAAAAGTATATCCTTTTGGTAGCGGGAGAATAATATATTATACTAGAGAATAACATATAGTTCTTTTAAGACACGTAAACATAAGTGGCATTATTAAAATATGAAAAGACAAATACACAATTATTATATCGTATAATATATTCCTAACTTATTATAATTAACAGTGTTTCTTTAAGTCGTGTTTTAACTTTATTCCTACATGTAATCATGCATTTAATATGACCCCATTAGCTTTAATCATGTGAATCTTTGCTTTCTTTTTGTCTTAAAAAACCTAAAATAATTAAAAATATATATCAACTGGCTGTATCGATTAGATTTTACTATTTTATACGTGACTACCTGAAATTTAAACACAATTTAGTGATTTTCTTAAACACTCTTGCTCTTATATACTCTCTCTATCAATATCTATTCTTAGAATGAAATCATGTCACATAACAATTTTTCGAATCTGAATGCAGATCAATGGGTTGTGATGATTTCTGATTACTCATTCACATACACTATTTGTATTTATACATAAATATAATTATAATAACTTTATAAGTTTGCAATTAAGAATTGTAACAACTGGTTAAAATAATTTCAAAATAATGTAGGGGATTTTATAATATGTTATATCAATTATGTTCTTGCTCCACTCAAAGCTCAATAATTCAATAAAAAACATATATGTACCAAACACTTTGTTTGTATCAGAAGTGTAAAACTCAATATAAAATATCAAACAGATAATCAATACCAAAAATATTACTCGTAAACGGTATATTCGTTTTGTATTCTTTTATTACAAGAGTAGACTACCAGAAAACAATTGAAATTAGTGTTGAAATTATATTTATTAATTATTCTATAATGATTATAAGTTTATTGTAATAATAAAAAGATGTTCTATAAATAGTAAGTACAAGTTCTTGAAGCACATCAAAAGAAGAGCTCCTAAAGTTTTGTTTATTTTATTATATTTTTAAGATTATAATTTTATTTAAACAGATTTGAAGACAACATATTGAAATTAACAAAGGTTTCAAGTTCAAGAAAGTTTACCATAAAGTGCAACTATATTGAACTTTTTGTTGTTCCAAAATCAATATATCAATACGAGAACAAACCGGAAAATTGAAGACAACCAATCTTGACTCTAAAAATATTATTATTCACAAACCACATCAAATACAATGATTGTAACTACATAACTATACTGCACTTTTTAAATAATCAAATAAATAAACTAATCAAGCCTAGTCTTATACAAACTCCATAAAATAAACTAATAATTATCTATTTATTTAAATCAAGATTAACTTTTATCTATACCTTGGTGAGCTTCACGTATTTATTTAGATTCTGTTAGTATTATTAGTGAGACCAAGAGAAGATCTATTATATCTCTATAGTTTATAAGCAGATTAATTTTAGATCCAGACATCAATCAGATAACCGGTAACCGAAGAACGTTAGAATCATCAACATGAGTCATTGTCTAGATAGTTGTTTTTCCCAATTTGATAATTTGTTTGAAGTCGTTCCACGTAAGTATTTCTCATAATTACAATTTGTGTTAATTAGTTTTTAAGTTTGCATGTTTAAATCTTACGATAAAACCGATAAGAAGTCAATAAAGGTTTATTATCGAAATCCGCCAAACGTGTCACCACGTTCTAAAACAAACAACATATAAGTCTCTTGAACACCCATTGCTCTTATACCCACCATAGGCTTCAACCTTACTTGGTTTTACCGAAAATGTCATTGTTTCTTGATCAAGTTTGAATTTCAGTGCAAATCAAAGTTTGGATATTGTTCCATTTTGAGAAAGCAAGAGCTAAGGATCAACCAGGTTTTACATCTACTACCATGATAAGGTATATAAAAACATAATTTTTTTTCACATGTGAGACACATGACCACCCTTAACAGCCAACACAAACAAACTTAAATAAATTGAATGAATATAATAAAATTTTAAATATCAAAAATCCAAACAAAAGAAGAATAAATTTAGATGAAAGTAACAAAAAAAACGACCAAACCATAGAAAAAAAAACATCAATCAACTCAAATATAAAAAAAAAAGATAATTATTTTAGTATTTCCTTAATTATAAGTTACATAATTCTATATTCGAATAATAATAATAATAATAATAATATAATAATAATAATAATAATAATAGTATTGGAGTCAGCGGTTTTCACCTTTTTCCCCTATATTCTAGTTCCATCTGTACCCCACCCGCGTGTATCTGATTCCTCTCAACATTTTCACTCATCACAAACAATCTCTCTCTATCTTTCTCCACACACACAAAACAAAACAAAACTTCATCACCTTCATCATCATCATCATCATCATCATCATCAACAACACTAACAATCAATCAATTCACTTCAATACTTGAATGGCGGGAAACGATTGGATCAACAGTTACTTGGAGGCCATTCTTGACGTAGGCCCTGGTCTTGACGATGCTAAATCATCCTTACTCCTCCGTGAAAGAGGCCGTTTCAGTCCCACTCGATACTTCGTCGATAACGTCATTGGCTTCGATGAGACTGATCTGCATCGCTCCTGGGTCAAAGTAACTTCCATTCTTCACTTCTCCATTCTCTCTCTCTCTCTCTCTCTCTCTGTGTGTGTGTTGAATTGGATTGAATCGAGTGGAGTTTGATTGAATCGTATGATTTTGTGTATGTTTTTTTTGTTGTTGTTGAAATTGACATTGAAATTGGAAGTTAATTAATCGGTGTGTGTGTTTATGAAGGCGCAAGCGACGAGGAGTCCGCAGGAGAGGAACACGAGGCTTGAGAATATGTGCTGGAGGATTTGGAATTTGGCTCGCCAGAAAAAGCAGGTTTTTATCTACTTTTGATTTGTTTGATTGTTGATATTTTGTCAATTTTGTGTTTTGTGTAATTAGGTTTTGATTCTGTTGGTGAATTTTATCTGAGAAGGATGGAAAAGAAGTTTAATTTTGGAAGTAGATTTGATTTCTGAAGTGTGTGTGTGTGTGTGTGTCCTATGATATTGAGAGAAAAAGATGTAGACTTGTAATATGTGTTTTTTTGATGAATTCTCTACAAAAGTACTTTAATCTTCTTTCTAGATTTTGGAGTGTGCTCTTATTTTGGGATAGAAGGGTTAAGTAATCAGTCTATCTATATGTTAACCTAAATAATAAATTTAAAAATAGAATAAGCAAAACAATCTTGAATGGATACATAGGTGCATATGTCAATACGTCATGATATTAATTGACTCTTATAATCTTCATTGATGTTTTCAATTTTTTTATCAGCTTGAGAATGAGGAGGCTAATAGAGCAGCCAAACGTCGTATGGAGCGTGAGAAAGGTCGAAGAGAAGCAGTTGCTGACATGTCTGAAGATTTGTCAGAAGGGGAAAAAGGAGAGACAGTTAGTGATGTGTCTGCTCATGGTGATGGCCACAAAGGTCGGTTGCCTAGAATGAGCTCAGTTGATGCCATGGAGGCATGGGCTAATCAACAAAAGGGGAAAAAGCTGTATATTGTATTAATAAGGTAACTACTCTTGACCAATTGTAATTTTCGAGCAACTTATTAGAGAAAAATGAGTGATCATCATATGTTCATTGGGCACAGCCTTCATGGGTTAATACGTGGTGAAAATATGGAGCTTGGTCGTGATTCTGATACTGGCGGTCAGGTATTGTTCAAGAATTTTAATCTAGCCTTAGCCTTCTTGTGCTTATCTAAAGCAATTTAGATCTTTGTTGACTACAAAGAAGTCGAATCATTTACTTATGAATGGGTTGATTCTAGGTTGTCTTTCATCAGATATGGGTCAAAATTTAAAAATAAGCTAAATTGGCAATGGGTCAAATAGGTTGAAATGGTCAGATGGGTGACTATCAGCTCTTTTATTCAAAGATTTATCGTGATAATATTGTATTTGTAATTATAAGTAACTTAACAATTATCTCTATCTTTTTTTTATAAATGGATAGAAAATCTTTGCGGGTCGACCAGTACTAGAAATGACCTACTTCAACTGGGCATGTTTTGACCTGTTACTCAACCTGCCATCCCACCCTTTTTGCAATCTTTAGTTGTTTTTGATGATATTTTTAATTTCCAGGTTAAGTATGTTGTAGAACTTGCAAGAGCTTTAGCATCAATGCCAGGTGTCTATCGAGTTGATTTACTTACTAGACAAGTAGCCTGCCCCGAGGTAGACTTCAGTTATGGTGAACCAACAGAAATGCTATCTCCACGTAATTCTGATGTTATGACAGATGAAATAGGAGAAAGTAGCGGTGCCTACATAATCCGTATTCCATTCGGGCCAAAAGACAAATATATTGCTAAAGAGCTTCTTTGGCCACACATCCCTGAATTTGTTGATGGTGCTCTCAGCCATATAATACAAATGTCCAAAGTTTTAGGTGAGCAACTTGGTGGTGGACATCCAGTCTGGCCTGTTGCCATTCACGGTCACTATGCAGATGCTGGTGACTCAGCAGCCCGATTATCTGGCGCGTTAAACGTACCCATGCTTTTCACGGGTCACTCACTTGGTCGAGATAAGTTGGAACAACTTCTGAGACAAGGAAGATTAACTAAAGATGAAATTAATGCTACATATAAAATCATGCGTAGGATAGAGGCTGAAGAATTGAGTCTTGATGCTTCTGAGGTGGTTATAACTAGCACCAGACAGGAAATTGATGAACAGTGGCGGTTGTATGATGGATTTGACCCAGTTTTAGAGAAGAAACTTCGGGCTAGGATTAGGCGTAACGTGAGCTGTTATGGCAGGTTCATGCCTCGCATGGTTGTAAGTTCTAAAACTGCCCCTATGTTCTTTATCTGTTCTTCATGAGTTATGTGTTATATTTCTAGAGGTGGAAATTGGGTGCGCCGGACATTTTGGGTAATGGGTCACAATGGGCTGGGTTGACTTGAACCACTTTTTGTTAATATTTATAATAAGTGGTTGTGGGTCAAACATGAAAAAGATTATACTTTTTCGGTGAGAATCTATTTTTTTTTAAATAAAAAGTTTTTGGAAGGTTTTATGCATTAAAAATACACTTTGGAAACCTTTGATCCGTTTGGCCCGCCTCCTCCATTATAGTAGCAATCTTTTAGTTACATGAATAATCAATTTATTGTTGAGCAGGTGATTCCTCCAGGTATGGAGTTCAATCATATTGTCCCACATGATGGTGATATGGATGGTGATACAGAAGGAGAAGACCATCAGCCTTCTCCAGACCCACCTATCTGGGCAGAGGTTTCCATTTTTCTTCAGTTTATTTCCAAGCGTAAAAGTTCTACATTTTGCGGTGTTTAATTATTTATTTTATGTAGATAATGCGATTCTTTACCAACCCACGAAAGCCCATGATACTTGCTCTTGCTAGGCCAGATCCTAAAAAGAACCTTACAACTTTGGTTAAAGCATTCGGGGAATGTCGTCCATTAAGGGAGCTTGCTAATCTTGTATGTTTTGATTACCTTTTTTGTTTACTCATGGTTAAATCTTTTTGTCCTTAATGTATAATTTTACTTAATTTTTGCAGACATTAATAATGGGTAACCGAGATAACATTGATGAGATGTCAAGCACAAGTGCTTCAGTGCTTCTTTCAATTATTAAAATGATTGATAAATATGATCTTTATGGTCAAGTGGCATATCCTAAACATCATAAGCAGAGTGATGTCCCTGACATCTATCGACTAGCTGCCAAGACCAAGGTAATTCTTGAGTATGTTCATTTTATGTGTGGTATCAATAATTGAAACCTGATAATAAGGGTCGACTCACTAGTAGAGGTGGGAAAATGGGCCAGCTAATGGGTCTAAATGGGCAATTGGCTGGTACATGATGAAAGGAGTCTGGTTGGGTTGATCCACAAACACTCTTTTGTCCCCTTTTTAGAAAAGTTGTAATATTTGAATGCGGTTATAGAAACTGCATTATTACTACCAGTCTAAGGTTTATTATGCATTAAAAATACACCCTGGAGTTGGATGACTTTTGGCTAGTTTCCTTTTTAGCCGTCGTTTCAATTTTATTTATTTGGTCGTTTACAGATAGAACTAACTCCGATTGGTCCATTTGCAAGTAATTGATTTGCAATTGCCACCTCTACTCAACTAGACCCAGCTGGTTTCTATTACACTCTGTTGATCTGATAATTATCAGTAATGTTCAAATACTAGTTTAATAATTTTTCGTGTTATATAAAAGTAAAGTAGGCTTAAATAAGTATGGCCCTTACTGACGAGCATTTGAATGGTGTAGAAAGGGGAAATATAACTTTGCTTAACTTGTTTTGGCAGGGTGTTTTCATTAATCCAGCTTTCATAGAGCCATTTGGACTCACCTTGATTGAGGTGATTTTTTTTGCTTGTTTAGATTTTATTAAACAGAGTGCACAACTCAGTATAGTACCATTATCCCAACTCATTACATCTTTTGAAACAGGCTGCTGCTCACGGGTTACCAATGGTTGCCACAAAAAATGGAGGCCCTGTGGATATACATCGAGTTAGTTCTATTGTTTTTGTACATTGTTTTCTCATTTTATTTACGACCATACGTACCAAGATGGATGGGTTAGGTGGGGGATGGATTATGGGTCAAAATGGGTTGTCTTTGAAAAAAAAATTATAAAATTTTATTTTGCTAATTATTTTTACAGAAAAGTACTTTGGATGACTTTCAACCCGTTCCACCCCTTGACCAGTTCCCTATTTAGCTAAGTATGTTGATTAGACACGTTTGAGATAATTCAGTCAAAATTGCCCTCTTTAATCGGACTAGGGTAGCAAATTGATGGTGCCATTATTGCAGGTACTTGACAACGGTTTGCTTATCGATCCTCATGATCAACAATCGATTGCAGATGCATTGTTAAAACTTGTTGCAGATAAGCAACTGTGGGCCAAATGCAGGGCTAATGGGCTGAGAAACATTCATCTATTTTCTTGGAGAGAACATTGCAAAACTTATCTTTCAAGAATTGCCAGCTGTAAACCAAGGCATCCTGGGTGGCTAAAAACTGATGATGATGATGATGAAAATTCCGAATCTGACTCACCAATTGATTCCTTAAGAGATATGCAAGATATATCTCTAAATTTAAAATTTTCCATTGACTCAGAAGACCGAAATAATAAGTTAGAAAATGCTGTTTTGTCATATACCAAAAGTGTCGGGAAAAATACACAAAGGACAGTTTCTGGAGATAAAAATGAACAACCTAAATTCCCGGCAATAAGGAGAAGAACACATGTTTTTGTAATAGCCGTTGATGCTGATGATATTGGGTCACTTTTTGAAAATGTACAAAAAATATTTGAGGCGGTAGAAAATGAAAAAAGTGACGGGTCGATTGGATTTATATTGGCAACGTCCTTGCGAAGGGCTCAAATTGATTCATATTTGGTATCAAATGGTGTGAATCCTTCAGTTTTTGATGCATATATTTGCAACAGTGGGGCTGATCTATATTATTCATCTTCACATTCTGAAGATAACCCATTTGTATTTGATTTATATTATCATTCGCATATTGAGTACCGTTGGGGTGGTGAAGGACTCAGGAAGACACTGGTAAAATGGGCTTCTTCAATAATTGACAAAAAGGCTGAAAATAAAAATGAAGAGCATGTTGTTACTGAAGATGAAGAAGTCTCAACCAATTATTGTTATGCTTTCAATGTTCACAAGCCCGGATTGGTTAGTCCTGTCTATGGTTAATTCTATATTTATTTTATTCTAGTTACTTTTGTTGGAAATATATGTAGTAAATTAGTAATTTGATATAGAGGTGGAAAACTGAACAGGTAGGTTGCTTGAAACACTTCCTTTCCAAAATTATCAATTTTTCATAGTTGTGATTACAAAAGTTTCATTTTTTTTTTCTCAATAAGATATAGGAGTATTTATGCATTAAATACACTTTTGAGTGAATTTGACCTGTTTGCTTTCCTTGGAGAGAAAACATAACCAAAATCGACGGATTCATAAGTAAATTTATTTGATGTTGAAAAAATCATTGTTTATATGTGTAGGATTTGTTTTTTATTGAATGTATATGTTTCTTATTTTGGTGGTTTCTTTTGTAGGTTCCTCCTATCAAGGAACTTAAGAAGTTAATGAGGATTCAAGCTCTTCGTTGTCACATTATTTATTGTCAAAATGGGAAAAAGATTAATGTGATTCCAGTGTCGGCGTCACGTTCTCAAGCTCTCAGGTACTTTGCATTTTCATGTCTTGGTTTTCCTTTAAAATAGGATCAAATTTAGATGCCAAATATCCAGATACTATTATTCCAATTTAGTGTATGCCTCTATTGTTTTAAAGATAGCCAGTATTAAATTCCTGGTAGTACTAATCTCAAAGGTCCCTAAGGGGATAGCCTGGTGGTAAATGCTGAACTCCTAAACCAGGTGATTGTTGGTTCAAATCCTGCGATGTGCAGGTTGAGTGATTATTTTCCTGGTAACAGGAATTGCCAATGAAAGAAAAAAAAAAGATCTCATAGGGGTCAAATACATTTTTTTTAACTAAAAAAGGGAATTTATAATAAAACCTCTTAAAGGTCTTCATTCAAATATATAGATTGTTACTGTAATAATGCAGGTTTTGCAAACAAATAGATAGCATTAGTTACGATAAGAATTTTTTTTAAACGACAAAAGAAGTGTTTGCAGGTGAACCCAACTAGATACGGGGAAAAAAAGTTACCTACTTCAACATGAATTGTGATCGTATTTATAGCGGTAATTATTTAATATAGGTTAGAAAAAACGGACAAAAAAGTGCTTGCGGGTCAGCCCGACGGACCTAGGTTAAATAATTACCTTTTTCGACCCAAATATTTTCAAAATGCCAAATTCACCTATCTTGCAACCATGAACGAGTATCATGCTTGCTAACAAAAAGCTCAAAAAGCTAACCATCAAAATGGTGTTCTGTAAGGTTAATTCTTTTACTTATTTATTTTTTATATTTTTTTATCTTATCATTTTTTTCCAGGTACTTGTACCTCCGGTGGGGCATGGACTTATCGAAGGTGGTGGTTTTTGTTGGCGAAAGTGGGGACACAGATTATGAAGGATTTCTGGGCGGCGTTCACAAAACCGTTGTACTGAAGGGAATTGGTAGCAGTGCCACCAATCTGCTTCATGCTAACAGAATCTACCCACTTTCTGATGTTACACCATCCGAAAGCACCAACATTATTCACACACCTGAAAATTTTGGTGCTGCTGATATTCGTGCGTCATTGGAAACACTTGGCGTGCTCAAAGCATAAGGAAATTACATTATCACCCCTCTCGTTTTACCCTTGGGCTCGGGATGATTTTTCATCCCGGGTGAATATATTTTTTTTTACTATTTTTTTGCTGCTCCTTCAATCTGCATTCACATGAATAACTCGTTGATGAAACTAGTACGAAAAGTGCAATATTATGTACAGAAGTTATACAAATGAGGGTATTGTGTTTTTCTATGAGGAGTCAATGTCTTGTTAAGTCCTAAAGTGCTCAAATGAAAAAAAAAGCTGTTAAATATGCATGTGTAAAATCTTTATACTCGTGGTAATTATTTTATAAAATGATTTATGATGTCGTATGCCTTGTTTTTAGCTAATATTTGTTATTTAACTTAATATTTGAGTTCAATAATATTTATTTTTTGAATTAACTTCTTTTGCAAATTCAAATAGTTCTATTTTCTCTTTAATTGTCTTCTCTTTTTATATTTTAGTCCTTGTAATTTAAAGAAATGTTTAATAGTATTTTAATAAAGATAAACAGTTTTTTAAAAAGCTAAAAAAATAAAAAAAATGTTTAAAAAAGGACATCGTCTTTAAAATCCACAAGTAGATCTTGCGAAGCTTAGGTAAATATCGACTTAAACGAACCGAGGATAAGTATGAGGAACAAGAAGAACCGACATATGAAAGAACCACTACGTTCGACCGGTAGGAAGGGTGATAAAGGTAAATGAACGACATCATTTTCTAGCGTCGACTACAATGAAGCTTTCAAGAATTGACTCAAAGATTAGGAGATTCAACCGGCATAAGAAAAAAAAACACCTACAGTTAAAACAAAAAGAGGAAGCGGGTAAGCAAGAACATATTCAACTCAAGAAGGATCCTCAAATGACTCTAGATTATGAAATGGTTGACGAAACCAATCGACCTCTTTACTGGGGCAAGTCGTGAGATAGCCCAAAAATCCGTCAAAAGATTATGGAAAAATATGACAACTAGGTTTTTGTTAAAAGTATTTTCTAGTTTTGAATTATTTATGTACTTTTTTGAAGTTTTAATGAAACATGGTGTTAACTTCTTATTCCATTTTGTTTTATTTAAAAATAATAGAATAAAACAAAATTATAAAATAATCCCTAAATGAATAATAACCGAATGAACATTAACCATTACCATACATTTGACTAAAAAATGATGTTAAGTTGGAGTTAATGTGACACATTTACTCATGGTCTAAGTAATTTGTAAGCAAAAATGATTACACTGATGATTGATGTGCGATGTTGTATTGAAACCATGATAGAAGCACACACATGTTTAAACTACCTTAAAATATAAGACCTGAACCACCTTGTCAAATTTCCTAACACAAGTTGCCACTGCTTGGGGATCAACATGCCCAACAACAATTAATCTTCCTATGTCTTCCTTAGTCAAAACAGATTCAACACCCTCAACGCTTAATACCGTCTTCTGTATCTTGTTGGCCTCGCTTTCACCGTTAAAGTTCACTCCAACCTCGACTTCAATTTTCTAAAATGTAAAAGCAGTCGAAAAAAATAAGAATGAATGAAAAGGAAATAAATAACGTTGTGTACAAATAATGTTGATCAATGAAAAAAGTAAAGATAAAGGAATATGTGTACTCTGCGTTCGTGGTTTCTAAACCCATTCAGCCACCGATAGTACGGTACTTGTCGCGACTGACAAGATACTCTCCATTTTCGTGAATCTATGATAACATGTGATATGAGTGTTTATCATTATCCGCAGCTTAATATCAACTAAATACATCCTTCAAATACGTTGGAAGTTACCTGTGTATAGGCTGATGTCACCAAACAACCATTTGAGCCAATCATGGGTATTCGACTTGAAGAGATTATGGCGGCAAAGATAATAGCCTCCTTGGGTCACCTCAAACAAAGACAAATCCCCTCCAATCACTTCTTCCCCTTTCATACTTTCACGCGTTTCTTCTTTCTCTACTCCACCATCATCCACATACACAAGGCTCACCCCACACCCCGTTTCTACCATCAAACGATTATCCAGAAGGATATTCACATGAACTTCATCACCAAAATCTAATATGTCTCTAGTTGGCCAATAGCTTAACCACACAACATCATCATCAACTTTAGGTTTGCAATATACCGCAGGGTTGTATACCCATGTAAGACCCTTGATTCTGATTTTGGCAAATGGAGGCAACATATCTTTATCCTCACCTGATGATGATGATCTGTATAAGATTGTTACTTTTAATCCTTGGATTCTACACTTCTTTGGATGAAAAGGCACACGAAAGGATAAGAATTCAGATGATGACGTATACTCATGCTTCGCCATGCTTTGATCCTTTATGCCTTGCAGATAAGTGCTCTTTATTCCATATTCATACAACATCTATATTACACACAAAAAGTTCAGTTACTTATTCATAATATACTATATACGACTTTGATTTGCTGCTAGACGGGATGGAATGATGAATGTAAACTGTAAGCACCACCACAGTCATGATATCTTTCGTGTGCTAGCTTTTATATGCATTTGTTAGAAATTAAGATAGAGGGAGAGAGAACCTGTGTATTAAAAATTCTTCCTTTAGTAATCACATCACCAACCAGATCCACCTTATGATTTTGATATGCTTTAATCCATTGCATATGTTCTAGATCTGCTTCATCAAGTCTTGCTATGGATGCTAATCTAAAAAGGCCTTGAATCTCACACAGTTTAAAACAACCTTCATACGTTAGCTTATCTAGTGTAAAACGAGTGGATTTGAATGTTATATTCTTCAGTGATGTACACCAATCTACATGCAACTTCTTTAGCGTACTTGGGAGCCTTGGGAGAGACTCGAGGTTCGGACAAAAACTCAAGTCTAGTGCGTAGAGCGTTTTAAGGTCAATGTAACTGGGCAGCATCTCAAATCGAGTGTTAATTAAATTCAATATAGATAATGATTCGGGTAAGGAAAACAAAGATTTTTTTAGAGTTCTTCGACATACAAATAAAGCTTTTAATCTTTCCTGTTGATTTATAGATTTCTGATGAGATGAATCCTTCCACAGTTTACTACAGCCACCCACATACAAGTAGGAAAGATTCTCAAGATCTCCTATAGTTTTACAAACATAAGTCAAACTGATACAGTACGAGAGGACCAAAGTCTCAAGTTTAGGGAGTCGGTGGAGATTGCAAATGCTGACAAGACGGGAGGAGCAAGAAAGATTTAGAATCTTGAGTGAATTAAGAACCTATTCGAAGAATAACGAGTGAAGTTTATCATTGTACATTATAACAAAGATTATCTAAAACATTGAAAAGCTAAGGATAAACAGAAGATTTGAAATTCTTATACCATGGGCGGTTCAAACTTCTCCAAGTGTCCGAAACGCATATGTATGGCAACCAAAGAGCTCATCAATAGGCCTGGGGGTATTGTTTTCAGATTACATCCATGCCAACTGAACCATGTTAACTCTGGAAAATTCTTGTAGGACCCGGTGAGTTTCACATAATGGAGTTGCAAAAATTTTAGGTTCTTCATCTTTACAAGGGAACTTGTTTTAATTGCCTGAAAATTTACCGTGAAGTCACAATCAAAGATAAACGTGCAACGGTTTTATATACAACTATCATTGAGAACAACACCATGACAAATTTCCCAACGTGGAACTACTCATCAAATTGAGTTTTAGATTGCAACAATTGCATACACAGTGTGACTAGATTGTAGGCATTTGTTTTCATTAAATTAACAACTGCTCAAAATTGATGAAGACATCAGGACCCATGAGATTTTCTGCCCGCGTTAATGTATGACGACTAAGATATTGAGAAAAACAACTTATTTGACTTACCTTTGATGTCATAACTTGCTCTGGTGCGCCCATGTCGAGTACTAGACCTTCAATTGTCTCTGAACCCTGTAGGAATAAGACATGAAATCAAAGAATGCTTATTTGAAATAATAGGTTGTTAGATTAAAGATACACACAAGACGCTACTTACATCTCCTTTCCACAACAAATGATACGATTCCTCAGGATGCCAAACCCTACTACGTTTTGCAGGATCTTTGGACTCGTCACGAACTATTTTTTTGCCATATCTTGAAGGAGTTTATGCATCTCTAGTCTTGCGAAACCTTCTCCTGAAGAGGTAAGAAGGCATCTGTTAGTGAGGGTCATGATCCCAGATTTTGCATGCCAATCGTTCTCCAATACCTTTTCCACTTGATATGCATATTCACCGATAAACAAACAAGCAATATGGAGAAACAACTCTTTGTGACTATCACATGGCAAGGATTCAAAACTCTTCTGTAGTACACACTGGATTTTCTGATCAAGATCTCCTTTCAAGGAATTCAATGAATTTATTCTACTTCTCCATATTTCAATCATGTTATTTATTGTTTGCTGGTCTTGAGTCGTAACAGGTAAAGAAGAACCTAATACTTTGAGAGCTAGCGGATTTCCTTCACAATATTGTGCTAACTGTAATGCTAGCTCCTTGAAACCTTCCATAGGAATTTTGGATCCAAAGGCATGACAACTTAAAAGCTCTAATGATTCATGATCATTCAACAATTTAAGTTTGTAGACATGACACCCATAAGATATGGACCCAAACCACGTATCTATGTTTAAAAGCCTTGTTGTTATAATGATCTTGCTTTGTGTATTATGGAACACCTTTACACCGAATAAAGTGTTTAGTTTATCTTGGTCGTCAACATCATCAACAACAATAAGAACTTTTTTCCTTTGTATTGTCTTCTCAATCTGCAATGCTCCCTCAGAAACATTAGATATCATTATGTTATTTCCTAAAACATCTCTGAGAAGTTGTTTCTGTAGGCCAAGCAAACCACCTGGTTTATTATCAATCTCTTCAAGAAAACTACCACTTTCAAAGTTTTGCTTGTTTGAGTTATAAATGTATTTGGCGAGCGTCGTCTTGCCACTTCCTCCCATGCCACAAATTGCCAGAACAGGAGAACGAGGCTGCTCGTATTTCAACCAGGTATTAATTCTTTCAGCTCGAGTCTCAATCCCAGTTAGTTCGATCGGAGTACTAAGGAATTTCAGTTCTAGCTCACAGTAAATTTTGTCAACAATATCTGCAATGAACTCGGTTTCATACCTGGAACAAAAAAAGACATTGAAATCCCAATACGTTCGGATTAAAATATGCAAAGAGATGTATAAACATGTAGCGAGATATTGAAGCATATATACCCTGAAACAACCATCCCCTTCAAATTAGCAACCTCTGTCAGGGCTGCTTTCCACCGTTTCACATTATCATCTGTCCATTTTGAACCTTCAGCTTCGTCTTTCGCTTCAATACAGAAACTTCCTCGTTGGTTCCTGACATCTGCAGGATCAACTTTATAAAACACGGGCATAACAAAGTGATTGCACTTCTTCTTTAGCTCAAGGATCAACCAAAGTTCGTCATGGCACCAGCTTGATTTCGCGTAGTTCTTTGAAAATACGATTATAAAAGCTCTAGATTCAGTTATTGATCTCTCAATATCTGGCTTTAGTTGTTGACCCTCTCTTATTTCATCGTCATCTCTGAAAGTGCTAATTGCTGCTAGACGTAAAGCCTTGTAAAGATGATCGGTAAAAGAATGACGAGTGTCTTCGCCTCGGAAGCTTTGAAAAACATCATACTTGTAATGGGTTGGCACAGATGTGGAGGATGAAGTGATAGCCATTGAAATTATACAAGAGGGTGGGAAGTGAATTGAAAGAGAATTATGAAGCCATTAGACTGTATTATAATACATTGGAAGAATTTTCTGTTAAACTTTTATTTGTTTGCAGAAGTCAAAAGTCTGTTGTAATGTTGTGTCCTTCCCATTCAGCCAAAAGGCCAACAGCCAAGTGAGTTTATTGACAGTGTCTCCACCCTCAAATAAATAAATAAATAATGTACTACAAAAGGAGATGATGAGTATGTTCAATTCACCGTTAAAAAAACAGATAAGTTTAGTTATGCGTTAAAAGGAATTAGTGGAAATTGGGACCAATACAAGCGTCACCAATACATCTTGACATTTACAAAGATCACAGGCTCGTCAAAACTCTAAGATCTAATTTTCTTTTTATTTTTTGAACACCGAAAGGCCTCTTTGTTCAGTCGATAGAGATCTCAACCTTCGTCAACTTCATCCATCTCACGTGGCAGAAGATCTATTATACCCACAGACGACCCCACTGACTTTACATGAATAAGTAAACTATAAGCATGCTCGCGGTGATAAACACCCATTCGACAGACTACTAATATTAATGAACTTTTTTTTTCTAAACTTCACCCACGGAGATAGTTGCATTTTAATGTCTTCTACTAACACTTGATCTATGTTCATATCTAACATCGTTGAATAAAATGAAAGTAGTTGTTGTTCCTCGATGATTTCTAATACAAAGGATCTTTGTATATGGGATAGATTACAACTCTTTCACTTATAAAAATGTTAAAAAATAAATAAAGTTAAACTATATTTTTAGTAAACACAAAAAAATAATTAATAAAATACCCGATGCATTAATCCAAGCGAGGCACAAAGCAATTTTCTGCTCTTTTGACCGAGGAGAATTTTTTCGTTTACGAGGCCCCGACTCTTCCAGTTGACTTGAACCTCCCGCTCCTCCCGTAGTCTTGTGATTAGAGCGTCTCTTTACTTCAACAGTTGAACATCAGGAACATATTCAACCACTAGTTTATTTTGAGCCGGTTGTGTCTCCGGAATGACCTCGTCTGTCAACCCAACATACTCAGGTTTAAAAATTACCTTTTTCCACCCAAACCTATAAACGCATCTTGCCACCACGAACCACTATTGTACCTGCTGACAAATAGCTAACCATCAACCTGGTTTTAGTCCAGTCACATCTTATATCATTTTCTTTCAGGTACCTGTATCTCCGGTGGGGTATGGACTTATCGAAGGTGGTGGTTTTTGTTGGCGAAAGTGGGGACACAGATTATGAAGGATTTGTGGTCGGCGTTCACAAAACCGTTGTACTGAAGGGAATTGGTAGCAGTGCCACCAATCTGCTCCATGCTAACAGAATCTACTCACTTTCCGATGTTACACCAACCGAAAGCACCAACATTATTCACACACCTGAAAATTTTGGTGCTGTTGATATCCGTGCGTCAGTGGAAACACTTGGCGTGCTCAAAGCATAAGGAAATTACATTATCGCCCCTCTTGTTTTACCCTTGGGCTCGGGATGATCTTCCATCGTGGGTGAATATTTTTTTTTTCTTTTTTTTGCTGCTCATTCAATCTGCTTTCACATGAATAACTAGTTGATGAAACTAGTATGAAAAGTGCAATATTATGTACATAAGTTATACAAATAAGGGTATTGTGTTTTTCTATGATGAGTCAATGTCTTGTTAAGTCCTAAAGTGCTCAAATGAAAAAAAATGTGTTAAATATACATGTGTAAAATCGTTATACTCGTGGAAACTATTTTATAAAATGATTTATGATGTCGTATGCCCTGTTTTTTAGCTAATATTAGTTATTTAACTTAAAATTTGAGTTCAATAATATTTATTTTTTGAATTAACTTCTTTTTGCAAATTCAAATACCTCTATTAATTTTCTCTTTTAATTGTCTTCTCTTTTTATATTTTAGTCCTTTTAATTTAAAGAAATATTTAATAGAATTTTAATAAAGATAAACAGTTTTTTAAAATGCTAGAAAAGTAAAAAAAATGTTTAGTAAAGGACATCGTCCTTCGAACCCACAAGTAAATCTTGCGAATCTTAGGTAAATATCGACTTAAACGAGACCGAGGACGAGTATGAGGAACAAGAAGAACCGACATATGAAAGAACCACCATGTTCGATCGGTAGGAAGGGTGATAAAGGAAAACGAACGACATCATTTTTTGGCGTCGACTACAATGAAGGTTTCAAGAATTGACTCAAAGATTAGGAGATTCAACCGGCATAAGAAAAAAAACACCTACAGTTAAAACAAAAAGAGGAAGCGGATAAGCAAGAACATCTTCAACTCAAGAAGGATCCTCAAATGACTCTAGATTATGAAATGGTTGACGAAACCAATCGACCTCCTTACTGGGGCAAGTTGTGAGATAGCCCAAAAAATCCGTCAAAAGATTATGGAAAAATATGACAATTAGGTTTTTGTTAAAAGTATTTTCTAGTTTTGAATTATTTATGTACTTTTTTGAAGTTTTAATGAAACATGGTGTTAACTTCTTATTCCATTTTGTTTCATTTAAAAATAATGGAATAAAACAAAATTATAAAGTATACCTAAATGAATAATAACTGAATGAACATTAACCATTACCATATATTTGGCTAAACAATGATGTTAAGTTGGAGTTAATGTGACACATTTACTCATGGTCTAAGTAATTTGTAAGCAAAACTGATTACACTGATGATTGATATACGATGTTGTATTGAAACCATGATAGAAGCATACACATGTTTAAACTACCTTAAAATATAAGACCTGAACCACCTTGTCAAATTTCCTAACACAAGTTGCCACTGCTTGGGGATCAACATGCCCAACAACAATTAATCTTCCTATGTCTTCCTTAGTCAAAACAGATTCAACACCCTCAACGCTTAATATCGTCTTCTGTATCTTGTTGGCCTCGCTTTCACCGTTAAAGTTCACTCCAACCTCGACTTCAATTTTCTAAAATGTAAAAGCAGTAAAAAAAAAAGAATGAATGAAAAGGAAATAAATAACGTTGTGTACAAATAATGTTGATCAATGAAAAAAGTTAAGATAAAGGAATATGTGTACTCTGCGTTCGTGGTTTCTAAACCCATTCAGCCACCGATAGTATGGTACTTGTCCTGACTGACAAGATACTCTCCATCTTCGTGAATCTATGATAACATGTGATATGAGTGTTTATCATTATCAGCAGCTTAATATCAACTAAATACATCCTTCAAATACGTTGGAAGTTACCTGTGTATAGGCTGCTGTCACCAAACAACCATTTGAGCCAATCATGGGTCTTCGACTTGAAGAGATTATGGCGGCAAAGATAGTAGCCTCCTTGGGTCACCTCAAATAAAGATAGATCCCCTCCAATCACTTCTTCCCCTTTCATACTTTCCTGCGTTTCTTCTTTCTCTACTCCACCATCATCCACATACACAAGGCTCACCCCACACCCCGTTGCTACCATCAAACGATTATCCAGAAGGATATTCACATGAACTTCATCACCAACGTCTAATATGTCTCTAGTTGGCCAATAGCTTAACCACACAACATCATCATCAACTTTAGGTTTGCAATATACCGCAGGGTTGTATACCCATGTGAGACCCTTGATTCTGATTTTGGCAAATGGAGGCAACATATCTTTATCATTACCTGATGATCTGTATAAGATTGTTACTTTTAATCCTTGGATTCTACACTTCTTTGGATGAAAAGGCACGCGAAAGGATAAGAATTCAGATGATGACGTATACTCATGCGTCGCCATGCTTTGATCCTTTATGCCTTGCAGATAAGTGCTCTTTATTCCATATTCATACAACATCTATATAACACACAAAAAGTTCAGTTACTTATTCATAATATACTATATACGACTTCGATTTGCTGCTAGATGGGATGGAATGATGAATGTAAACTGTAAGCACCACCACAGACATGATATCTTTCGTATGCTAGCTTTTATATGCATTTGTTAGAAATTAAGATAGAGGGAGAGAGAACCTGTGTATTAAAAATTCTTCCTTTAGTAATCACATCACCAACCAGATCCACCTTATGATTTTGATATGCTTTAATCCATTGCATATGTTCTAGATCTGCTTCATCAAGTCTGGCTATGGATGCTAATCTAAAAAGGCCTTGAATCTCACACAGTTTAAAACAACCTTCATACGTTAGCTTATCTAGTGTAAAACGAGTGGATTTGAATGTTATATTCTTCAGTGATGTACACCAATGTATATGCAACTTCTTTAGCGTACTTGGGAGCCTTGGGAGAGACTCGAGGTTCGGACAAAAACTCAAGTCTAGTGCGCAGAGCGTTTTAAGGTCAATGTAACTGGGCAGCATCTCAAATCGAGTGTTAATTAAATTCAATATAGATAATGATTCGGGTAAGGAAAACAAAGATTTTTTTAGAGTTCTTCGACATACAAATAAAGCTTTTAACCTTTCCTTTTGATTTATAGCTTTCTGATGAGATGAATCCTTCCACAGTTCACTACAGCCACCCACATACAAGTAGGAAAGATTCTCAAGATCTCTTATAGTTTTACAAACATAAGTCAAACTGATACAGTACGAGAGGACCAAAGTCTCAAGTTTAGGGAGTCGGTGGAGGTTGCAAATGCTGACAAGACGGGAGGAGCAAGAAAGATTTAGAATCTTGAGTGAATTAAGAACCTATTCGAAGAATAACGAGTGAAGTTTATCATTGTACATTATAACAAAGATTATCTAAAACATTGAGAAGCTAAGGATAAACAGAAGATTTTAAATTCTTATACCATGGGCGGTTCAAACTTCTCCAAGTGTCCGAAACGCATATGTATGGCAACCAAAGAGCTCATCAATAGGCCTGGGGGTATTGTTTTCAAATTACATCCATGCCAACTGAACCATGTTAACTCTGGAAAATTCTTGTAAGACCCGGTGAGTTTCACATAACGGAGTTGCAAAAATTTTAGGTTCTTCATCTTTACAAGGGAACTTGTTTTAATTGCCTGGAAATTTACCGTGAAGTCACAATCAAAGATAAACGTGCAACGGTTTTATATACAACTATCATTGAGAACAACACCATGACAAATTTCCCAACGTGGAACTACTCATCAAATTGAGTTTTAGATTGCAACAATTGCATACACAGTGTGACTAGATTGTAGGCATTTGTTTTCATTAAATTAACAACTGCTCAAAATTGATGAAGACATAAGGACCCATGAGATTTTCTGCCCGCGTTAATGTATGACGACTAAGATATTGAGAAAAACAACTTATTTGACTTACCTTTGATGTCATAACTTGCTCTGGTGCGTCCATGTCGAGTACTAGACCTTCAATTGTCTCTGAACCCTGTAGGAATAAGACATGAAATCAAAGAATGCTTATTTGAAATAATAGGTTGTTAGATTAAAGATACACACAAGACGCTACTTACATCTCCTTTCCTCAACAAACGATACGATTCCTCAGGATGCCAAACCCTACTACGTTTTGCAGGATCTTTGGACTCGTCACGAACTATTTTTTTCGCCATATCTTGAAGGAGTTTATGCATCTCTAGTCTTGCGAAACCTTCTCCCGAAGAGGTAAGAAGGCATCTGTTAGTGAGGGTCATGATCCCAGATTTTGCATGCCAATCGTTCTCCAATACCTTTTCCACTTGATATGCATATTCACCGATAAACAAACAAGCAATATGGAGAAACAACTCTTTGTGACTATCACATGGCAAGGATTCAAAACTCTTCTGTAGTACACACTGGATTTTCTGATCAAGATCTCCTTTCAAGGAATTCAATGAATTTATTCAACTTCTCCATATTTCAATCATGTTATTTCTTGTTTGCTGGTCTTGAGTCGTAACAGGTAAAGAAGAACCCAATACTTTGAGAGCTAGCGGATTTCCTTCACAATATCGTGCTAACTGTAATGCTAGCTCCTTGAAACATTCCATAGGAATTTTGGATCCAAAGGCATGACAACTTAAAAGCTCTAATGATTCATGATCATTCAACAGTTTAAGTTTGTAGACATGACACCCATAAGATATGGACCCAAACCACGTATCTATGTTTAAAAGCCTTGTTGTTATAATGATCTTGCTTTGTGTATTATGGAACACCTTTACACCGAATAAAGTGTTTAGTTTATCTTGGTCGTCAACATCATCAACAATAATAAGAACTTTTTTCCTTTGTATTGTCTTCTCAATCTGAAATGCTCCCTCAGAAACATTAGATATCATTATGTTATTTCCTAAAACATCTCTGAGAAGTTGTTTCTGTAGGCCAAGCAAACCACCTGGTTTATTATCAATATCTTCAAGAAAACTACCACTTTCAAAGTTTTGCTTGTTTGAGTTATAAATGTATTTGGCGAGCGTCGTCTTGCCACTTCCTCCCATGCCGCAAATTGCCAGAACAGGAGAACGAGGCTGCTCGTATTTCAACCAGGTATTAATTCTTTCAGCTCGAGTCTCAATCCCAGTTAGTTCGATCGGAGTACTAAGGAATTTCAGTTCTAGCTCACAGTAAATTTTGTCAACAATATCTGCAATGAACTCGGTTTCATACCTGGAACAAAAAAAGACATTGAAATCCCAATACGTTCGGATTAAAATATGCAAAGAGATGTATAAACATGTAGCGAGATATTGAAGCATATATACCCTGAAACAACCATCCCCTTCAAATTAGCAACCTCTGTCAGGGCTGCTTTCCACCGTTTCACATTATCATCTGTCCATTTTGAACCTTCAGCTTCGTCTTTCGCTTCAATATAAAAACTTCCTCGTTGGTTCCTGACGTCTGCAGGATCAACGTTATAAAACACGGGCATAACAAAGTGATTGCACTTCTTCTTTAGCTCAAGGATCAACCAAAGTTCGTCATGGCACCAGCTTGATTTCGCGTAGTTCTTTGAAAATACGATTATAAAAGCTCTAGATTCAGTTATTGATCTCTCAATATCTGGCTTTAGTTGTTGACCCTCTCTTATTTCATCGTCATCTCTGAAAGTGCTAATTGCTGCTAGACGTAAAGCCTTGTAAAGATGATCGGTAAAAGAATGACGAGTGTCTTCGCCTCGGAAGCTTTGAAAAACATCATACTTGTAATGGGTTGGCACAGATGTGGAGGATGAAGTGATAGCCATTGAAATTATACAAGAGGGTGGGAAGTGAATTGAAAGAGAATTATGAAGCCATTAGACTGTATTATAATACATTGGAAGAATTTTCTGTTAAACTTTTATTTGTTTGCAATTTGCAAAAGTCAAAACTCTGTTGTAATGTTGTGTCCTTTCCATTCAGCCAAAAGGCCAAGAGTCAAGTTCCACCCTCAAATAAATTAATAAATTAATTAATATATAAATAATGAATAGATACATATGTCTGTATGTGCATACATACGTACGTATAGATTTCAATGTTCTGCAAAAGGAGACGATGAGTATGTTCAATTCATCGTTAAAAAACAGATAAGTTTATTTATGCGTTAAAAGGAATTAGCGGGAAGTGGGACCAATACAAGCGTCACCAATACATCTTGACATTTACAAAGATCACAGACTCGTCAAAAACTAAATAAAGTTAAACTACATTTTTAGTAAACAAAGAAAAATAATTAATACAATACTGGCTTTGCGATCTTCGTTTAGAATACCGGATACATTAATCAAAGCAAGGCACAAAGCAATTTTCTCCTCCTTTGACCAAGGAGTATTTTTTTTTTGTTTAAGAGGCCCTGAATCTTCCGGTTGACTTGAACCTCCCGCTCCTCCCGTAATCTTGTGATGAGAGTGTCTTTTTACTTGAACACTTGAACATTAGGAACATATTCAACCGGTTGTTCATTTTAAGTTGGTTGTGTCTCCGGAATGATCTTGTCAGGATAACCAATTGACAAAACACAAAATTTGTAAAAGCCTTGTTGTCCATGAGATGCAAATTTTGATTGAACGAACTATCCTATCGACTGAAAGGATTTTTTAAAATATTCAAGAGAGAAATGAGAGAAAACATATAAGGATATGGTGATATTTATTATAAAGCGTGGGGGTAATATTTATAGGGTAAAATGTTAAATTTTTAAAAAAAATACTTTATTTAATTAATAGAGCCCATTTGCTCTTTTCACACACCCCAAGATCCAACCGCTCTTTTTCCCCTCCTACCATACTATGACAACCCTAAAAGCTAATGTTATGTAAACTATTGCCTTAAAAAATCTTTATAGATTTATATTTATATACTCCATTAAATTATTAAGGTAAGTTTATTTGACTAACTCCTTATGAAGCTTATATGTTTTGTATATGTTACGTGAGCATGCATGCACCCATACATAAATATTTATGTATGCATGTTTATGAATATTTGTGAACTTTGTGATTTTTGAACCATATGTGTTAGTTACCAATCATAAGACGAAGTGATTAGTTAGCTTAATATTAGATGTTTTAATTATATATGATGTATTAAAAACTTAAACTTAATCAAACATCACCAAACAAGATTTCATCAAGAAACTGTGAATCAAAACTAAAACAAATCACACCTTAAACACCTAAACACCAACATAGACACAACCTTAGCCATAATCTTGGTTCATTAAATACACTAAGCAACCCGATTAAGCATCTAAACCTTTGTGTAAGCCTAGCTCAATGACTAAGAAAGCCATTAGCACCACAAACCGCCACCTAGCCAATCCTTACACAAATCACCACCTTACACCACCACCTTGCATGGCCTTGACACTATCCCTCCGTTCTAACCGCCACATAGTCGGCCTCTCATTAATCACCCCTTAATCCGCCACCTAACACCTAAGATGGACCCCTAAGGACCCTAACATTCACACCTCAACACCCTAGTATAGACCTGATAATGGCAAAGGTCCCCTTGAAACTCTCGGTCGCATGAAGATGAAACCATAACCAACTCCATTCTTAAACCGCCACTTCTCTTGAGTCTCTCTCTCTTTCGGTTAACATACAACCATTACCACCATCTCTTGCACCAAACTGATCCTCACTTTCAAGAACAACATAGCCAAGCTAACCTTCACTAGTTCATCATTATCAATCTCCAAGTTCAAGAACTATTCCACCAAGTGGATCATCCACGGATAGTCAAGCCATTCTTTTAAGTTTCTTGCATCAACACTCAAGATTTGATTACTAAACCAAATAGATAGAAGTATATGTGTGTGTTTTAACTAAACACATACAAACCAACATTTAAGAATCATCAAGATCATTTCCAAAACTTATAAACAAAAAATGTTATTCAAAAATCAGTAAGAAAAAAATTCAAAAACAAAAAGTTTGAAAGTTTTATAAAATTAAGGAATTAATACAAAATTAAAGAGTTAAAACATAGATTCTTGATAAATTAGATTAAATACTTAAATTATTGTGATTGTGGGAATAAAATTAGAAAATTGTTAGAAATATTAGAATTAACATTATGTATATTTTGATGTAATAATAATTGGCAGATCATTTTATATAATTTGTTCAAGAAAACAAAAGAAAATTTTATTTCAGAAGCTCCAAACTTGGTAAAAATCTAGAAAAATTATATAACAACTCTTATATTTTATAGCAATTCCTGAATAATTTTATTATTTAATTCGCATTTATGCCCGAGTTATATATTTTAGAATATTCTATAATTGGAAATTTGGGAAAAATATCTAGACAGAGAGTTAAATTATGAAAAATTTACATAAATTATGGTATTTAGGATAGAATAGTATGTATGAATTTTGGAATATTTAGTGATGTTCTAATATTTCTGCTGATTTATATGGAAATTGAAAAATTTCCAGTAAATTATTTATTATGATTTGTGAGTCTGAAATTTTATGGAATAAACTATATTTTTGAATGTTTATGCCGTTGAAATTTTATGATTTAAGGAAAACAGAAGCTATCAGTTTAAAATCTTCAATTAAAATACTGAAAATTTTAAAGAAATTTGTTTTATTCTAACAAATAAATTATTTTATAGGAATTTCTTGATTTGGCTGAAAATAAGGTGAGATTCATAGCCTTATTTTTACATTCATGAATTTTGGGAGAAAAGTATACTATCTTATGATTGATGCTATTATAAATAAGACTTTTTGAGATTACTGTCATTATGCCATAAGCTACAACCATTAATTCCGATGAGGAACCATCTTGTAATATAGGTAGTACTACTTAGAAAAATATTTCCTGCATCAACAGGATGAGTGTTGTGATGCTATATTATCTGATTATGTGGTTTGTATTTGTGACAGTTACAAATCAGTTGACTTATAAGTAAGTTTGGTTGTAATTTTATTTATATTGCATCAATGTAATATGTTTAGTAATTAAACCTATGTTCTCACCAATATTATGTTGACTATTTTGAGTATTCTTTTTCAGGTTATCAGAATGACTATCAGTATTATGTTTTCATTTTATGTGTAGAATGGATGAGGTGAAGTGATGGGAAGAACTTGTGTTAAATTAATTGTGAACATGTATGATCTTAGTTTGACTGTGAATGTGTATACCTACTACTACTGAAGAATGTAGCAGTTAATAAGACACTTTGTAATAGGGTTATGTTAAATTTTGTAAATGTTTTATGTAGACTAGTTTCATATAAATTGTAATGCAACCCGTACTCGTATCTATCTATATTAATGTTATGTTATATCATTTATCATATTACTTGTTGCATTTACTTTGTAATCAATATGTTCTAAGCTAAAAAGTTACACCAAGTATTTCACGCTTCCGCCGGAATATAGAAATTAGCAGAAAAAGTCACACCCAAGCATCTCAGTTAGTGACTCAGCAACTGAAAGATGCAATACCAACATTAGTGGCTCAACTGCGACAGAACCTTAACTTTGGAGTTGCACTGCCTGAAACAAAGAACCAGAAAATGCCAACATAGGAGAACGCTAGGAGGAAGAAGTTGTAAACGAAATTAGCAAAGGATGTTCCTATAAGACTTTCATGTCATGCAGACCCTGAGAATTCGACTGGAAAGGAGTAGCAGTACAAGCCTTACGTTGGTTAGATGAAATGGAATCATTATTAGATATTAGTAACTGTGCTGATAATTACAAAACCATGTTTGCTTCGCATTGCCTTAAGGGAGAAACACAATCTTGGTAGAAAATGGAGGTTCAAACAAAAAGAAGTCATGCTATGACCGGATTAGGCTGGGAAGAGTTCAGGAACCTAGTAATTGAGAAATACTGCCATTATAATGAAATAGAGAAACTAGAAACAAAATTTTTGACATGAGAAATGAAAGATGCAGCACATCGGGAGTATACGGATAGGTACAATGAACTCTTTAGGTTAGTACCACATTTGGTAACTCCAGAAACAAAAAAGAATAGGGAGATACATCTGGGGTTTAGTATCACAGATAAGGGGAATCGTAAAATCTGCAATGCCTTCAGGATGCAGTAACTTTAGCAGGAAGTTTGACAAATGAAATGATTAGAAACGGATCTCTAGAAAATGCAAGGATTGGAGATAAAAGGAAATTGAACAACATTAATACAGAAAGGAAGTTTGGAGGAAACCAGAGCAAGAAAGTAGCTAGAAACCCAGTAAGAAACTTCCTAGGAGTTGTTCAAGACAAGAAACCACAGACAAAAAGTCAACCATGGTACAATACTTGCCAGAGGTACCATCATGGTAAATGCATGATTGTGATTTATGACAACTGCAAAAAGAAATGACATATATCCCGACACTGTAAGGGACCTGCAAACCCTAAACTAGTTTGTTATAAATATGGAAACTAGAATCATGTTCGCAATGAGTGTCCACAACTGAAAGGCAAAACCCCAATTAACCCAAACAACCCCCGTGGAAGAGCATTTATGCTGCAAGATGAAGAAGCCCGACATGAACTAGAAGTAGTGACGAGTATGTTTCTCGTTAACAACCAATACGCAATAGTATTATTCGATACATGAGTAACTCGTAGTTTTGTTTCGAATACATTTAAACCTTTACTTAATCTAACCTTAGAGAAACTGAAAAGTAAATATATGATATTGTTAGCTGATGGAAAGATAATTAAAGCTTGGGAAATTATTACTAACTGTATTTTAAATTTAGATGAGCATTTTTTTGATATAGATCTAATTCTTATTGAATTAGGAGGTTTTGATATTATTGTGGGAATGAATTGGTTAAGTAAGAAGCAGGCTGAAGAAGTACACTATTTTATGATTGATGCTATTATAAATAAGACTTTTTGAGATTATTGTCATTATGCCATAAGCTACAACCATTAATTCGGATGAGGAACCGTCTAGTAATATAGGTAGCGCTTCTTAGGAAAATATTTCCTTCACCAACGTGATGAGTGTTATGATGCTATATTATCTGATTATGTGATTGTATTTGTGACAGTTACAAATCACCTTACTTATAAGTAGGTTTGGTTGTAATTTTATTTATATTGCATCAATGTATTATGTTTAGTAATTAAACCTATGTTCTCACCAATATTATGTTGATTATTCCGAGTATGATTTTTCAGGTTATGAGAATGTCTAAAAGTATTATGTTTTCATTTGATGTATATAACGGATGGGGTGAAGTGATGGGAAGAACTTATGTTAAATTAACTGTGAACATGTATGATCTTAGTTTGACTATAGATGTGCATTTCTATTACTACTAAAGAATGTAGCAGTTAATAAGACACTTTGTAATAGGGTTATGTTAAATTTTGAAAAAATTTTATATGGACTAGTTTCATATAACTTGTAATGTAACCCGTACTCGTATCTATCTATATTAATGTTATGTTATATCACTTATCATATAACTTGTTGCATCTACTTTGTAATCAATGTGTTTTGAGCTAAAAAGTCACACCCAACCATTTCACACTTTCGTCGGGATGTGACACATACTCATGGTCATCTGGCTCGCGTCCAGTCATGCTTTCCTGTTACGGTGTGCGTGACCGGGTGGCTCACGCCCATACTCGCGGCTTGACAACACATAATCTAATTGTGCTGCAATAAATACAAGATATTCTATAATATTTAAATGTATACAAAATATTTTATCTAATACGCTCCAGTTCGAGCAAGAGGTGAACCACAACTCAAACTAGATCAAAAACTTTGAAATAACTAGCATAGTAGTCCTTTAGTGAATCTATTAACTTATTGAAAAGATGAGGAAACATGAAGAGTTCATACATGGTCTACGCGAATATTTTCTCCGACAAAATGAATATTAATTTCCTAAAATTTAGTGACTTGATGTTGCGTTGGGTTCTATGATAAATAGAAAGTAGAGTCAGAGTAGATTATGGCGGCTTGTTTTAAAGTGTAGTGCCAATAAAAGATTGCGAAGCGAATTCGTTTCGAAAAGAACGTTAGCCACCTCACGATATCCCGCCTCTACACCGCAGCGAGAAATGGTGGGTTGTCAATTAGAACCCCCCACTCCATAAGTGAATCTTAAGATGAGGGGGTGAGACTCAGTCCAAAATTAGTAGTTCCTCGAATGTATCGGATTATAAGATTCAAATATAAAAAGTGTGGCTTTCTAGCTAGGGGAATGCATAAATATACAAACTTGTTGAACACAATATTAGATATTAGGCCGAGTAAATGTCATTTGTTGTAGTGCCCTAACAAGATCAGCTAGGAATATACCATTATTGAATCAGAACTCCAAAGGTTTTAAAACCATAAATACAGTTAATTGTTCGGATAACTTTGGCTGAAGTTACACAAAACACAATTATTTTCTTATCAAATCGGGTGCTGAAAGATTCTTTCCAAGACCAAAACTTCCAATCAGTAGTCCAAATGTCAAATACATAGTTCACCAGTAACACCATGTTTTTAAGATGCTGCCTTATTTAGAAGTTAACCAAACAAAGTTACGTGTACTAAGCAAAGTTGAAGGTAGGAATCGTCAAGTGATCAAATATGGATAAGAAACATGAGGGGCCGATTGTGACATAATCCAAAACCTACCACTCTAGGTTAAGAGGATAAGAAACCAGCCCCATGGAAGAAATTTCCTCTTTTTGGGTGACCTAATAGCAGAGAGCGGATGATCATCGGAGATCTCCTTTAAATCAACCTTGAAGATTAACAGAAGCTTCACACACATAAAGGGAGATATTTACTATTAGGTTTAAAATAAGATATTTTTTATTATAAAACATTTTCAAAAACTTGAAAGAACTAACGTTTTTATCAAAACAATAAAGGTTCTTAAATGTTTTTATAACATTAAATTTGTACCAAAGTAATAAAAACATGTTTATAAAAAACTTATTTATTAAATTTAAAAAGAACATTGCCTGTGCTCAGCGTGTGAAAATACATCTTTCACAACCTACATAATCCCCTAATGAACAACAATCACATAACATATATGCAAACTCATAACAACAAATTCATAAGTACAAAGTACCTTGTATTGGTCAGAAATTAAAGTTAGTCCAAATCTGTCACACCCCGACTGACGGCGTAATCATCGGAGCGGACGAATATGAATCGATTGTTCATAGCTCGTGGAATTAAATAACTTAAAATAATATTAAATGTCATTTTCATTGAATAATACTAAACAAATAAATCATTACAATACAATAAAGATTCAAACAACATAATAAAATCTTTAATTAATCTTGGTCCAAGTCCTATATGAGCATAAAGAAGTCCTCAAAATAGCATCCTGAAACATGTTAAAAATACGGTCAACATATGATGTTGGTGAGTTCCCATGAATTTGTACATACGTATAAAAACAACTTTTAAAAGGCAATTCAAGTTATAGATTAAGAAATAATGCAAGAATATATAGATAGCATAATGATACAATCAAACCTTGTTGGATCTAGAAAGGCTGGTGCAACCAAAATCAAATCACTTAGACTATTTTGGTGCAACTAATAAAGGACTTCTGAAGCTAAGTGTGGAACTTCCGAAGAAAATGGAGTTCTTCCGAAGAGAAAATGCAAGATCATCTTCCGAAGGAAAACTCCAACTTCCGAAGCCAAAGTATTCACTTCCGAAGATTCATGACTTAGAAGAAAAGATAAGAAGTCAACTTCCAAAGTATGAAGAAATGAAGAAGTCCTCAAGCCTCGGAAGAAGTAGCCTCTTCCGAAGTAAAAGTGGCTTCAGAAGAACTTGTTTTTCAGAAGCCAACTAACCTTCAGAAGACACTACTATGAACCAACGGACATAAGTATTGTCTCTCTGACACTCCGCTGCAGACCTCTGATATACTGCATGACGTTTTCTCAAAAGCCATGTAGTTGACCATACTTTATTCCATTGTTCACCTTTATAAGTTAGTATAGTTGCCAACTTTAGTTGGCGACAAAAGGTAAGTCATGGACGTGTCATGACTACCATATCTTAGATAATACTTTATCTAAGATACCTTAACTTTAGCATTGTAGTATATGCTTTAGTCTTAGGTTTCCAGCTGGTATCAAAGTATATCCGGATGTAGGTAGTAGTATATATAGTTTCTCATTGTAACTCATTTCATATGCTTGTAAGAGTCTTGTAATACTTTGAGTTGAGAAGTAATATATACAAGTGCCTTGAAGATTATTTCTTTGTGTTCTTTGCTACTTATTATATTATTATCAACTCTTAGAAGAGATTCTAGTTCATCTGATCCGATGAGTTTGAGAGAAATCCAAGTGTTAAGTGACAAAACCCGACCCTGCAATTGGTATCAGAGCTTCTTAGGCTCTTGATTGTGAGATCTTACTATCCTAATCAACCTGTTTTTCACTCCTCCTTACACCACACTTAAAATGGCCCTCAACAAGTCTGAAGTAGAGATAGGGACGATGACTAAAACACCCATCATCAGCCCTGAAAACTTCAGCTCATGGAGCAGATGCATAGAAGGCTTCATCAGGTATCAAGACAAAAAGATGTAAACCAAAGGTGGCAGCACCAGGTGGAAACGGTGCCATGATAGAGAAAGCCGTTGAAGACTACTCTGATGAGGACCGGAAGAAGCTAGAGATTGACAGCCAAAGAACTGTTTGATGCACTTGCTCATATGTACCCCAGCTCCAATGACTCCAATAAGGACTCACTGAAGCAGCAGTTCGAGAACTTCACCTACATTACATTTCTTGAGACTCCAAGATCTCAACAGGCTCAGCAAAGTTCCTTTCAGGACAACTGTGCCTTTGTATCAGGAGGATAGAAAATTAGAACACCCTCACCATGACTGAACTCTATGGCATCCTTGATGGATATCGTTTGGAGATGGAAAACAAGAGAGGCCATCAGAAAAACAGACCCTTGAGTCTTCCTGCTAGCAACGCTTTAATGGTTGCTGAAGGCTCAGGACCCACCCAACCTCAACAGTACCTGACATACACCCAACAGCCATCTTGTTCTTCTGGGCCATACATTACATTTCTTGAGACTCCAAGATCTCAACAGGCTCAGCAAAGTTCCTTTCAGGACAACTGTGCCTTTGTATCAGGAAGTGGGCACTCTAGTGACTATCAATATTGCTTTGATAATCTAGAGTGCTTCAGCCTAGATGATGTGGAATATGTGGACATTGTCCAACAAATGGCTCTCTTAACCTACAGAGCAAAAAAGTTCTTCAAGAGAAATGGAAGGCAATTTCCCCAGAACCCAACCAACAACAAATTTGGGTTTGACAAAACTAAGGCCAAATGTTACAACTGTAACCAACTTGGTCATTTTACAAGGGAATGCAAGGCTCCCAAGTCAAATCCGGGAACCCCACAGGCCTCCACACATCTCTCTACACCAAAGCCCACTGGAAAGTCAACTGAGACAGCTACAATGGCTCAAGAAGTTGACTGGAGCTTTATGGTACAGGATGTGACTCCTGCTCAAGCACTCATGGCTGGAACAGATGACAATAAGGTATATAAACATCTCTGTACTCCTGCCTGTATTGCTAATGTTAAATTGTATCAGGACTACAATATGGAGATTAAATCCGATATTTTGTCTCTAAATTTTTTAAAATCTGATTTTAGAAAGGCTGAATCTGACTATCAAAGAAAAATTGAGGAGTTGGAGAAAATTGTGTCCTTATTGAAACATGAACACACAAACTATAAGACTCAAATAAAGGATTTAATATCCAAATTGTTTGAGGCTCAAGCCCATCTTGTCACAGCTGAGGCTCAAGCCAGGAAGTATGCTATTTCTGAGCAAAACTTCCAAGCCATTCTTGTATCATCCTCTCACTTAAAACTTTGTTAGCAAAACAAAGGTGGATTGGGAACCAATGAAATTGCTCCACCACATTCTTATGAGTCTATAAGACAACCAAGGTGTGGTACTGAAGAGCAAGAGGTTCCATCTGCAGACCCACCTTCTTATGAGTCAAAGAGTGATGCAACCATGGAGACCATCACAGGGAAGAACCAGGTAATTTTACCCACTCCTACCGGTGAGATCAACCCCTGACCACCAAAGCCAGAGGAAGCAGAGCTAAGGCAGCCAGAAAAACTGCCAAGAAAGTGACTGAGTCTAAGCTGAAGATAGACCCAAAGCAAAAAGGGGTATTCATCTCAGCTGGATTCTAGGTGGTAGGAAAATATGATTCAGGAAAGGAATGTAGTACCAGCACACTTGTCCTACCAAAGGATTAGAAGTTAAAGGGAAAAGTTGCTGATGAAGGGAAAAAAAACAAGAAACAGCAATCCTCAAGTTCCGAGAAGATTAAAATTGCATGCATAATGTGTGGTCTGCAAAACCACATGGCAAAAGATTGTTACTACAATCCTGCTAGCACACATTATGCAAATAATGTTAAGAGAGAAGGAGTCATGGAAGGTTTCTCATTTGGACCGTATAAAATAGTTCAAGTGATGAAAAAGGGAAAGCTTGTTTCCGAAGCAAGGTTGCTTTCGAAAGAAAGTCCTTCCGAAGGGAAAATGGCTTCGAAAGCAAAAGCTGTCAAGACTCAAAAAAACAAAAGAGTCCACTTGAAACCATTCCAGAAGAAGACTACTTTGAAAGAAAAGTTGGTGAAGGCTTCTTCCGAAAAGAAAGAAGCTTCGGAAGAATGCTATGCTACAAAAGCTTAAACAAGCTCATCCTCCATGATCAACCAAGGGATGTAATGGAAGATCAAGGAAGATGCTGCAGCCTAAACCTCTTCTTAAAGACATCCATTGAACCCCCATGCATTAATTTTGGTTCAATTATGTCACTATCATTGGAAGAACCCAAGACCAACAAGGTTTGGGTTTCCAATCAAAACTAATCATCTCATCTTATGTGTAGGGACATCCATATGACAAGAATAATAATGTTTGAATTGCGGATAGTGGATGCTCCAGGCACATGACAGGGAACAGATATCTCCTTCAACAATTTCAACATTATGATGGAGGTTCTGTCCAGTTTGGAGGTGAGGCTGGAGGATATATTTCTGGCAAAGGAAGTATATCCAATGGAAAATTAAAAGTTGACAAAGTTCACTTTGTCAAACAACTTGAACACAATCTGTTAAGTGTTTCTCAGTTTTGTGTTCAAAAGCATCAAATGCTCTTCACAGAACATGAGTGCATTATCCTCAAACCCGGGATGACAATTCCTCAGGAATTGGTGCTTCTTAGATCTCCCAGGAAAGGGGATATGTACAAGCTTGATATGAACAATGCTTCCCCAATAGGTGAAGTGTCATGCTTTCTTCCAAAGCTGATGGTGATGAGTCAACACTATGGCATAAACGAACGTGTCATGTAAATTTTAAGACAATGAATAAACTGGCTAAAAATAACTTGGTACATGGTTTGCCTAAAAAGGAATTTTTCTGCAAAGATAACTGTGTTGCATGCCTGAAAAGGAAACAACACAGGACATTTCATAAATCCAAAGTTGTTAACTCCATCACCACTCCATTACACTTATTGCACATGGATCTATTTGGTCCTACAAGTATGATGAGCATTGGAAGAAAATCATATTGCCTTGTGATTGTTGATGATTTTACAAGATTTACATGGGTATTTTTTTTAAGAACTAAAGATGAAACTACTGAAACTTTAAATCAATATTCTCACAATAGAAAATCAAATTGATCACAAGCTTAAAATAATTAGAAGTGATCAAGGGACTGAGTTTAAGAACCACGTTCTTGACTCATTCTATAACTCAAAAGGGATTGCCAGACAATATAATGCTCCTAGAACTCTTCAACAAAATGGTATTGCTAAGAGGAGGAACATGACACTTATTTAGGCTGCTCGGACCATGTTAGGTGATTCAAAGCTGCCTCTAACATTCTGGGCAGAGGCAGTTAGCACTGCATGCTATGTGCAGAACAGGGTTCTTGTAGTTAAGCCACATGAAAAAACCCCTTATGAGCTATTGAACAAGAGGCCACCGTTCATTAACTTTCTAAGGTCCTTTGGTAGCAGGTGTACCATACTTAACACAAAAGACAATTTGGCAAAATTTGCTAAAAAGTCGGATGATGCTATCTTTGTTAGATATTCCTCTTACTCTAAAGCTTATAGAGTTTATAACATCAAAAATCAACAATTTGAGGAATCTTTCTATATTGTAGTTAATGAGCACACTCCTTGTGTTAGGGGGAATGACCCTGATCATATCTTTGACTTAGAATTATTTCCAAACTATTCTAAACCATCTTGTGAGAATGTTTCAGCTGGAACAGGTGCTCAAAGTGATTCTGATGACGACCAACTGTTTGAGCTACCCGACCTATTGCAGGTTCTCCAAGAGCTGCAACAAATCAAGCTCCCACTATTGGCAGATCTGACAGTATGACTATCTCAAAGGATAGTGGAGCTTCAACCAGTGGTTCACCTGTTGACCCTCAAACTTCATCAGACACTGCACAACACCAAGCTGATAGAAGTAGCATCTTGAAGGAACATGCAACTGTTGATGCTGCTTCTCAGCCAACAAATGATGATGTTTCTCATTCATTCAATCGGTCCTCATTGAATGAGTTTGAAACATCAGCTGGACAAAGTGTTCAAGCTTCTGAGCAAAATATGTCCAATCTGGATCTATCTTTGCAACTGGAGGTAGTTCCGAGACTTAGGATTCACAACACTCATCCAGCTGAGAACATCATAGGGGAAGTCTCTGAAGGTGTGAGAACAAGAGGACAAACTCACAAAGAGAATGTCTGCTTGTACTCATGCTTTTTATCCCAGATAGAACCCAAGAAGGTAGAAGATGCCTTGAAAGATAGTATCTGGGTTGAATCAATACAAGAGGAGCTGCTTCAATTCAAAAGACAAAAGGTTTGGAACATGTGTCCGCTACCATCTGGTCAAGTACCAATAGGCACTAAATGGGTTTTCAGAAACAAGTGAGATGATAGAGGTTTGATTATCAAGAACAAGGCAAGATTGGTGGTTCAAGGATACACTCAAGAGGAGGGATTCGATTATACTGATGTCTTTGCACCTGTTGTAAGACTTGAGGTAGTTAGGATCTTCCTTGCTTATGCTGCATCCAAGAATTTTACTGTCTACCATCTTGATGTCAAGTGTGCATTTCTATATAGGGATATAGATAGGGAAGTCTATGTGTGCCAACCTCCAGGATTTGAAGACCCACAACACCCCAACTACGTGTGCAAATTGGATAAAGCTCTATATGGGCTGCACCAAGCACCTAGGCTGTGGTATGAAACATTGTCTCAGTTTCTCCTGAAGAATGGTTACACTAGAGGTACCATTGATAAGACTCTTTTCATAAGAAAGTCTGGGAAGGACATCTTGCTCGTTCAAGTCTATGTTGATGACATTATATTTGGTTCCTCAAATGATCAAATGTGTAAAGACTTTGAGAGCATCATGCAAAGAAGTTGATATGAGTTCCATGGGAAAAATGGACTTTTTCCTTGGAATGAAAACATTCCTTTAACAGAAATATTCTCTCTATAATTGTGATTGAGTATTTGCATATTCATTACTTACTTTTCTTGCTTGAATTCGATCTTATTTCGTGATATTCCGCTGCATAATTCAAATCTAATTGATCCGATCCTATCAAATGGTATCAGAGCAAGATTAATCATTGATCGATCTAACAATTAATCATTGAAACTGTTCTTTTGATAGCGAAGGTTGATCGAATTAGCATTTTTGCAAGAATTGATTATAGAGATTGATTTTCTGTTGCTTCCGGTTAATTAATTGAGATTCTACTTGTGTTTTCAAATTGTGTTGTTGAGTTTTCAAACTAGACCGATTTTAATCTCATTGAATTCGATTGAATTAGTGAAAATGACTACTTTAATGAATGATCCTCACAATACTGGCTCCTCAACTAAGCCTCCAATGCTTGTTAGGAGTGAGTATAACATATGGCAACGCCGAATGCTCCATCACCTGTCTGTTAACAGTTCAGGTTGTTGGAAGTCTATGGTTCATGGACCATACAAGCCTATGGTGAGTAATCCCGAAACCAATGAGATGGTTCCTAAAAAGAAGGAACAATATTCTGATGAGGATTTAAAACTGTTTGAGATTGATGCTAAAGCCCATGGAATTCTGGCCATGGCACTGCCTAATGAAATCTATTCAGGGCTCATGCATCATGAAAATACTTATGATCTCTGGGTTGCTCTGAAGGAACAATTTGGAGGAACTGATGAGGTCTTAGCAAACAACAGAGAAATCCTTGCCCAACAATATGAGACATTCTCTCATAGGAAGGGTGAGACATTGACTCAACAGTTTGAGCGGTTTTCATGTTTGATCTCTGAGCTTAAAATGGTTCAACATGAATACACAAACAGCCAGATGAATAACAGATTCCTTAGATCCCTGCCTGAGAGATGGGACACTTACACCATTGTCCTACGCTCTAGTGCAAATCTTGACACTCTATCTCTCACCCAACTTCATTGGAAACTCTTATCATTTGAGAGAGAGATAGAACAGAAAAGGAAACTATCTTCATCTGGAAAGCTCACTGATGACTTTGTACCAGGTAACACTGCTCTGGTTGGTCATGAGTCTGAATATGCTTCATCTGAAAGTTCATATGATGAGCATATTGATTTCTCTTCAAACAGTGGAAATCATGCTTTTGTTGGAGTTGAGGGAAACTCAGGTTTTAATGTTGATAATTTGTGTTTTATGATGGATGATTTGAAAGGAATTGCTGATGATGATCTGGAAGAGATGGATATTCTGAGCCAAATGGCATTGATTAATATCAGATCTCAAAAGTTTTATAAAAAAACAGGTAGAAAATTCCTTGGTCTCTCTGGCAAAACCAAGGTTGGTTTTGACAAGAGTAAGTTGAGATGTCACAAGTGCCATAGAATTGGACATTTTGCTAGAGAGTGTAGATCATCTGGATCTAACTCATCTGCACCCTTTGTGACTTTTCCAAGCAATAGCTCACAATCCAAAGGGCAACATTCTACCAGTTCTGATCATCATTCACAACATCAATCATCTCCTGCATACTTTGTCCCTCAAAGCCCCATGCCATATCCTTATCCATGTTTTTACATGCCTCAGTCTGGTCAAGTTTCTGTACCCATGGCTTAACAACCACATGCTCTACCTGATCCTCAGCCATCTCAAACAAATCAGCAATCTCAATCTCAATCTCATCAAAGCTTTTTCACCCCTGAGGTTGTTGACTGGAGCAGCCTACCAGATGATGTCTCTGGTTATTCTGAACAATTTGCTAGTGCTGGTCAACATGGTGGTGAAAACCCTTTTGGAAATCTTGCTTTAATGGCCCTGGAATCTACTGATGAAAATTCTTTATCATCACAGGTACCACAGGTATCCTCTGAGGCTAAGGCCAAGTTATGTTCTGAATCATGCATAGCTGCCTTTGTTTCTATTAGGGAAGCAAATGTAGCTTTAATTAATCAAAACCTTGACCTAAAAAAAGCAATTTCTAAAAGAAAAGCTGAGTTTGAGTCTGTTTTAAAAGAGAAGGATGAGGAGATTTATAAAGTTAAATGTCAAATTACTGATGAAAAAGCAAAGGTAGAGGTCATTCTAGAAAATCACAAGAATCTCAAAGAAACACTTGCAGCTACCCAAGTTGATTGTGAACGCTGGGTAACATCATGCAAGGGATTTGAAATGCTTCTCAGTAAGCAAACTGCTTCCAATGTGAAGTTTGGGATTGGGTATAATCATACCATACCTCCCACAGATTTTACTCCCAAGTTAGAAGTACAATCTGAGGTTGAGTGCCATTCCCAAACCACATCATCAGGTGTTTCATCCTTAAATGATAATTCAAAATCTGAGGATGAAGATAGTGTGAGTATCTCAGTTAATCAAATAACTGATGATCCCACTGCTTCGAAACACTTGATCAAGAAGAGGCTGAGAAATTCAGGTGTTGTTCCACAAGGTACTCAAAGTACTGAAGGGCAAAACACAACACCTGAAGAGCATTTCAAATCAGAGGAAACCAAGCATTCCTTGACAACTGCTGAAGAATCTATCAGGATTCTAAAAAGTACCGATAGAAAACCACTGAAGAAGAAATCTTCAGTTGTTGAAAATCCTTCAGTACTTCCCAAAAGTACTGAAAGGAAGAAAGTACTGAAGAACAAAGCTTCAGTAGTTTCATCAACTTCAGCAGTTGATCAAGAAAAGATGAAAAGAAAGCCATGTGAAATATGTGGTTTATTCAATCATCTGACTGATGAATGCTGGTATAACAAGGGTTTAAAATTCAATAAAGAGAAAATCATTAAGAAGGAAATGCATAAAATGAAAAATGAATTTCAAACCAAGTTTGTACCACAATCATCTCATTCTGATAAACCTAAGCTTTCTCAAAAAGTCATTAAGAAGGAAGGGGTTTGTCAAACAACAGCTGAAATTATTCCTCAGGGAATATTAAAAACTCAGACTAAGTCTGTGTCTTTTCAAAAGAAGGATGTAGTGAATCACAAGAACAAATCATCTACAAGTACTGATGTGTCAACTGAGTTGAAAACTCTGTCAACCAATCAGACACAACTTGTGATGATGGTTCAACATCTATTGGGGAGAGTTAACCAATTAGATGTTTCTGTGATTAAACCACTGAAAAGGACACCTAAGCCAAAATCCAAGGAATCCTTTTCAGCACCATCTACATCTCCAAAAGCTGTTAATCATGCACAATCTGTTAGTTTAACATCTGTTGATGAAAACAGACCCAAAACCAAAAAGGTTTGGGTCTCAAAGGCTAACTAATGTTTGTGAAAAATGCAGGGTTCTTCAACATGCCAAAGAAGCATCTGGTATGTGGACAGTGGAGGATCCATGCGTATGACAGGGAGCAACTCTCTTCTTCATGACTATTCCCAAAGGAAGAAGGGATTTGTCTCTTTTGGAAATGATGCCAAGGGTTACATCATTGGGAAGGGTTTTGTCTCAAATGGAGAGATAAGATTTGATGATGTTAACCATGTGGAGAACCTCAAATACAATCTTTTGAGTGTCAGTCAAATGTGTGATAAAGGGCATGTTGCACTTTTCACAAGTCAAAACTGTAGGATTCTGTCTTCCAAAGTTTTGCACAAAATTGACAAGATATTGGATGAGTATACTCTCCTGAAGGCCAACAGGATTGGAAGAGTATATGCTTTAGATCTATCAAAGAAAATTGATCTAAAAGGCCATCCATGTCTGTTCTTCAAAGCCTCTCCTCAAGAATCTGAACTATGGCATAGAAGGCTTGGTCATGTGAATCTTAAGAACATGAATCAGCTCATTCATCATGGTTTAGTGAGAGGTTTGCCATTGAAAGAGTTCAAGTGTGATGATAACTGCCCAGCTTGCTTAAAAGGAAAGCAACACAAAGCTTCATTCCCTCCTATAGAAGAACCAAAGTCCACTGCCTTCTTGCAATTACTGCATATGGATCTCTTTGGTCCTGTGAGAGTAATGAGCATGGCAAAGAAAAAGTACTGTCTGGTAATTGTGGATGATTACTCCAGATATGTATGGACTTTCTTCTTGCATTCGAAGGATGAGGCTGCTCAAAGTATCATCTATTTTGTGTTACATGTTGAAAAGCAACATTCACTTCCAGTCAAACGTGTGAGAAGTGATAATAGGACAGAGTTTAGGAATCACACTCTTGATGAATTCTATTTGTCTAAAGGAATCAAAAGACAATATAGTATTCAAAGAACTCCAGAGCAAAATGGAGTGGTGGAGAGAAAGAACAGGACCCTTATTGAAGCCGCAAGGACAATGTTGGCTGACTCAGGTTTGCCATTAACCTTTTGGGCTGAAGCTGTCAACACAGCTTGCTATGTTCAGAATAGAGTATTAGTGAATCAGAGGTTGATGAAGACTCCTTATGAGCTCTTACATCATTTGGCCCTTTTGATTTCATTCTTTAGAGCATTTGGGTGTCCATGTTATATTCTTAACACAAAGAATATACTTCAGAAGTTTGAATCCAAGGTGGATGCAGGGTATTTTGTTGGGTATTCATCTACTTGCAAGGCATACAGAGTTTTCAACTGCAGAACAAAGATTGTTGAAGAGACTTTGCATGTCAAGTTTAATGAATCTCCAAAAAACAAGATTCCTCAAAACCCTGTTGAGATGTTTGACTTGGACATACTACAATATGTTCCATATCAGCCTCCACCTGTTGTTGTCTCTGAAGCTCCATCCTCTCCATCTGAAGATACAAATGCAAGTTGTAGTGATCATCTGCCTGTTTCTACTACACTTGATGTTCCTGTAGCCTCAGCAGCTCCATCCACAACATATGCTGATGAAATCTCTGAATCCTCCACTTCATTTGAAGTGCCATCTCAGTCTAGGTTTCAAGATTCTGAATCAACATCTGTTGCTGCTGACTCTCCTACAAACACTTGCACAGATATTATTGCATATCAAGAATTGAAGAATCATCCCATGTCCCAGATCATTGGTGACATTAATGCTGGTGTTTCAACAAGAAGTCAATTGTCCAATTTCTGTCTCTATGCTCTCTTCATCAGTCAGCAAGAGCCAAAGAATTATCATGTGGCCTTAAGGGACAATGGATGGGTTGAAGCCATACAGCTTGAGCTTCTTCAATTTCAAAAACAGCAAGTGTGGGCACTGGTTCCTCTACCCCAAGGTAAGTGTGCAATAGGCACTAAATGGGTGTTTAGGAATAAAACTGATGAAAAAGGCCAAATTGTCAAGAACAAGGCCAGACTGGTTGTACAGGGGTTTTCACAAGAAGAAGGTATGGATTATGATGAAACCTTTGCCCCTGTAGCCAGACTGGAGGCAATTAGATTGTTTTTAGCTTATGCTGCTTTTCATAACCTTAAAGTTTTTCAAATGGATGTCAAAAGTGCAGTTTTATATGGTAAAATAAAAGAAGAAGTTTATGTGTGTCAACCACCAGGTTTTGAAGATCATAAACACCCTGAATGGGTGTATAAGCTTGATAAGGCTCTTTATGGGTTGAAACAAGCACCCAGAGCCTGGCATGAAACATTATCTAACTTTCTTCTTCAAAATAATTTCACTAGAGGCTCCATAGATAAAACTTTGTTCATAAAGAAGCAGGCATGCATAAGCTCCTTGTTCAAATTTACGTTGATGATATTATTTTTGCATCATCTGATCCACAGTTGTGTGATGCATTTACAAAATTGATGCAACAAAAGTTTGAAATGAGTGTAATGGGAGAATTACAATTCTTTTTGGGTTTGCAAATCAAACAACTGACTGATGGAACTTTCATTCATCAGTCAAAATACACAAAAGATTTGTTAACCAAGTTTGATTTACAAAACTGTAAACCCTGTTCTACTCCCATGTGCAGCAACACACAACTGGATGCTGATCAAAAAGGTAAAGCAGTTGATGAAACTCTTTACAGATGTATGATTGGTTTCTTGATGTACCTAACAGTTTCTAGACCAGATATTATGTTTGCAACTTGTGTCTGTGCTAGATTTCAGGCTACTCCTAAGGATTCCCATATGATTGCAGTCAAGAGAATCTTTAGATATTTGCAAGGAACTCAATCTCTAGGACTATGGTATTCCACTGGGCACTCTTGTAAATTGGTTGCTTTTTCTGATAGTGACTATGCAGGGTGTAAGTTAACCAGAAAATCAACTTCTGGTGGATGCCAATTTCTAGGCAACTGTTTGGTCTCTTGGCAGAGTAAGAAACAAACTTCAGTTGCTACATCTACAGCTGAAGCAGAGTATATTGCAGCTGCAAGCTGTACATCTCAGGTACGCTGGCTTCAAAATCAGTTATTGGATTATGACATTACAGAGACTAAGACTCCATTATTAATGGATAGTTCTTCAGCTCTTTGTATTGTTAAGAATCCTGTCCAGCATTCTAGAACCAAACATATTGAAATCAGACATCATTTCATCAGGGATTGCTATGAAAAAGGTCTGATTGATCCAAAGTTTGTGCCTAGTGCTGATGAGCTTGCAGATATATTTACTAAGCCTTTGGATAGTGCAACTTTTAATAATCTTGTACTCAGGCTTGGTATGCTGCAACTAGAATAATTTGACAACTACTGATGCTCTTAGTCAGTAAATACTGATGAGCATTAGTATACTTTTGTCAAAAATAAGTGCTGATAAGTCATTTTATCTTCAGTAGTTTTACAACTACTGAAGACTAAATCACTTAAAAGTACTAAAGTACTTCATTTGTTAGAAAGTAATGATGTAGTTCAAACTACTAATGTCTTTTTATAATAAATAAGTACTGATGACCAATGAAACATCTGACACTCAGATGATCTGATGAGTAAGTGTTGAGGTCATTGAAACAGCTGAACTTTGTGAATTGACGACAACTACTGTTTCATTTCCAAACAACTGAAGCCAAAACCAAGTCTTCAGTAGTTTTACAACTACTGATGCCCAACACCAAGTCTTCAGTTGTTTACAACATCTGAAAGTTAAAACCATGTCTGCAGTTGTTTTCAAACACCTGATGACTAACACCAACACTTTCAGTTGTTTTCTCTCAGCCGATTCATAACCTATATATACCAAACCCTAACTTCAAACTTTTCATAACCCACTTTTCAAACGTTCATCTTCCATTAATGGCGACCATGCAAATCAAACCTCGACACAACTGTGTTGCTCACCTTACCAAATCACCCTTCTGGAACAAGTTTGATGCTGCTATCGACTTGATGGTTGATTCCCAATACCGCACAGCCTTTCTCTTAAATCCTACCATCTACCCCGATACCCTGTGCCAATTCTGGACAAACGTTACTGTTCATACTGCTGAGAATGATGACACCATCACTCTCTAGTCGTTTGTCAACCAGAAACGGGTGGTCATCACTCCTGAGATCATTCATCAAACCCTAGACCTGAATGATGCCACCTATCCCACCAAATACCCCAAAGGCACCATTGATCTTTCTTTTGCTAATCATGGTTATGAAGGTGACCTAAGTGCTACTACCATCCTGAAGAAGCACTTCCATGATGCCGAGCGACTCATATTTCACATGATCAATGTCTGCCTTGCTCCCAAAACCTCCTCTTGGGATCAAATGTCCTCCAGATGGCAACAGGTATTATACTCTATCCTTGAACATCAAAATCTAAATTTTTCTGATATTATCTTTTTGGAATTGAAAGATTTGGCAATGAAACCTGTGGCAAATAGATGGATATTATATCCAAGGTTTCTTATGGCTATAATTTTAAATCAATTAAAATCTGATGGCCTTGTTGGCCTTGGAGTCCCTGCTCTGCTTGTTTTGCCAGAGGTATACTCCAGGCACAACTCAAACCCACAACTCAAAGAGGCTGCCAAACTGCTCAAACCCAAGCAGAGGGAACCCACAGCCTCCACCTCCAAATCTAAAGTCCCCTCCAAACCAAAACCAAAGAAAACCAAAAAGGCTACTCGGGGAGTTGAGTTCCCTGATGATGCCCCTGTAGCACAAATGCAGGATGAGACTACAAGCCTTAATCCCCTTGTAGTTTCAATGACTCCACCAGCTGAAACCGCTCAGGTATCCTCTCAACAGGATCCTGCTGCAACCAACATTGGGGAAACCACATTACTGGAATCTATCTCACTTGAGAAGATTGCCATTGAAGAGCACCACTCTCCCAAGGTGCAAACCTTTTCACCCCCATCTCCCACTGATACCACCCCTACAAGCCCAACTGCAATCATTGCACAAGTGCTGACTCAGCTACATTCCTCTACCCCTCCCCAGAAACCTGTTACTACTGGGAAAACCTCAACAGCTGAGGGAGAGGACCAAAATGTAGTTGATAACCAACAGCATAGGGATTCTAAAGTTCAGTCTCCTAGTGTAGATGTGGAGACTAGAACATCTGGTGAGGCTACCTCTTCCCCTGTTTCAACACATGAACATGATGAAGCATGTATCATCTCTAAGACCTCACCAGAGGCAACTGCCAATGAAGGACTTGCTCCTGAGGCAGGAAGTCCCCAGTTCCAAGACAAAGGGGCACATGTGATTACTGATTTACACTCAGCACATGTTCATCCTGATTCACTCAGGAGGTCAGCTGATTCAGTTTATACTGATGATGACCTGGGCTTTTTCTTTGAAGTCTTAGCCCAAAACACCATTCTTGAGACTGAGGTTCGTATATTAAAAGAACTGCTTACTAACATGTCTCAGGAATCAAGTCCATCTGCCCCCATAAACCCACAGATGGCAGCTTCTGTTGAAGCTTTACCAAACACTGAGCCACTCAAATCAAACAAGCCACCAGCCTCTGTTTCAGGCACTATTTCTCAGGGAGAGAACCCCTCTGAGAAAATGGCTGCTGTTTTCAAATCTTCCTTACCTCTCATCACTCCCATCATCACATCTATTGTCCATCAAACCATTGATGAGAGGATCTCCTCAGATCTTAAATCCCTTGTGACTGATGCTGTGTCAAAGCACCTTTCTGACATTCAAACCCCTGAACCCAATGCAACCAAAAAGGGGGAGTCTAAGTCAGTAAAGGATGATAAAAGGAAAAGAGTTGAAGAGGAAGAAGCTAAGGAGGAGAATAAAGGCAAAGAGATCATTACCTACAAAAGAAAGAAGAGTGTTGGTGAACAAACTGAGGAGGAGAAGAGGTTAGATGAGATGATCAAGGAAGCTGATGACCAACATAGCAGATCCATGGACAGGATCATTGATCAGCTCTTCAGGCAAGGATTTGATACTGCCAAACTTGATTCAGAGATCAGAAGACTTGAGGTTCAGGAGATTGAGAATCGATGGGCAAGCTGCAATGAAGAAGAAAGGGAGAGATTAGAGGCTATGATCAGATTCCTCTCTAAACACTTGGGAAGACCTATCATTGAGATCAAGTCATGGTCCAGAGATAGCATTTTGGAGATAACCACCAAAATATGCTCATCTGAAAGCTTCAACAAAGGCTTAATCATTGAGGCTCTGGATGAAGCTGGTGCTGGGAAGAGAACTGATATGGCCAAGTTATCCAAAGCCACCCTCACCAACAAAATGATAGAGCAGCCCTTAAAATCTTCTCTACCAAAACAACCTTCAAAGCCAACCTCACAACCAAAACAGCCAATCTCAAAACCTTCAAAACAACCAACTTCTCAACCTCCAAAACAGTCAACCTCACAACCCTCTAAACCAACCTCTTTACCTAAGAAACCCATTCAAGATTCCACCAGTGATGCACCCAAAAGAAAAAGAAGGCTGCTGAGGATGGAAGAAGAAGAAGAAGAGGATGAAGAGGATAATCTGCCAATATCTGCTATTCTTGAAAGGAAGAAACTGAAGCCTAGGAGTCAATCACAAACAATAACTCCTGAAACTCAAAGGCGGATGGTTAAGGTCAAAAGTGAATAAGAAGAACAACAGAAGCAGCATGATGAGCAATTTCTTAGAATGGTTGACAAGGACTTCCCTCAGTCCTCATCCATTCAAGCAATGAAGAAACAAGCTCAGAGGCAGTACACTCTAAGACATACCTTTCAACATCAAAAAGAAAGAGTGAGGATTTGGCCAGATCCCAGGGTAAGTTCCAGAATTCACAAGAAAAACTTACCAAGTAGATATCATGACCAAGTCAGAAAGACTTTGAATGCTGCAATTATGTTGGCCATGGTAGTCTCACCCTGGGAAATCATTGAAGAATTCAAGAGAGCTCACACCTCCAAATCAACCCCTATGTCTATTCTTGAGTACAAAATGATCAAGAAGGGGTTGTTATACAAAACACTTGAAGATCTTCAAAAGAGTGAACTCCAGTTGCTGCTTGAAGGCTCTCATCCAGATGAATTTGCATACAGAGAGATCACAACTGTTGAGTTGAAGAGCTATCTGCTAGACGATTTTTATGTATTCCGGATCATCTGGATGAATACAGTCCAGGTCTTCAAGGGTGAATAGAAAGTTGCATGAGCTTTCATCAGAAGACATAAAGGCTAGTGAAGAACTTGTCTCTTGGAATGGCTTCCTTGAGTGTAGCTTTCTCTTGGTATCTCCGAGAAGGTGATGAAAGGATTCTTTTGTGAGTTGTCAGGGTAGCATATAAGATAATGTTGAGGTTCTATGCTTCCATTTCAGTCACAAGCAGGGCTGAACTCATTTGATTGTTGGAGTTACCAGATGAACCTTGCATGTTCATCTCCATTTGTATCCACTGAGAATACCATACAACTCATTCAAAGTGAGAGTCTTAAGGTTCTTAGTCCTCTTGATAACAACATAGTAATGTGTCCATTGCCTTGGAAGAGAAGGCATAAACTTCCTTACAATGTCCCTGTTTTCACAAGTCACTCCAACATCCACTAGAGTGTCCACAATCTCAAAATACCTGAAGTATTGTTGAGTCATGGTTTCACCTGGTTTAAAGGTGAAGGTTTCAAACTGCTGCTTCAAGAGATCCTTCTTGTTCTCCTTGGCTTCAGTAGAGCCCTCATACATTAGTTTCATGCATCCCACAACTGCTTAGCTGTTTTGCATTTCTGGAAACCTCTATATACAAAGTTTGGAAGAGCAGTTTGAAGGGATGTCATGGCTTTCTGATCAATTTCTACTCTCTTTCTATCTTCATCAGAGTAGTCAGCCACAACCTTTGGAATCATACCACCCCCAGCAGCAGCTTAAGAGGTGCTTGGTATGTAAGGTCCTGAGACAACAGATTCCCACATCCTGGAGTCTTGTGACTTGATGAAACCTTCCATTCATTGGCACCAAGTGTCAAAGTCTTCAGGAGTGATCAGCGAGGACTTTGTCATGGTTCTAGCTTCCATATCAGCTTTAGTGAGAGCTGCCAGTTTGTAACACCCAGAAATTTTTAAAGACGGGAAAGAAAGAATAAAAGCGAAGGAAAAGAAAGAAACATAATTTAACCAAAGTTGAGGGGTTAAAAGTGTCAAAAAGAACAAAAGTTTCAAAAGTTGGTGTAAAAGTGGGCATGGCCGCCCATGTTGTCTACACATATCTTTTCATTCGGATATTTCAAGAGAGAGAAAGAGCAGAGCTCGGGTTTGAAGAAGAACAAGAAGGAAAACGAATTCAAGGTAAGAATTCATCATTTTGTGATGTTCTTGACCGGATTATGCCTCGGTTATTTGTTTATATGTGTTCGGTTGTGTGTTTTTGGTGGGTTTCTAGGTGTTGAACTCATTTGCAAATGAGTTTGAAGAAGTCATACTCGAAGGTTGTCAAATGTGAGTTCTAGAACCCCTTTTTTTACATGTTTTGATTGATTTTGGGGCTGGAAACGCATGTGCGAATGATTTTATAAAAATGGGTTTTTACACCCGTATGTTTGTGTATGTGTGAATGCGGGTGGGAATGATTTTGGGTATTTATGATGATATGTTTGAGTTATGTTCTTGTTATGATGCTTAGAATGTAAGAAATGAGCTTAGAACATGTTAGATTGATGGAATGGGACTAAATTATGATGATTTTAGAAAATGTTAGTTGCCCATGTGTCTGGAATGGTCCATGCGCCTAACGATCACAACTGCCTAAGTGTCCCATGCGCCCAATAGTTCAAGCGCCCAAATAGTAGCCATGCGCCTGAAAAAGGCTGAATTTGGCTAAGTGTCCCAGACGCCTAGATTTCCTATGCGCCCGCATAGTGCCCATGCGCCTAGAATTTTCCTATAATGATTAAGTATTGGGCCATGCGCCCCAATAGTGCCCATACTCCCAAAAGAGGTGGCTCATGAAGAGCCCGAGACCCCTCATCCGGAGGGTGGTGATGAGAGTGCTAATTTAAGGGCCTCGGTGAAGGAGGCTATTGTGGAGGAGGTTCACCAGATCATGCAGACGATCTTACCATCTGTAGTGACGGAAGTGATCAAAGCTGTGCGGGAAGGAGAAAGGAAGGAGAGGAACATGTCCTCGGGAAGGAGAGAGCAACCGGAGACTGAGATGGTTGTCTCAACTGATGAGGAGGAGGAAGAAGAGCATGTGCCTAAGGCAGCACGAGGCTGTAACTACGAGGCATTTCAAAGATGCAAGACCCCTACCTTTGATGGTACTGGCATTGCTGTTGCTGCTCACCGATGGGTGAGAGAGATGGAGGTTGTACTTGATATCAGAGAGTGCCGGGAAGACAAGAAGATGAAGTTTGCCACCCACTCATTTGTGGACTCGGCCTTATGTTGGTGGGACAATATTGTCCAAGCCGAGAGTAGTCGGGCAGGTGGCCAGAGCTGAAGAAGTTGGTGATAGAAGAGTTTTGTCCTCACCGAGAGCTGGACAAGGTTGAGAGAGAATTCCTGTAGCTAGAGGCGGAACCATGACACACCAGCAATACACCACCAAGTTCAACGACACGGCACGGCTGGTGCCGGATCAAGTGATGTCTATGTCACGAAAGATTAAGAGGTACATATAAGGGCTATCGGCAGATATCCGCAGGCACATGATCGCCGCCCGGCCAGGTACATTCAGGTCGGTGGTTGATCTGGCTGGAAGGCTATATGATGAGCGAGAGGTGGTGGTGGCTGAGGTAAGCCAGAAAGGTGTTGGCGACCGAAACTGGAATGGGAAACGACTTAGACGTGGCGGAGCCGCTTCAAACAATAAGGTGGCGAAGGTGGGTGACCGGCGTGTGGTCACATCTGTTGCAGGGTCAAAGAGATGTGGTAAATATGGGAAGGAGCATTCGGGAGAATGCAAATGGGGATCAAACATTTGCTTCAAGTGTGGGAAGCCTGGTCATATGGTGAGAGAGTGTGGGGTCGTAAGGTGTTATAACTGTGGAGAAAACAGCCGGGATTGCAAGAAGCCGAGGGCTGAGAGTTCCGGGGCAAAGAAGACAGGGACCGTGGGGGAGAGGGCGAGCACCAGGGTGTTCACAATGATGCAGGAGGAGGCTAGGACGGACCCCGATGTTGTGTTAGGTATGTTTCTAGTAAATCAAACTCTAGCTTCTGTGTTATTTGATTCTAGTGCTAGTAAGAGTTTTATTTCTGCTGTTTTTTGTGCTAAATTGCCTGTTAGTAGTAGGGGTATAGATACGCTCTTCGATGTAGAAACTGCCATAGGTAAGTCTACCAGGATTTTTGAGATGATAGAAGGCTGCGACATAGAATTAGAAGGTCATAGGTTTCCTGTTAGACCATTCGTGATAACCTTAAGAGGGTTCGATGTAGTCCTAGGAATGGATTGGTTGGCGGACTACGAGGTGAACATTGTGTGTCGCAAGACGATGATTCGGTTGACAGCGCCTGACGGGAGTTCGGTGACGGTTTATGGTGATTGAGTCACTATGATCCCGAAAGTGATTTCGATGGCGGTGGCGGGAAAGTACATGAGGCATGGATGTAGTGCATACTTGGCCTACGTAAAGGATGTCGATACGCCAATACCACAACTGTCTGATGTACCGGTTGTGTGTGACTTTCCGAACATGTTTCCAGGAGACTTACCAGGTGCGCCAGTGAACCGTGAGATCGAGTTCCAGATTGACTTGATACCGGGTTCCCAACCTGTTGCTAAGGCGCTGTATCGGTTGGCCCCCACTAAGATGAAGGAATTGATGGAGCAATTGCAGGAGTTGATTGATAAAGCGTTCATTAGACCGAGTATCTCTCCATGGGGTGCTCCGGTCTTATTTGTGAAAAAGAAAGATGGTAGCATGAGGATGTGCATAGACTACCGCGAGCTGAATAAGTTGACGGTGAAGAATCGATATCCACTATCGAGAATTGATGATCTGTTTGATCAGCTCCAAGTTGCCAGTTGGTTCTCAAGGATAGACATTCAATCTGGTTATCATCAACTGAAAGTGTAGGAGCAAGATATTCCTAAAACAGCTTTTCGCATGCATTATGTGTTGATGCATGTATGTCCCTAGATCATGATTTGTAATGTAATAGATCTTGTTTGTCTGACTATGATGTAATATGAATTGATTAATGAAATGATATGGATTGTTTGTGATTTGTAATGTCTAATATTTCATTAATGAGTCGATATTGAATTGATTATTTGGGTTTATGATTGTTTGAATGGTTACACATCAAGTTATATTAATTAAAACATTCAAACTTAACTTAATGAAGTTCTCATGCGAATGGCCCATGCGAATGGACCATACGCATGAATAACTTCATACGATTGACTCAGTCGCACGACTGAACCAGGAGACTGGATCAGTCGTATGATTGACACATAAGATTGGCTCAGTCGCACTACTGAACACTCAGTCGTGTAGATGGATCAACCGCATGGTTCAATCGCACGACTGAACCATACTTATGGTCCAGTCGCACGATTGAACAATACTAACCTATAAATAGACCCAATTCGTGGAAAAACGTAAGCATTCATACCATTACGACTCCAGACGTACCCTAGCCGTCCAGAACCCTCCCAAATCGTTCTCCAAGTTCACAGAACACATTAGATCGATTCCTAATCGACTTCTAACGTTAGATTCAATTCTTGATTGATTCTTCGTGTGTTCTCACTGATTGGATCGCCAATCAAATAGGATTCCGCACTATTTGATCTGGTTTACACGCTAATCACTAGGTATTTCGTTCAAATACCAGGTCCTAACAAGTGGTATCAGAGCTTTGGCTCTTGATTACGTGTGATTCAATCAAGATTGCATAAAAGTTTGTGGTTTTACACTAAAAACGCAATCTTTGGTGTCAACAGTGATCTTGGACATTCCCTGCTCATCAAAGTTTGGTTTCTACGGACTTAGGCGATTAGAACTTGCGAAATTTCAAATTTTTATGGCTGAAACACGTCAAACCTAGAAAATTTCGCAAAACAGCAGCTTCAGTCGCACGAGTGACCCATTCGCACGACTGGAATCCATTCGCACTGCCCACTCGCACGATGGACCTAGTCGCACCTTCATTCGGCCGACTGAACCGTTCGTTCGCATAGCTCATACGCATCAGATTCATTCGCACGAGTGAACCAATCGCTCAGTTCAGCCGCACGATTGAACCAGTCGCAGAGTTCATACGCACGACTAGACCATTCGCATCCTTCAGTCGCACCAGTGACAGTTTGTTTGATTAGACTTAAAGTTATTCGCCATGGAAGACCAAATGTCAGCCTTTACTGCTGGGAAGGACTCTAGGATACAGAACCTGCTGTTGCTTGAGAGTGAGGTGGGTAATCATAATAAACCACCAAAGCTCTTGACGTTGGATGAGTTTCCCCACTGGAAACAACGTTTTGAGATCTACCTCAATGGAGTGGATCCGAATCTGTGGGAAGCCATCGAGATTGGATATAGTACACCGGTGGGAGCTGATGGAGTTAAGCTAACGTTAGGAGGGATGACGGACGCACAGAAAGTTAAGTACAATGCAGAGAAAAGAGTTTATGCATTGATTACACAGTCTATCCCCAAAGATATATTCCACCAGTACTCAGAGAATAAGCAGTCCAAGAAACTGTGGGATGAGCTAGAGAAGAGGTACGACGGGAATGCTTCGTTGAAGGCAATCAAGGCCAATGAGTTAAAGAAGGAATTCGATAACTTCTCATCGATTGGTAACGAGAGTTTAGACGACGTCATAGATAGATTCTACCATTTGATGAGCGAACTGCATACACATGGGGTGGAAACCACCATGGAAGAGAAAGTTAGTAACTTTGCAGACGGATTGCCTGAAAAGTGGGCTTCATTCGTGTCCAACCTGAGACAGAATGGAATGCTTGCAAAGCTGGATATTAATGACTTCATTCTTAAGTTGCGAGAAGAAGCACTTAGGATGAAGTACAGAGCTCAGAAGTCTTCGTACACTCAAAATCCAGCTTTGTACAACGCCACGCCGCAAGCTAAGACATCTGGAGCACCTCTCCAAACTGCATTTGTGTCTAACTCATCGGGTCTTTCACATGCTTCTCCTTCAGGGTCAGACACTTCAGGGTCTTCTTGTACCCATTATATTAGATCTGAAGCAAGTGTTACTAAACTGAAGACCGAGAACCTCGGTAATGTGACTGTGGAAGTAGCTCGAGAGCATATGGATCTTTTGGCAGCAGTGGTTCATTCATATGATGGACTTGTTGCCGGGAAGATTGGAAACTGCCATCTGGCAGACGAGGACTACGAGCAGGTGGACGAAATGGAGCTTGAGAGGATGGACATAATGTGGGCCTTAGCTAGTGCTGTCCGGAGGGCGAAGAAGTTTGTTAAAAAGACCGGACAGAACTTGGTAGCTACTAAGGATACCACATTTGGCTTTGACAAAAGCAAAGTGACCTGCTTCAACTGTGGAGAGAAGGGGCACTTCAAGAGAGAATGTGTCAAGCCAAAGAAGACGGGTAACGGGAACCCGTTCTCATCCTTCACTCGCCAAGACAAGCAAGCTTCTAGTTCTACTTCATCAAGCAAGGATCCAAAAGCCTTGACTGCTCATGATGATGAAGGACAGGATTGGAGCTTTAGATTTGTCTCACCAGGGGAATCAAACATTGCAAGTGTAGAAGATATTGATGATGATTCTGCGAGTGAAGGTGATCTAACAGTTGAGATAGCTATGTCACACAGTGAAGAAGCAACTGTAGCCGAGGTCAGTTACAAGCCTAAAGAGGAGACTTCCACATTAGAGACAGAAAAGACAGAATCATCAGAACCTAAGACATCTGATGCTGCGTTGATGGCTAACTCTTTTGAACCAACTCAGGTAAGTACTACTGACCAAATGTTTGATAATCATGCTTGTTCTGATTGTGATACTTTTAGGAATAGCATAGATGAAAAATTTGCTAGGTTATTAGATCATAATGATAACTTAGTAAAAGATTTGCAACTGTGCACTGAGGCTAATAGAGTATTAAAACAAAATGAGCATAGTTATAAAGAAAAGATAGACCTATTGACTAAACAGCATAGGGAAACCGAAGTAGTTGCCTTTAACCAAGCTAATGACATTAGGTACTATCTAAACTCCCTAGAAGACACTAAGAAGCAAAAGGCAGTTCTAGAAGTAGAAGTAAACTCATTAAAACAGAAACTGCATAGTTGGACTAGTTCTTCACACATAGTTCAACACTTAGTGAGAGAAAGGAATAACAGGGAGGGATTGGGTTACAAAGTGGTTCCACCACCACCTGAGACCTTGATGAACACTAAGACAAGACCAGTAAATAATAATCCCATCAAGGATCACGTGGTGTCTACTCCTCTTGTTAGTGATCCAGATTCTTCATGTTCATCTATTGAATCTGGAAACAAGCAAAAGGAGGCCACTTCAAAGGCAAAGGGTAAATTGCCATGTGTTAATCTGGAAACGGAATTTGAAAAAATTAACTTAAAGTCAGGGTCAAACAGAGTCAAATCAGAACCTAAAAAGACTTCTAATGTTAATTTTTCACATGCTTCAAGTCAAAAACCAGTTAACCAAAAGGAAAAGGATGTTAAACAGGTTAAAACAGTCAACTTTGTTAAACCAGAGAAAACATCAAAAGAACCAGAGTCAAAACCTAAAGTGATTGATGTTACAAGAGTGTCACACACTTCTCCATAAAGAAAGTTTAATCATAAAGTTGATAGCAGGTCATGCTACAACTGTGGAGAATGTGGACACATTGCTTCCTATTGTCCTTTTTATCAGACACCTAGGAAGAAGATTGAACTTCAGGACTCTAAGCCTAGGTCTTCTAAGAGGAGCTCTCTGACTCCACCTAGAAGAACTAGTGAACCTAAAGTTCAACCTGTAAGCCAGTCGACTGTTTATCATAAACAGGCCTTGCACAAATCTGGCTTATGGAAAGAGAAGTCAACCTGCGTGTCTGACACTGATGACAAGAAGGAACCTGAGCTACCCTCACCTTCTAAGGGTCAATGGGTGGAGTTTATGATGTGTGATGCCTCTGGGAAACCCAATCCAGTAAAGGCTTGGGTTCCTAACCTAAACTAATCCGTTACTTTGTATGTGCAGGGTGTTCGATACAGTGCTGAGACTAACACGTGGATTGTAGACAGCGGAGCATCCAGGCACATGACAGGAAATAGGGCCCTTTTATCAAACGTCAAGCAAATAAAAGGAGGGCATGTTTCGTTTGCTGGAAACAAGGGAGGCTATATCACAGCTCAGGGAGAAGTGGGAAATCAGAAAGTTAAGTTTGATAAGGTGAACTACGTTCAACAACTTCAAAATAACTTACTTTCTGTTTCCCAAATCTGTGATAAAGGATTTGATGTCATCTTCGACAACAAGAAGTGTTACGTGCTGAAGAAAGACTACGTGATCCCAGAGGACCAAGTTCTGATGACTGCTTCAAGATATAAAGACCTTTATGTCTTGGATCTGTCAACAGCTGCTACAACGGATCATGAGGTTCAGTGTTTCTATCTAAAGCTACTGAGAAGGATTCCATCTCCTGGCATAGGAGAATGGGACACATTAGTCAAAGGAAGATGAATCATTTGATTCAGAAGGATTTGGTGAGAGGAGTTAATGTCAAGAACTTCCAGCTTCCTGATTTTGTGTAGCTTGCAAGAAAGGAAAACAGACGAAGAAGTCTCATAAGGAAAAGAAAGTTCATTCAATAGAACTTCCTCTTGAACTTCTTCACATGGATCTGTTTGGTCCAGTCAGTACAAAGAGCATTGCAGGCGACTTGTACTGTTTTGTGGTCACTGATGACTACTCAAGGTTCACTTGGGTAATGTTTCTGAAATCCAAATCAGAAACATTTGAGTCATTCAAGGAGTTAGTAACCACACTGGAATCTCTCTACAAGCTGAAGGTTAGACAAGTACGCTCAGACAACGGGACAGAATTCAAGAACCAGTGGATGGAGGCATACTGCAAGGAAAAGGGAATTGTGCATCAATTCACTTCTGCCTACACGCCTCAGATGAATGGTGTTGCTGAGAGAAAGAACAGAAGCTTGATAGAGACAGCACGGACTATGCTGGCAGACTCGAAACTGCCTATCCAATTCTGGAATGAGGCAGTGGCGAATGCATGTTATACACTGAATCGAGTCCTGATAGTCAAGCGCCACGGAAAGACATGTTACGAGCTACTACAAAGACGCAAACCGAATTTGGAGTATCTGAACCTTTTGGCGCGCCGTGCACACTTCTGAAGAAGACACAAGAAGGCAAATTCAGCGAGAAGGCGGATGAAGGAATCTTTCTAGGATACAACATACCGAACAAGCGATTTACAACAACTCAACGGGTCTTGTAGAAGTGTGGTGTAATGTTGACGTTCAGAGATATACCACACCACCTACTGGCAATGGACCCGCCTACTTCTTCGACATGATGGATTCTTCAAGTCCTTCAACATCCCTCTCTCTCCCTCGGATGATGAGTTAGCTACTAGGATGATGTATGATATCTTGAATACACCATCTAGCTCACAGGGAGAATCATCTACTCAGTCAGGGGGAGTAGTCGATGACAGTGACTCCTCCTCTGAAGATGAAGCTGAAGCAGATGACCAGAACAGTCAGGAGGAACAGGTTCCAGTTCCTGAAAGTCCACAAGCATCTACCAGTGATGCACCTTCGACTTCGGAACCTCAAACTCCAACTACCTCAGATGCAGAACCAAATGTTCATAATCTTGGCTCTGAGGTAGCTGTTCCTACTACTCCAGGATCACGACTAAACGTCTATCATCCCCTTGACAATGTCATTGGGGATGTCAGATCAGGAGTACAAACCCGAAATCAGCTATATTCAGCTGATTACGCCTCGGTTATGGAGAAGGGTTACATTCATGATGGTGCTTATCGATGTTTTGTCTCGCAGTTTGAGCCAAAATATGTCAGTGATGCACTAAATGATGAGGCGTGGGTGAGTGCCATGCAAGAAGAACTTCTTCAGTTCAAGAAGTTAGGAGTATGGACTCTGGTTGATAGACCTAAAGGTGCTAAAGTCATTGGCACCAAATGGGTCCTGAAATGCAAGAAGGATGACCAAGGGGTCATTATCAGGAACAAAGCTCGATTGGTGGTTCAGGGTTTTCGCCAAGTCGAGGGGATTGACTACAATGAGGTGTTTGCACCCGTGGCAAGGATGGAAGCCATTCGTATCTTCCTTGCCTATGCATCGTACATGAAGATTAAAGTCTACCAATTAGATGTGAAGAGTGCATTCCTTCATGGGGAAATCAGAGAAACAGTCTATGTCAGTCAACCCGAGGGATTTGAAGATCCTTATCATCGGGATAGAGTTTACAAGCTCGACAAGGCTTTATACGGGCTTCATCAAGCTCCAAGAGCTTGGTATGAGAAACTCTCGACTCATCTTGTGAAACACGGCTTTCGCAGGGGAGTCATTGACTGCACGCTGTTCATTAAAGAAAAAGATGGCGACCTACTGCTCGTACAGATCTATGTTGATGACATAATCTTCGGTTCAAAGAACGAAGAGTTATGCAAAGAGTTTGAAGCAGTTATGAAGAAAGAGTTTGAGATGAGTGCTATGGGGGAGATGAAGTTCTTTCTCGGGTTACAGGTGGATCAGACTCCAAATGGGATCTTTCTACATCAGACCAAGTATGTAGGAGACATTCTCAGTCGCTTTGACATGGAGAATGCTTCTGCTGCTGGGACTCCACTTGCTACGAATCACGACATAGCACCTGATGAAAATGGAGATCTTGTAGATGCCACGATGTACCGAGGAATGATTGGATCCCTCATGTATCTCACTGCCTCAAGACCTGATATCATGTATGCTACATGTTTATGTTCTAGATATCAGGCTAAACCTAAGGTCAACCATCTGATTGGGGTCAAAGGATTTTTCGTTATCTGAAGGGTACACCCACACTTGGGTTGTGGTATCCTCATGATGATGACTTTGAGCTTACCGCGTATAGTGACTCGGATTACGGGGGCTGCAAGATGAACTACAAGTCTACATCAGCAGGGTGTCAATTCTTTGGGAGAAGATTAGTTACCTGGCAGTGTAAGAAGCAGACATCGGTTGCATTGTCAACCTGTGAAGCTGAGTATGTTGCTGCTGCAAGTTGCTGTTCACAAATCATCTGGATTCAACAGCAAATACGGGATTACGGTTTAAAGTTTTCTTCTACTCCTATTTTTGTTGATAACTCTGCTGCAATTGCAGTAACTAAAAATCCGGTCCAACATCCAAAGACCAAACACATCGGTATTAAATATCATTTCATAAGGGACTGTTTTGAAAAGAACTTAATTGATGTGGTAAAAATTAATACTGATTTTCAACGCGCTGACCTCTATACTAAAGCCTTTGATAAACCACGTTTTCAATATTTGCTAGAGGTCAACGGCGTTAAAAAGAAAAGTGAGGTTACTCCTGATGATGAACATGTGTAGTCCGATGTAGTTTAGTTAAATTTTTCTGTTTTATTTTATTTTATTTGTTTATTTTAGTCTGTTTAATTTAAACTCATGTTATTTCGCTGTTTATTAAAATCCTAAAATAATTAAACCAGTAATGATTTCAGTATTTTAGGGGGAGAATATGTCAGCAAGTAACATTAAAAAAAACGAGGGAGAAGGAGTGGATAGCTGATATAAGGTAGATCGTATCTGTGATACCAATTCAAAACCTATGGAAAATGATAGTACACAGGAACAAATCAAGAGGGACTTTGAAATTTAAGTTTAGAAAAGATGCACAAATTCAAAGTATAAGTCTGTGTAGCCTAAGCAATATAAAAGGGAAGATGATAGAAACACTGGTAACTCCTAAGGTAACACAAAGAAAGTAGACCTAGAGGTTGCTAGACCACAAATGATATGTCAGTAGATTTTCAACACAATAGATGATTAGACCTGACTGGTGATCTCAAGATCAAACTAAGTTGTTCAACTGACTGTGGGATTCCATTTTATCACTGGTTAACACAATCAACAATATTCTAATAAGGGGTAATGAGCATGTAAACGCCACAAATGTGTGCGGATGACCATAATTAGAGCAAAGCAAGAAAATAATGAAAGACAAATGCTATAAAGCTAATGACTTATGTTGTTAGTGCATTTTGTGCAAAATAATATAAGCTGCTCTAACAAGGAGATAGGTTGTGTGCCTCTCTGCTGTGCGATGGCACTGACCTGAGGATAAGCATAACCTAGATATTCTGGACTTCATTGTTGTTTGCCGCCTCTCTGCTGTGTGATGGCACTGACCTGAGGACTGGCTTCTCTTTGAAAGCTCTAAGAATAGTCTCTTCTTGTAATAATACCCGTAGACCGCTCAAAAGCTCCTGAGGAATGTTGATTACCATATAAGTGTGGGATTCACAAATGATAGTTTGAAATAATCAAACCTAAAACAATCACCAGTCTGTGTCAAAAGCCTGTGTATGGATTTAAGTGGACAAATATATTGACAATCATTGTGGCTGCAATCCTCGAAAGTTCAAATCAATGTGAAAATCTAAGAGTTCCAGTATGATTTCCTAAAGTTGCTAATGACTCTGGATGAACACCAAGAATTGAGCATCAAAAAATTTTGATAACAAGTCCCAAATGATTTCACTTGCCTGTATGATTCCAAAATTGAATTGGTCCAGGTGTGGTCAATCCAAGTTGAAGATGTCTATTCCGGAACCAAATCCCGTAGATGTCCATCTTAGGATTTATCTCTCACAAAAAGCCAAAAACAAGTCTTGTTTTGAGTATTTAGTTTAAATTTTCTAAGTTAGTTAGTCGTTTTAGTTTGTTAGTTTGTCGGACTACATCAGGAAAATCAGTAAGGAATCAACTCACTAAAAGGGTCATGTCTGAGATGACCACATGTGCTATAAATGTTTAAACGAGTCACGTCTGAGGTGACTAAATTGCTTAAAAGGATCACGTCTGAGGTGATCAAAAAGTTTTCAAGTTAAAATGATCATGTCTGAGATGATCAAAAGCTCATAACGTTAATTTCAAAAATTAAAAGGGGTTTAAATGTTAATATTCAAATTGGCAGAAAATTTAATAAGTATGACCCATTCGCACGAATGGACCATACGTATGGACTAGTCATACGAATGGAAGTCATTAGTACGAATGGACCATGAGTATGGACCATCCAACCGAATGGACCATACGATTGGCCCAGTCGGATGCTTAAGGGCGAACGAGTGAGTCAGTCGGACGACTGAGATTCAGTTGGACGACTGAAGAAGGGCGACTGACCAAATCGCACGACTGAGTCCCACTCGCACGACTGAAAGGTGCGTATGAGCTCAGTCGCACGATTGAATCTAGGGTTAGTATAAATAGAGGGGGAGTCGGTCGCAGAGACTCACCACCCTCAAAGTAACCCTAAATCGCACGACTTAACACCACTCTGCCAAAATTTCATTTGATCTCTAAAACCCCCAGTTTCTTGATTACTGATCATATACATCGACTTTACAGGTAATTTGCGGTGAAGAGAAACCACAATAACGTTCAAATTGACTCCAGATCTGTAAAATCAGACCCGAAAACGAACTGAGACTTAAGTGGCTTAATAACCTAACTAAACGACTCAAACAGATAAAATGAAAGACGTTAGGTGTTATAAGAACGTATTGCGAGTCAAATGAACCAGATAACGATGTCTAAAACTCAAAAATGGTGAAAAAGTGAATTTGAATTGAACAGTCAGTACATCATGCGAATGGACAGGCTGATGAACTTCAGTCGCATGACTGAAGGGTGCGAATTGCCTAACCGCACGACTGAACCATGCATATGACGTTCAGTCGCACGACTGGTGTAACCGCATGAGGTTACATGCGCATGAGTCCAGTCGCACACTCAGTCGTACGCATGAGATCATTCGCATGACTGAATCCCAGTCGCACTGTTCAGTAGCACGACTGACCTCAGTCGCACAACCTCAATCGCATGACAGAAAGACTTTCTTCAAGTTTAAGTGTTTTATGACGTTCTTAGCCAAAGGTACTAATGTTTATTTTGATTTGTGTTACAGATGGCGAGTCGATGGACTATGAGCACGAAGCATAACATATGTGCTCATCTGGATTTTACATCCAGAAACGCTGCTGATTTCACAGGCATCATCACATTTCTGCTGAGATCGAGGATTGCACATGCCATTTCTACTCCTTGTACTCCATATAGGTCCATTCAGCAGGCCTTCTGGGAAGGCGCTACAGTTGATAGATCCTCTGAGCCTCACTGCATCAGGAGTACGATCTTTGGAGAGGCCATTACTGTCTCAGAGGAGGATCTAAGGATCGTTTTACAGTTAGGGGATGACGCTGATTGTCCAACTCGTTTACACCCCCTCACAGTCAGAGGATGCTTTCTGAGAGCCAAGTACTCTAGGGACATCAATGCTGGGGTACTCAACAAGAGTAACCTCTGTCCCCAGTTCAAGTATCTTGCGCATGTTCTACTCAAGTGCATAGCTTCCAGGAAGGGAGGTTTTGATGAGCTGTCTGATCAGATACAGAACGCATATGCTGCGTTGGTGCTGAACCACCCGTTCAGCTTCTCCAAAATGATCTTCACCTATCTGGTGGAGAACATTGAGGGGAAAGGGAAGGAGGGCTTCTGCATGTATCCGAGGTTTATGCAGATGATTATAGATCAGAAGCTTCCCTCCCTGCCGAAGGAGAAGGAGGATGCGGTAGTCCTCGAGGTTATGGACGACACTACTTTGGGGAGGATGAAGGTGTACAGGGGGAAGCAACTGAAACCCCCTGTCAGGAGGTTGTTTGGGCATCTGGCCCGTGAAGACTACGTGGTGCTAGCCAAGAGAAAGTGGCGCCACGATGATAGTGATTCCGATGTGGAGCAGATTGCTCTACCAACTTAGGACTCGGATGATGATGATGATAGTGGAGACGCTGGGGACGATATGCCTGCTCCACCGAGAGGCACTGTGTCAGATGTTATACCCCCAGTGTCTGCCCCAGCTGGAGATGTTGCTGAGACAGCCGGATTTCATCAGGAGTTTGTTCATGGTGCTGAGGAAGAGGAGGAGTCTTATGAGGAGCCCCTCACACGAACTGTGGGAAGCAAAGTTGTTCCCACAGAACATGGGCTACGGGTGGTTGGTGAACACCTGAGAGACTCCAGAGAGACTGATACTGACCTGAGTTATGCACCGGGTTCTGCAGGCAGGGCTGTAGGGGGAGCATCCACCTCCAAAGGGACGAGGAGGAAGAGGATGGCTTAGCCCCATGGTCTGAAGAAGAAGAAGCGTCGGTTGACCTTCGTTACTACCATAGCCTCTACTTCCACCACCACAGCCACCACTACCACCTCCACAGCTATACCATCCACCACCACAGCCACTACATCCACCACAGCTACCACAGCCACCACCATACCTACCACCACAGTACAGATCCCATCCACCACCATACCATTTACACCCACATCACCTCCACCATTTCACCGACCTATCTTCACTACAGCCACCACCACCACCACCTCACACCATGCAGGACCGTCAGCCCAGCCCTCACACACTTATGGATCACCTCTACCTCCAATCGGGGTAGAGGAACAGCTGTCAGCGCTCAACCGGATGGTGATGCGTTTACTAGCTGCAGATGAGGAGAAAGCTGCCCAGATACGCCAGCTTGCCGACCTGACTGCTGCACAATCTCATCAGATGGCAGAGCAGGCTCGTGTTATAGAGCAGCAGGCTCAGCTGATGGATGCACAGCGTGTAGAGATGTCCCAACTCCAGGAGCAGCATGCCCAATCAGCTAAAAGGATAGAGGAGTTGGAGACCACCAACAAGACCATCATGTTGCGGCTCAAGGGATCAAAGGATGAGCCCTTAAAGATCATGGAAGGGGATGGAGATGATGGTGATGATGATAATGAAGATGATGATGAGGATGAAGAGGATGATACAGAGGATGAGGAGGAAACAGACGGAGAGAGGACAGAGGGGAAGGACGATGATGATGAAGCAGAAGGAGGGGATGCGGCTGCATCGGCCTCTGCTTTAGGTCAAGAGAGGAGGTCAAAGAATAGACAGGACCAATCAGCTACCGCTTCTGCTCCTCCAAGTGATGAGACTATGATTCAGGATAAAAGTAAAGACTAGATGTTTATGTATTTATTTATTTTTGTGTCTGAATCCTGTATTGAAAACAATTTATTGAATGTTTATATTAAGTTAATGCATTTCTGTTTGATTAATTACTAATGATTTATGTGTTGAATGTTTAAATCAAATAGATCCAAATTATCAAAGAGATGAGTTTGATGTTGCTCCCCTTCAACAGGTCAAGACTCAACTAACCATGATTCTTGATCTGCAAGGGATCGTAAGAGGGTCTGTGAGTTATACCCCTGAAGAAGGGGAAATAATTCATGACCTATCTAACGAGCAACTCGCAGAGATTTTCAAGCTCAATCCGGATGAAATAGTTAAAGATGCTCCAACATGCGATTCGACTAGTGATGAAGAGCTCAACGATGTTGATGAAGTCGAGGTCAAAGATATCACCGCAGAGGAGTACCCTCAGTACGCTGACAATGAGGGTAATGTGGTCCCCAATCTGGGTGAATCCCTCGTCAGTGATACTTTTGAGGTGTTGAACAAGATGGAGCAGGAGACAGAGAAGGCAGAAGGAACAGCCCAAGCCTCAAATGATGATGTTGACATTCGAAAGGCTGAGTGGGCTGCATGTTTTGAAGAAGTTAGAGCCCAACGTGCTGCACCAAAGAAGGATGCCTACACCAAGCTCTACAGAGTCAAGAAACATCACAAGGTGTCAGGCAGGATTATAGCATGGGCCTATTTTGATGATCTTAATGTTTATGCAGTTAAGAGAGAACAGGGCATAGAGTACTTCAGATTTCCACATAATCTGAAGACTCTACCAGGTTTTGAGCTCAACCAGCTGGCTAAGCTAAAGCTTTTGTATGCTAACCCGAGGAAGATGTCAGGCTGGTTCGAGGCTGCCCTTAAGAAGGAGTACCACACCAGATGGGTTAACTTCAGACCACAACAGCCTACTAGGTATATCAGAAGGTCTGAGGTTGATGCCATTACTCGCAAGCCCAAGATAGTTGTGAAGTGGAGTCCTCCGCGCACAATGTCGAGAATCCCACTCAGGGAAATGCCACAGGACTTCACTCCACACTTTAAGTGGTGGTACTATGATTGGAGAACAGCTGAAGCGGTCATAGTCCTAAGCAAAGAGGGACAAATTGATACGATCAGGGTATTCGACCCGATGTGGCTTACTAACTTGTCGGCTAATGATGTCTATACGCTATACAAGTGGCCAATGTTCTATGACACGCAAGATATTGTACAAGCCCTCCAGTTCCAAAACGTTATACGACTCTGCTTTGCGTTTGAGATTCACGCAGGAGTCACCAAAGAGGAGAAGTACAAGAAATACAAGGAGGTTATGCAGAAAACAAGAGATTAGAGAGATCTAGGTCCAAGGGGGAGTTTGTTGATGCATGTATGTCCCTAGATCATGATTTGTAATGTAATAGATCTTGTTTGTCTGACTATGATGTAATATGAATTGATTAATGAAATGATATGGATTGTTTGTGATTTGTAATGTCTAATATTTCATTAATGAGTCGATATTGAATTGATTATTTGGGTTTATGATTGTTTGAATGGTTACACATCAAGTTATATTAATTAAAACATTCAAACTTAACTTAATGAAGTTCTCATGCGAATGGCCCATGCGAATGGACCATACGCATGAATAACTTCATACGATTGACTCAGTCGCACGACTGAACCAGGAGACTGGATCAGTCGTATGATTGACACATAAGATTGGCTCAGTCGCACGACTGAACACTCAGTCGTGCAGATGGATCAACCGCATACTTATGGTCCAGTCGCACGATTGAACAACACTAACCTATAAATAGACCCAATTCGTGGAAAAACGTAAGCATTCATACCATTACGACTCCAGACGTACCCTAGCCGTCCAGAAGCCTCCCAAATCGTTCTCCAAGTTCACAGAACACATTAGATCGATTCCTAATTGACTTCTAACGTTAGATTCAATTCTTGATTGATTCTTCGTGTGTTCTCACTGATTAGATCGCCAATCAAATAGGATTCCGCACTATTTGATCTGGTTTACACGCTAATCACTAGGTATTTCGTTCAAATACCAGGTCCTAACATTATGGACACTACGAGTTTCTCGTCATGTCCTTTGGTTTAACCAACGCGCCAGCTGCTTTTATAGACTTGATGAATCGAGTGTGTCGGCCGATGTTGGATAAGTCAGTGATTGTGTTTATTGATGATATCCTGATTTATTCAAAGAGCGAGGAGCAGCATGCCGGTCACATTCGAGGTGTTGGAGACGTTAAGGAAGGAGAAGTTGTATGCCAAGTTCTCCAAGTGCGCATTCTGGTTGTGCGAAGTTCAGTTCTTGGGTCATGTGGTGAATCTCGAGGGGATTATGGTGGACCCGGCAAAGGTGGAGGCGGTGATGCAATGGAAGTCTCCTAAGACGCCATCCGAGATCTGAAGTTTCTTGGGTTTGGCTAGCTATTATAGAAGATTCATCCAAGACTTCTCTAAGATAGCTTCTCCATTAACTAAGTTGACCCGTAAGGATGTGAAGTTCATATGGGGTCAAGATCAAGAGAAGGCTTTTGAGGAGTTAAAGGCAAGGTTGACTTAAGTACTTGTCTTGTCATTACCCGAAGGAAGCGAAGATTTGGTGGTTTATTCAGATGCTTCTTACTTGGGGTTGGGTTGCCTGTTGATACAGCGAGGAAAGGTTATAGCATATGCATCCCGACAATTAAAAGTTCATGAGGTTAACTACCCTACTCATGACTTGGAGCTAGCAGTTGTGGTCTTTGCATTAAAAATCTGGAGGCACTACTTGTACGGGACTAAATGCACCATATTCACTGACCACAAGAGCTTGAAGTACTTCTTCGAGCAAAAGGATCTGAACATGAGGCAGAGGCGATGGTTGGAGCTCATAAAGGATTATGATTGCGAGATCCATTACCATCCGGGCAAGGCCAACGTGATGACGGATGCCCTTAGCCGAAAAGAGAGACCCAAACCGATTCGAGTGAAAGCTTATCAGTTGATTATGACCTCTGATGTTATGAAACATGTCAAGGAGTTTCAAGACAAGACGTTGAAGAAATATCATCTTAACTCTGAGAGGATGAGAGGTCTAGTCGCGAAGTTGGGTGAAAACACTCACGGTGTTAGAACCTGATTCGGACGGACGTGGATTCCTCGTTATGGGAATCTACATGTGAAGATCATGGACGAAGCTCATAAAACTTGATACTCTATTCATCCTGATGCTACAAAGATGTATCAAGACATAAAGAAGGATTATTGGTGGCCGGGTATGAAACGTGATGTAGCGGAGTATGTGAGTAAGTGCCTTACTTGCTTTCAAGTGAAGGCCGAGCATCAGAATCCGTACGGGAAGATCCAACCATTGGATATATCGGAGTGGAAGTGGGAGCATATCACCATGGACTTTATTACGAAGCTACCGCGTACCGCGAAAAGGTATGATGCCATATGGGTGATAGTCGATCGTTTGACGAAGAGTGCTTACTTTCTACCGATCCGCGAGACATATTCATCCGAGAGGTTAGCGGAATTGTTAATCAAGGAGATTGTAACTCGTCATGGTGTGCCGGTATCTATTTTGTCTGATCGTGACATCGGTTTACATCTAAATTTTGGAAGAAGTTCCATGATGCTATGGGGATGAGGTTACATATAAGCACGACTTATCATCCTCAGACGGATGGTCAATCAGAAAGGACGATTCAGATGCTAGAAGATATGCTTCGAGCATGCTTCATCGACTTTGGAGGAAGTTGGGATGACCACTTAACGTTAGCTGAGTTCTCATACAACAATAGTTATCATGCCAGTATTGGTATGCTCCCTTATGAGATGCTATACGGTAGGAGATGTAGGACACACGTTTGTTGGGGTGATATTGGTCAGAAGGAGTTAGGGAGTATTGAGGGGATCGAGGCTAAGACTGAGAAGCTTGAAAAGATCAAAGCCTTCATGAAGGCAGCCAAGGATAGGTAGAAGTCGTATGCCGATAAAAGACGTAGACCGATTGAGTTCCAGGTGGGTGATAGAGTTATGTTGAAAGTCTCACCTTGGAAAGTTATCATTCGGTTCAGAAAGCGGGGCAAGTTGAGCCCGAGATACATAGGGCCTTTCCGAATCATTGCTCGAGTAGGAGATGTGGCCTATAGATTGGAGGTACCAGATGAGTTAAGTGGAATTCACCCGACATTCCATGTATCTCATTTGAGAAAGTGTTTAGCTGATGAGGATATGGTTGTACCACTGGAAGATATCGAAGTTGATGAACGGCTCAATTATGTGGAGCAACCAGTGACAATCATTGATCGTAAGGAGAAGATATTAAGGAATAAAGTAGTTCCCCTTGTGCGTGTACAGTGGAAGCACATGAAGGGATCTGAGTCTACGTGGGAGACTGAAGAAAAGATGAGGCAGCGTTACCCATATTTGTTTGAGGAATAACAGGTTTCAGGGACGAAACCTATATAAAGGGGGTGGACTTGTAATACCCGGATATTTTTAAAGACGGGAAAGAAAGAATAAAAGCGAAGAAAAAGAAAGAAACATAATTTAACCCAAGTTGAGGGGTTAAAAGTGTCAAAAAGGACAAAAGTTTCAAAAGTTGGTGTAAAAGTGGGCATGGCCGACCATGTTGTCTACACATATCTTTTCATTCGGATATTTCAAGAGACAGAAAGAGCAGAGCTTGGGTTTGAAGAAGAACAAGAAGGAAAACGAATTCAAGGTAAGAATTCATCATTTTGTAATGTTCTTGACCGGCCTATGCCTTGGTTATTTGTTTGTGTGTGTTCGGTTGTGTGTTTTTGGTGGGTGTCTAGGTGCTGAACTCATTTGCAAACGAGTTTGAAGAAGTCATACTCGAAGGTTGTCAAAGGTGAGTTATAGAACCCCTTTTTTTACATGTTTAAACTGATTTTGGGGCTGGAAATGCATGTACGAATGTTTTTATAAAAATTAGTTTTTACACCTGTATGTTTGTGTATGTGTGAATGCGGGTGGGAATGATTTTGGGTATTTATGATGATATGTTTGAGTTATGTTGTTGTTATGATGCTTAGAATGTAAGAAATGAGCTTAGAACATGTTAGATTGATGAAATGGGATTAAATTATGATGATTTTACAGAATGTTAGTTGCCCATGCGCCTGGAATGGTCCATGTGCCTAACGGTCACAACTGCCTAAGTGTCCCAAGCGCCCTAGAGTTCATGCGCCCAAATAGTAGCCATGCGCCTGAAAAAGGCTGAATTTGGCTGTGTGTCCCAAACGCCAAGATTTCCCATGCGCCTGCATAGTGCCCATGCGCCTAGAATTTGCCTAGAATGATTAAGTGTTGGGCCATGCGCCCCAATAGTGTCCATACGCTCAGAAGTTCTCCATGCGCCTAAGTTCCCCATGCGCCTAAGTTTCCCATGCGCCTAGAAGGCCATGCGCCTGCATAGTGCCTATACGCCTAAGACTTGGAATATTTTCTGAATTTTTGGGGAAAATGTAAAGTGTAGGCTTTGACTTGGGATGCTCCCGGGGGGATGTAAGTTGACTTTATGATGTCATATGTGATGGATGATGTATGATGTGGCATGTATGATGACGTGTGATTGATGCTATGCTTATGCATGATGATGTGTGATGATGGTATGTTATGTATGATGTGTTTCCTTATGTTCCTTAATACGTATTATGACGTGACTTTACGTGGTGTGATTATGATAATGAATGTAAAGTATCATCTTAACGAAGTGCAAGATTTAAGATAATGAAAGTGGAACATAATGAAAGAATGAAAAAGTCTTGCAAGCAAATGAAAGGAGGTTCACAACTCATTGAGAGTTGTTAGCTCAACTGTGTGTTTACAGCGTGCGATCTTCGCTAACCCTTAACGGTTCACACACAGGGGGAGTTAGTCTATGTGACTACTCCATACGTGCGATATGTGCGATATGGGGTCATTGTCACTTAACCCTAGATGATATGGCTTTGTGCTCAAGAGGGGGGTTAAGCATACGACGAGACCTAGATAGAAGTGAAAAGATAATATATGTACGAAAAGTGCGATAAGTACGAAATGTGCAAAACGTGCGATATGTACGAAATGAATGATGTTGGAAGATAATAATTATTACCTTCATGTACGTATGATATGTGAGCATGTGCGATAGTAAAGAAAATGTTTTAACGAATGAAAGGTAATATGATGTTTTTATAAAACTAGAACTCCCTCAGCAACGCTGACTTTTATGCATTTTTCAGTTGGCAGGTAGATGTTGCTGAGGATGGCACGGGATGGCTACTTGGCTCGTTTTGGATGGCATCCATTTTATGTTGCGATAATGCTTTTGCATTATAATACGAACAAACGATATTTTGTAACGATTATGATTGTTGTATTATTTTGTAAAATCAATTATTTATATATATGAAATGAGTTGTTTAACATGATTCCGCTACAATATTTTATTAAAGTTAATGTATATCATATGTTTTATGTGCGATGATTGACCAGTTGTGAACGTCCCGGGAACGAGGCCTTACACATTTGAGATGTTAAGTATTTTGTGTGTGTGAGGGATCTTGAGATGGTGAGATCTTACAATCAAGAGCCTGGAAAGCTCTGATACCAAATGCAGGACCGTTTAAGGGATGGTCACTTACAACACAACAACACAATGAGGAGTGTGAGTTAGAACACTTAACAGATCAAATGAGGAACTAGCAACCGGTCACACTTTGATACTAAGAAACACAAGTAATAAAGAGACAGAATAACACAAGTATTTGGTTTTCAAGAATCTTGTATATTGCTCTCTAGTTCCTTACAAGTGTTACAAAGCATAAACAAAGATACAAGGGACCAGAGACACTTTATACTGCTACATCCTACAGCCATCCATACTTTGATGGCTAGCTGGATACATGATCTAGACAACAAAATCAATATAAAATCAAAAGGCAGATTGCCTTTTGACTAGTGACTATGACATGCCATAGCTCATATCCTAATATATTACAAAAAGGATAAAAGTACATAAAGTATAAAGAAACAGACTCAAGACCTCAATGTACAATTTACCAAAAGCATGGACCTTTCACCAACTTGTGAAAGTTGGTGAGTCAAATAGAGTTGCAGTGGAAAGGTGGTCCAACGTTATGGTAAAAGTACATCAGATAAAAGATGTACTCAAAAGTCTTCGGAAGAAATATGTCTTCAAGTGTTGGCTTCGGAAGACTTTGTCTTGAAGCTTTGGAAGACTTCATGTTTGGCTTCGGAAGATATTGGTCTTGGCTTTGGAGGATTTCACACTTAGATTATTTTCTAAGGCAGAGTATGAAACTTCCAAAGCATTCTACTTCAGCACTTAGTGCATGCATGCAGGACAGATTGTTTGGATGGTTTGGGTTGCATAGTGTTGGACCAAAAGAACCAATGAGCCAGATCAGAAAAACCTTTAAGTCCCACAGACATCATAACAACTGAAGTGGTCTACAACAGCTGAAGACAAAGTCTGAAGTCAAAGTCTGAAGACAACAGCTGAAGACAAAGTCTGAAGACAACAGCTGAAGACAAAGTCTGAAGACAACTGCTGAAGACAAAGTCTGAAGACCAAGTTCTCAGAAGTTGTCACAACAGCTGAAGTAGTTCTTTTCAGTAGTTGTGATGGTTTACTTTTCAGTAGTTTGTAATCAGTAGTTTTATTTTATGTAAAACATCTGAAGTTCTTACACTTCAGATGTTATAACTTCAGTAGTTGTAATTTTGGCTTGTACTTAGCTTTTTGTGAAGGTGTCCTCAGTGGTTGTGGACATCTTCAGTAGTTTAGTCTACTTTCAGTTGTTTGTATAAATCAGTTAGATGTCACTATCAAGTGACATCAGCTGATGTCACATTCCTTTATAAAAGGAATGTTGACCTAATTGCTTTTGTGTAGAAGCTTGCGCGTGAATGAAAATATTCTCTTTGCAGAAAAATGTCTCTCTCTATAATCATCACTGTTTGATTGAATATTCATATTATTCTTGCTTAAATTTCGTCTAATTCTTGTTCTATTCCACTGCAAATCTTAATCTAATTGATCAAACTAGATCCCGATCCTTTCAAATGGTATCAGAGCAAGGTTAATCATTGATCGATTTAACAATTGATCAATGAAACTGCTATTTTGATATCTAAGTTTGATCGAATTAGCAAATTTGCAAGAATTGGTTATAGAGTTTGATTTTTTGTTGCTTCCGGTGAATTAATTTGAGATTCGTCTTGTTTCAAACTGAGTTGTTGAGTTTTTGAGCTAGATCTGTTAAAATTTTATTGAACCTGTTTGAATCGGTGAAAATGGCTACATCAATCAATGATCCTCACAATACTGGCTCCTCAACAAAGCCTCCGATGCTTGTTAGGAGTGACTCAACAGTTTGAGTGATTTTCCTATTTGATATCTGAGCTGAAAATGGTTAAACATGAATATACAAATATTCAGATGAACAACAGATTCCTCAGATCCCTGCCTGAGAGATAGGACACATATACTATTGTCCTAGGCTCTAGTGCAAATCTGGACAATCTATCTCTGACCCAACTTCATGGGAAACTGTTAACATTTGAAAGAGAGATAGAACAGAAAAGGAAACTGGCTTCATCTGGGAAGCTCACTGATGATTTTGTACCAGGGAATACTGCTCTGGTTGGTCATGAGTAAGAATATGCTGCATCAGAAAGTTCTTATGATGAGCATATAGATTTCTCTTCAAACAGTGGAGATCCTGCTTTTGTTGGTGTTGATAGTAATTCAGGGTGTAGTAGTGATAATTTGTGCTTTTTGATGGATGATTTGAAAGGAGTTGTTGATGATGATCTGAAAGACATGGATATTTTGAGCCAAATGGCATTAATCAATATCAGATCTCAAAAATTTTACAAAAGGACAGGTAGAAAATTTCCTGGTCTCTCTGGAAAAACCAAAGTTGGTTTTGACAAGAGCAAGTTGAGGTGTCACAAGTGCCATAGACTTAAACATTTTGCAAGAGAGTGTAGATCATCTGGATCTAACTCTTCTGCACCCTTTGTGACCTTTCCATGCAACAGCTCAAAAAACAAAGGGCAACATTCTACCAGTTCTGATCATCATTCACAAATTCAATCATCTCCTGCATATTTTGTCCCTCAAGGTCCAATACCATATCCTTATCCCTGTTTTTACATGCCTCAGTCCAGTCAGGTTCCAGTACCCATAGCTCAACAACCACATGCCCTACCTGAGCCTCAACCATCTCAATCAAATCAACAATCTCAATCTCAATCACATCAAAGCTTTTTTACACCTGGAGTTGTTGACTGGAGTAGCTTACTAGATGATCTGGTTATCCTGAACAATTGTTTTCTGGTGCTGGTCAACATGGTGGTGAAAATCCTTTTGGAAATCTTGCTCTTATGGCCCTGGAGTCTACTGATGGTTCATGCTCAAATGCTTCATCATCACAGGTACCACAGGTATCTTCTGAGGCTAAGGCCAAGTTGTGTTCTGAGTCATGCATAGCTGCTTTTATCTCAATTAGAGAAGCAAATGTAGCTTTAATTAATCAAAATCTTGACCTAAAGAAAGTGATTTCCAAAAGAAAAGCTGAGTTTGAGTTTTTCATAAATGAAAAAGATGATGAGATTTACAAATTAAAATGCCAAATCACTGATGAAAAGGCAAAGGTAGAGGTCATTTTAGTGAATCATAAGAATCTCAAAGAAACACTTGTAGCTACTCAAGTAGAGTGTGAACGCTGGGTAACATCCTGCAAGGGGTTTGAAATGCTTCTCAGCAAGCAAACAGCTTCAAATGTGAAGTTTGGGATTGGGTATAATCACACTGTACCTCCTACAGATTTTACTCCCAAGATAGAAGTAAAATCTGAAGGTGAAAGCAATTCCCAAACCACATCATCATGTGTCTCATCCTCAAGTGATAATCCAAAATCAGAGGATGAAGTCAGTATTAGTACCTCAGCTAATCAATCTGCTGATGGTCTCACTGCTGATAAACACATGATCAAAGAAAAACTGAGCACTTCAGGTGTTGTCCCACAAAGTATTCAAAGTACTGAAGGGCAAGTAACAACACCTGAAGAGCATTTCAAACTAAATGAAAACAAACATGGTTTTACAACTGCTGAAGAGTCTATTAAGAAATCCAAAAGTACTGATAGAAAACTTCTGAAGAACAAATCTTCAGTTGTTACAAATCCTTTAGTACTTAACATAAGTACTGAGAGGAAGAAAGTACTGAAGAACACACCTTCAGTAGTTTCATCTTCTTCAGCAGTTGAACAACAGAAGATGAAGAAAAAGCCATGTGAAATATGTGGTCTATTCAATCATCTCAATGATGAATGTTGGTACAAAAAGGGTTCCAAATTCAACAAAGATAAAATCATTAAAAAGAAAATTAATAAAATGAAAGATGAATTTGAAACCAAGTTTGTACCACAAACATCTCAATCTGATAACCCAAAGTTCTTACAAAAATCTAAAAAGAAGGAAGGGGTTTATCATAAAACAGCTGAAAGTATTCCTCAAGGAATATCAAAACACCAGACTAAGTCTGTGTCTTTCAAAAAGGAGGACATGGTGAGTCACAGGAACAAATCAAAAACAAGTACTGATGTGTCTACTGAACTGAAGGCTTTAACAACCAATCAGACACAACTTGTTATGATGGTTTAACATCTGTTGGGGAGAGTTAACCAAATAGATGTACCTGTGATTAAACCACTAAAAAGGAAAACTAAGCCAAAATCAAAGGAATCCTTTTCAGCACCATCTCCACCTTCAAAGGCTATTAATCATGACAAATAAGTTAGTATAAAATATGTTGATGAGAACAGACCCAAAACCAAAATGGTTTGGGTCTTAAAAGCTAACTAGTTTCTTGTGACAAATGCAGGGTTCTTCAGCATGCCATAGAAGCATCTGGTATGTGGATAGTGGAGGATCTATGCATATGACAGGGAGCAGTTCTCTTCTTCATGACTACTCTCAAGGAAAGAAGGGATTTGTATCTTTTGGTAATGATGCTAAGGGTTACATCATCGGCAAAGGCTTTATGTCAAATGGTGAGATAAGATTTGATGATGTTAACCATGTGGAGAATCTAAATTACAGCTTGTTGAGTGTCAGTCAAATGTGTGATAAAGGGCATGTTGCACTTTTCACCAGCCAGAACTGTCGGATTCTGTCTTCCAATGTTTTGAGAATGATTGACAAGATATTGGATGAATATACTCTCCTGAAGGCCAACAGGATTGGAAGAGTATATGCCTTAGACTTATCAAAGAAAATTGATCTAAAAGGTCATCCATGTCTGTTCTCCAAGGCCTCTCCTCAGGAATCTGAACTATGGCACAGAAGGCTTGGTCATGTGAATCTTAAAAACACGAACCAGCTTATCCATCATGGTTTAGTGAGAGGTCTACCATTAAAGGAGTTCAAATGTGATGACAACTATTCTGCTTGTTTAAAAAGAAAGCAACATAAAGTATCATTCCCTCCAATAGAAGAACCAAAGTCCACTGCCTGCTTGCAATTACTGCATATGGATCTTTTTGGTCCAGTAAGAGTGATGAGCATGGCAAAGAAAAAATACTGTCTGGTAATTGTGGATGATTATTCCAGATTTGTATGGACCTTCTTCTTACATTCAAAAGATGAGGCTGTTCAAATCATCATCTACTTTGTGTTGTATGTGGAAAAGCAGTACTCCCTTCCAGTCAAGTGTGTGAGGAGTGATAATGGCACAGAATTTAGAAACCACACACTTGATGAATTCTATTTATCTAAGGGAATCAAGAGGCAGTATAGCATTCCAAGAACTCCTGAACAAAATGGAGTGGTGGAGAGAAAGAACAAGACCCTTATTGAAGCCGCAAGGACAATTTTGGCTGATTCTGGTTTGCCACTAACCTTTTGGGCTGAAGCTGTCAACACAGCTTGCTATGTGCAAAATAGAGTGTTAGTAAATCAGAGGTTGATGAAGACTCCTTATGAGATGTTACATCATTTGGCCCCTCTGATTTCCTTTTTTAGAGCATTTGGGTGTCCCTGTTACATTCTTAACACAAAGAATCCACTTCAGAAGTTTGAATCAAAGGTGGATGCAGGGTACTTTGTTGGGTATTCATCTACTTGCAAGGCATACAGAGTTTTTAATTGCAGAACAAAGATAGTTGAAGAAACCTTGCATGTAAAGTTTAATAAATCTCCAAAGGACAAAATCCCACAAAACCCTGTGGAGTTATTTGATTTGGACATACTGCAATATGTTCCTTATCAGTCTCCAACTGTTGCAGATTCTGAGAATCCATCATCTCCTGCAACTAGTCATCTATCTGGTGGTATAAATGCAAGGTTTAGTGATCACCTGCCTGAGTCTACTAAACTTGATGTTCATGTAGCTTCAGTAGTTCCATCCACAACAAATGCTGATGAGATCTCTGAATCCTCTACTTCATTTGAATTGCCATCTCATTCTAGGTTACAAGAGTCTGAATCAACATCTGTTGCTGCTGAATCTCCTACAAACACTTGCACAGATCTTATTGAGTACCAAGAACTGAAGAATCACCCCATGTCTCAGATCATTGGTGACATCAATGCTGGTGTTTCAACTAGACGTCAGTTGTCCAATTTCTACTTTTATGCTATCTTCATCAGTCAGCAAGAGCCAAAGAACTATCATATTGCATTAAGAGACAATGGATGGGTTGAATCCATGCAACTTGAGCTTCTTCAGTTTCAAAAGCAGCAAGTGTGGGAACTGGTTCCTCTACCCCAAGGTAAGTGTGCAATAGGCACTAAATGGGTGTTTAGGAATAAAACTGATGAAAAAGGTCAAATTGTCAAGAACAAGGCCAGACTGGTTGTACAGGGGTTTTCACAAGAAGAAGGTATTGATTATGGTGAAACCTTTGCCCCTGTAGCCAGACTGGAGGCAATCAGATGGTTCTTAGCTTATGCTGCTTTCCATAATCTTAAAGTTTTTCAAATGGATGTCAAAAGTGCATTCTTATATGGTAAAATAAAAGAAGAAGTTTATGTGTGTCAACCACCAGGTTTTGAAGATCATAAACATCCAGATTGGGTGTATAAGCTTGATAAGGCTCTTTATGGGTTAAAACAAGCTCCCAGAGCCTGGTATGATACACTGTCTAACTTTCTTCTTCAAAACAATTTCACTAGAGGCTCCATAGATAAAACTTTGTTCATTAAGAAAGTAGGCATGCATAAGCTCCTTGTTCAAATTTATGTAGATGATATTATTTTTGCATCTTCTGATCCACAGTTGTGTGATGCCTTTACTAAGTTGATGCAACAAAAGTTTGAAATGAGTGCCATGGGAGAATTACAGTTCTTTCTGGGTTTGCAAATCAAACAAATGGCTGATGGAACTTTCATTCATCAGTCAAAATATACAAAGGATCTGTTGAAAAAGTTTGATTTATAAAATTGTAAGCCGTGTTCTACTCCCATGTGCAGCACCACACAACTGGATGCTGATCAGAAAGGTAAAGCAGTTGATGAAACTCTTTACAGATGTATGATTGGTTCCTTGATGTACCTTACAGCTTCTAGACCAGACATTATGTTTGCAACTTGTGTCTGTGCTAGATTTCAGGCTGCACCTAAAGTATCCCATATGATTGCAGTCAAAAGGATCTTTAGATACTTGCAAGGAACTCAATCTCTAGGACTTTGGTATTCCACTGGGCACTCTTGCAAATTAGTTTCTTTCTCTGATAGTGACTATGCAGGGTGTAAATTAACCAGAAAATCAACGTCTGGTGGATGCCAATTTTTAGGCAATTGTTTAGTTTCTTGGCAGAGTAAGAAACAAAAGAAAAAAACTTCAGTTGCTACATCCACTGCTGAAGCAGAGTACATTGCTGCTGCAAGTTGTACATCTCATGTACTCTGGCTTCAGAATCAATTACTGGATTATGACATTACAGAGACTAAGACTCCTTTACTGATGGATAGAGCTTCAGCTCTTTGTATTGTTAAGAATCCTGTCCAGCATTCTAGGACCAAACATATTGAGATCAGACATCATTTTATCAGGGATTGTTATGAAAAAGGTCTGATTGATCCAAAGTTTGTTCCTAGTGCTGATGAGCTTGCAGATATATTTACTAAGCCTTTAGACAGTGCAACTTTCCAAAATCTAGTGCTAAGGCTTGGTATGCTGCAGCTAGAATGATTTGACAACTACTGATGATCTCAGTTCACAAGTACTGATGAGCATTAGTATACAGCTGTCAAAAATAAGTACTGATAAGTTATATTATCTTCAGCAGTTTTCATAACTACTGAAGACTAATTACTTAGAAGTACTGAAGTACTTTATTTGTTGAAAAGTACTGATGTAGTTACAACTACTGATGTGGTTACAACTACTGATGTCTATTCTAACAAATAAGTACTGATGACCAATAAAACATCTGAAAATCAGATAGTCTGCTGAGTAAGTGTTAAGGTCAATGAAACAACTGAGATCTGTGAATTGACGAAAACAACTGATGAGAAATTTTACTCTTCAATTGTTTCAAACAACTGCTGTTTCATTTCAAAACAACTGAAGCCAAAACCAAGTCTTCAGTAGTTTCAAACTACTGATGACTAACACCAAGTCTTCCAAACCACGATCCAAACAAACCAAAAAGGCTACTCAGGGAGTTCAGTCCCCTGATGATGCCCCTGCAACACAAAGGCAGGATGAAACTACTGGTAGTAATCCCTTTGTAGTTTCCAAGAGTCTACCAGCTGAAACCGCTCAGGTATCCTCTCAACAGGATCCTGATGCAACCAAAAATAGGGAAACCACATTACTGGAATCTTTCTCACTTGAGAAGATTGCCATTGAAGAGCACCATTCACCCCAGGTGCAATCTTCTTCACACTTATCTCCCACTAAAACCACCCCTACAAGACCAACTGTGATTTTTGCACAAGTGCTTACTCAACTACATTCCTCTACCCCTCCCCAGAAACCTATTACCACTAGGAAAACCTCAACAGTTGAGGGAGAGGATTATAATGTGGCTGATAACCCACAGCACAGGGATTACAGAGTTCAATCTCCCTGTGTAGAGGAGGAGATTCGAACATCTAGTGAGGCTGCCTCTTCTCCTGTTTCAGCACATGAACAGGATGACGGTGGTATCATCTCTAAGACCTCACCAGAGGCAACTGCCAATGAAGGACATAATCCTGAGGCAGGAAGTCCCTAGTTCCAAGAAATAGGGGCACATGTGAATACTGATCTACACTCAGCACATGTTCATCCTGATTTAATCAGGAGGTCAGATGATTCAGCAAAGATTGATGATGACCTGGGCTTTTTCTTTGATGTTCTAGCCCACAACACCATTCTTGAGGCTGAGGTATGCAGACTACAAGAACTGCTTGCCAAATTGTCTCAAGAATCAAGTCCATCTGCCCAAATTCACCCACAGATGGCAGCTTCTTCTGAAGCTCTCCCAAACACTGAGCCACCAGCCTCTGATTCAGGCACCATTTCTCAGGGACGGAACCCCTCTGAGCATATGGTTGCTGCCTTTCAATCCTCCTTACCTCTCATCACTTCCATCATCACTAACATTGTGCATCAAGCTATTGATGACAAGATATTGATGAGAGGCTTTCCTCAAATTTTCAAACCTTAGTTGATGATGCTATTTCTAAGAGACTTTCTGACATTCAAACCCCTGAACCCAATGCAACCAAAAAGGGGGAGTCTAAGTCAGTGAAAGCAGACAAAAGAAAGAGACTTGAAGAGGAAGAAAAAAAAGAGAAGAAAGAAAAGGAGATGATCACATACAAGAGAAAGAAGAGTGTGACATCCGTCACTTTAAGGTCCGTCAATTAACGTGGTTGTCCGTCATCTATTCTATATTTGGTCATTCCTCATCTTTATTTGACTCTTTATGTGGATATCATGTGTGCAATATTATCGTTGTGTGTGCATTCGTTATAACCATGTGATGACCTTAAAAAGACCTTTAAAACTTTTATTTTTTTTGAAAACGTTAAATATATCATTTTATAAATATAATAAATGTTTTAATATAACCATTTCTTAAGTCATAATAACATTAAATGAACTTTTACAATTAATATGAAACACCTAACAAAGTCGTTTTTCAACCGAACAAAATTTGGGAAAACTCGGGGGTTAAGTGCAGGGACTAAACTTGTAATTTTGCAAACTTGGGCTGGGTATAAATACCCCCATACCAGCCCTAATCCCCATTTCACCATCTTCTTCATCTTCATCTTCTTCACACACCAAAAATCTCCATTTTAGCACCAAATCCAACCCGAGAGGTCTTGTTTTCTTCGTCTTGACGTCGTCTACAGCTTAGACTACCCCTCCTTAGCAGGTAGTTGTCTTTGGTTGTCCATTTTCGAGCCTTTTCACGGCTGTCCAAACTAGGGTTTCGGGTGTTCGGGTTCAACCCGAACATACAAGGTCGTATGGGTGCGTGTGAGGTCTCTTTGCTTGTGTTTCATGCTTAACGACCAAATTGACTTATAACTATTGACACTTATTCAATGTTTCTTCAATAAACAGTGATACTTTTATTTAAACATCATCATTAGTGGCGACAATGTCTTGTACTGGGATCTACATAAGGTCTAGTACGTGTGTCAGTCTGTGTGTGTTGTGCGCGACCCATCCGATACGACCCGAACCGACCCATCATTATTGCGCGCTTATACATATATCATATCATTAATGCTATACAATAACTGTCAATAGGTGTTTGACTGTTTATTTGCATTCAACATTTGGGATACATCGCTCATACATACTTACCACCTAACAAGTGAGTTTCGTGGCCCCTTTTTACGCTTATACAATATTTCAATCATTTACAAATTGGGGGAAAAGTATGCTTACACATTTTTATGCTGTACAACTTACATACATTTTACATACAAGGAATCAACGTGATACTGTGTTGCAAGTACTATTTGATACATGCTTGGGTCTGCTGTGTGGTTCTATCTTTGCAACTATTTAATTCCAGTGTGGGAACCGACGGTTAGGTATTGGTAGTACTACTGGGTTGACACCCCCACCCTCGTTCGATGGTATACTAGTTGGTACCATCAGTGGCCAGGAACGGGCCCTTGGGTGAATATATGCCGACAATTTCTTTGTGTACGTCGCTAGGTTTGGTTGCAAAGCTCATGTCATGTGATATTTACTTGTGTAATAACTGTATTCATGGTATTCCGACGCGCTTATTTATTACAGCATCAGTTACATTTTTATTACATAAACCTGCGAGCTCACCAACAATTATGTTGACCGTTTTAAGCATATCTTTTCAGGTGATCATGCAAGTCCAGGAATCTAGGTGTGCTGCCTTAGTGGAGACCCTAGGATGCATTTTTGGGACTTAGCTCATGTTTTGTTAAACAATCTTTTTGAACAATGTTAACGCATGTAAACAATTATCCACTTTTGAAACTTGTTCCCGGGTTGTGGGAATTAACATTTAAATTTTCATCATATGTGTATATGTGTTATCATCATCATGTTGCTTATGGCTATGTTGTCGTGAGCATTGACTAAACACGACACAAGTCCCCTTGTTGTCGGGTGTCGTCATGACACGCAAGTCATCATTTATTTATATTGCTCTCTATCGCTTACAATGTGTTATGACGATCCCGGTCTCGTTACATCCCCGTGTTTCCGCTTTTAGCGGGGGTGTGACAGATTGGTATCAGAGCCATTGGTTATAGAGAATTAGGCAATACGCTTGACCTAGACTATAACCTAGGAACCTTCATGTAGATTTGCATGCTAGGACTCTGTATGCATATTATATCTCGTGTATGTGTTCCTCGCTGCTTGATTTGTTCATCTATTTGTTATGTGATCTTTCTACCCTATGAGAGAGCCTTTGTGCTCACTCTTCTATGGGATGCTTCTATTGGATCTTCCGTCCCCTCTGCGCGCCGAGTTAGTTATCAGATCCGGGTATTAAACCCGAAGAGATCATCACAGATCATGTTATTGCGCTAGACCATGGACATTGAGATTAACTCTGAGGAGGAATATGTCTGAAACCTCGAAAGATGAGGAAATAGACAACCTCCGCTAGACTAAATGTGATTGTATACATGGACTTGATGGGTTATTATGGATATGATGTAAAGGGAAGTCAGATGTCATGTAACCGGATCGGGCATCATTCTCGGTACATCGTGGGTGTGGTGGGAACGCTGCGGGGAACCCTATATATAAACATCACCGGTATACCGAGAATATGCTTGAAATGGGCTGCATGGTGGTCTGGCTGACCGGAACATGAACATTGGAATTGGATAAGTGGAATACTTTTGTATCTTATGGTGACTAAAGTTTATATGTTACCTCTTTTATGATCAGAACATGCCGCCTCGAAGAGTCACCCGTAGCAGTAGTGGCGGGAGTGAAGCCCCAAGGGGCAGAGGCCGAGGCAGAGGCAGAGCACCAAGAGCAAACGATGCTCCTGCCAGTAACAGTCAAGGAACAGGGAACGCCGACATGGCAGCCCTGATCGCTCAGCAATTGGCCGCACTTATTCCTACTATTGTGGCCCAAGTGAGCGACGCACTCCAACAACACCACCCTCACGGGGATGGTGGCAACTATGAAGGAGCCCAAGGAGGGATTGAAACTGAGACGGGAAACGGGAACCCGACTGGGAACGAGAGCAACCAGGAAACCGGAAATGGTGGTACTGCCGGTATCGAAACTGGAGTGGTTAATGCTCGTCGGGGATGTTCATAGAAGGAGTTCGTGGCTTGTAAGCCAAGGGAATTCGACGGGAAAGGTGGGGCGATAGCCCTAACCAGGTGGTTGGAAAAGATGGAGGCAGTGATCGACATCAGTGAGTGCCTCGACAGCCAGAGGATCAAGTATGCTACTTGTTCTCTACAGGGTAAAGCCCTAACCTGGTGGAACACCCAGATTCAAGCACGAGGAAGAGAGTCTGCGATGCAGATGTCATGGGATGAATTCAAAGCCTTGATCACCGAGGAATACTGCCCTCTTAACGAGATGCAGAAGCTGGAGCATGAATTCTGGAATCATGCTATGGTGGGGGCAGGGCATGCAGCTTATACTGATCGTTTTCATGAGCTGGCAAGATTGGTTCCGCATCCGCTTACGCCGGAATCAAAGAGGATCGAGAGGTACATTTGGGGACTCGCGCCTCAAATTAGAGCGATGGTTACAGCAGCCGCTCCTCCTACTATTCAGAGCGCAATTCTGAAAGCTGGCGCTTTGACTGATGAGATGGTTAGAACAGGGGTTTTGGGCCGAGGGGCCGAGAAGAGGAAAGATGTTGGGGAATCGAGCCGGTCGAGTGCCGGAAGGTTTGAGAAGAGGTCTAAGCCGACCAGGAATTTTGTGGCCCCGTGTCTCAGGCCAGAAGAGAGTATGTGGGGCCGCACCCTAAATGTGACAGGTGCAATTATCATCATCCCCCAGGGACACAGTGTCGGGTGTGCGCTAACTGTAAGCGCCCGGGTCATTTGGCAAGAGATTGCAGAACGGCACCGAATCTTGTAGCACCCGTCAACGCGGTTAACCCCGCCGGGAATGCAAGGGCTTGCTTTGAGTGTGGGAGCCCCGATCACTACAGGAATATGTGCCCCAGGCTGAATCGGGCACCGGGTCAACAGGGGAACAACCAGCAGCAGGTGTTGGCTATCGCTGGGAATCAAGGCCCGGCTACTCAGGGAAATGCAGCTCGGGGACATGCATTCGTCATTGGAGCCAATGATGCTTGTCAGGACCCGAATGTTGTCACGGGTACGCACTTACTCAATCATCACTTCGCATCTATATTATTTGATACTAGAGCAGACAATAGTTTCATATCTTCTGAGTTTGTGCAATTACTTGGTTTGAGTCCTAGTAGGCTAGAAACTAGCTACTCCGTAGAAATGGCCAATGGTAGGGTTACTCAGGCCGATGAGATTATTAGGAAGTGTTCGTTGACGCTGGAGGATCATACATTCGACATAGATTTGATACCCTTCGAGTTAGGGAGCTTCGATGTGATTGTAGGTATGGATTGGTTGTCGCAGAATGGAGCAGAGATTGTTTGCCGAGACAAAGTAGTACGTATCCCTATGCCAAACGGGGAGGTACTCAAGGTTCAGGGAGAACGACCGGGTAAGAGCTTAAAGCTTATTTCCTGCATGAAAGCACGCCAGAGTCTACGAAAGCAGTGCTACGCTTTTCTGGCTCATGTGGTTGAAAAGAAAGACGAAGAAAGGAAACTGGTGGATATTCCAGTGGTACGGGATTACCCAGAAGTATTTCCAGATGACTTGTCTGGTTTACCTCCTCCACGACAGGTGGAATTCCGTATTGAGTTGGTTCCTGGAGCTACGTCGGTAGCGAAGACACCATATCGACTAGCACCATCCGAGATGCAAGAGTTGTCTAGTCAATTACAGGAACTACTGGAGAAGAATTTATTAGACCGAGTCATTCACCGTGGGGAGCACCGGTACTATTTGTCAAGAAGAAGGATGGATCGTTCAGCATGTGCATCGATTACCGTGAACTGAACAAGTTAACGGTGAAGAACCGATATCCTCTCCCCAGGATCGACGATTTATTTGATCAGCTGCAAGGAGCTTCGTATTTTTCAAAGATCGATCTTCGTTCTGGTTATCATCAGCTAAGGGTTTTTGAGGACGACATACCGAAGACTGCGTTCAGGACTCGTTATGGGCATTACGAGTTCTTGGTCATGCCGTTCGGATTGACTAACGCACCAGCTGTGTTCATGGATCTAATGAATGGGGTGTGCAAACCTTACTTGGATAAGTTCGTGATCGTGTTCATAGACGATATACTTATCTACTCCCGATCAAAAGATGATCATGTAGAACATCTTCGGGCTATTCTGGAGCTGCTACGCAAAGAGAAACTTTTCGCCAAATTCTCAAAGTGTGAATTTTGGCTGCGGGAAGTGAAGTTTTTGGGTCATGTGGTCAATGAGGACGGGATTCACGTAGATCCCGGCAAGATCGAAGCGGTGAAGAAATGGGATACGCCCCAGACACCATCAGAGATACGGCAATTCTTAGGATTGGCCGGTTATTATCGTCGCTTCATCGCGAATTTCTCAAAGATCGCGCAACCGTTAACCCTGCTTACTCAGAAAGACAAGAAGTTTGACTGGGGTTATGCACAAGAGCAAGTGTTACAAACGTTGAAAGAGAAGTTGTGCAACGCGCCTATACTGTCTCTCCCAGACGGAACAGATGATTTTGTGGTTTACTGCGATGCGTCACATCAAGGATTGGGATGCGTATTGATGCAGAAGGATAAGGTGATTGCCTACGCTTCGCGACAACTTAAAGTGCACGAAAAGAACTACACCACCCATGATCTTGAGTTGGGCGCTGTAGTATTTGCACTCAAAATTTGGAGGCATTACTTGTATGGCAACAAATGCATCATCTTCACCGATCATAAGAGCCTTCAACACATTCTGGATCAGAAGGAACTCAACATGCGCCAACGACGTTGGGTAGAGCTTCTTAGCGACTACGATTGTGAGATCCGGTATCATCCGGGGAAAGCTAACGTGGTGGCTGATGCCTTAAGCCGTAAAGAACGTGTGAAACCACTGCGTGCACGAGCGTTGGGATTGACCATCCAAACCAACTTGAAAGCTCAGATTCAAATTGCACAGAGTGAGGCATTAAAGGAAGAAAACCTTGCGGGAGAAGAGTTCCGGGGGTTAGATAAACAGATGATTCGCAAGGATGACGGTATTCAGTACTTCATGGATCGCATATGGGTACCCAAATGGGGAGGTGTTCGAACCTTAGTCATGGATGAAGCCCACAAGACGCGATATTCTATTCATCCTGGTGCAGACAAGATGTATCATGATCTTAAAGATCTGTACTGGTGGCCAGGCATGAAGAAAGACATTGCCTTATACGTCAGTCGATGCTTGACATGTTCGAAGGTCAAAGCTGAACATCAAAAACCATCGGGATTATTACAGCAACCTGAGATTCCCGAGTGGAAATGGGAGAACATAGCTATGGATTTCATTACCAAACTCCCTAGAACAAACAGCGGTCATGACTCGATATGGGTCATTGTGGATCGAATGACAAAGTCAGCACATTTCTTGCCTATCCGAGAAGATTACAAGATGGATAAGTTGGCGAGATTGTACATCAAAGAGGTCGTGGCACGGCACGGGGTGCCGGTGTCAATCATATCCGACCGTGATAGCAGATTCACTTCACGATTTTGGCAGACATTACAGAAAGCTATGGGCACTCGGTTAGACATGAGTACAGCCTATCACCCTCAAACAGATGGCCAAAGTGAACGCACTATACAGACGCTAGAAGACATGTTGAGAGCGTGTGTAATCGATTTTGGAGGTAGCTGGGATGCTCATCTGCCATTGATTGAGTTCTCCTACAACAACAGCTACCATACAAGCATTGGATGTGCTCCATTTGAAGCGTTGTATGGAAGGAAATGCAGATCTCCCGTTTGCTGGGCCGAAATTGGTGAAAGTTAGCTAACAGGCCCAGAGATCATCCAAGAGACAACAGACAAGATTTTCCAAATCAAAGATCGACTCAAAGCCGCGCGAGATCGCCAAAAGAGCTATGCCGACAATCGTCGGAAGCCTCTAGAATTCAATGTTGGGGATCGTGTGTTACTCAAAGTTTCCCCTTGGAAAGGATTCGTTCGATTCGGAAAGAAAGGGAAGTTAGCCCCAAGATACGTTGGACCATTCGAGATCACTAAAAGGATCGGTCCAGTGGCTTACCAGTTAAGGTTGCCACAAGAGCTTAGCGGTGTACATGATACTTTTCACGTGTCAAACCTCAAGAAGTGTTTGGCCGATGAATCCCTTCACGTGCCAATCGAGGAAATCAAGATTGATGACAAGCTTCATTTTGTTGAAGAACCCATTGAGATCATGGATCGGAAGGTCAAGCAACTGAAGCGCAGTAGGATACCTATTGTTCGCGTAAGGTGGAATTCAAAACGAGGGCCAGAGTTTACATGGGAACGTGAAGATCAGATGAAACTCAAATATCCACATCTTTTCGAGGATGACACTCTTGGACCTAACTCCAGCTGAATTTCGGGACGAAATTCTCTCAACTGGGGGATACTGTGACATCCGTCACTTTAAGGTCCGTCAATTAACGTGGTTGTCCGTCATCTATTCTATATTTGGTCATTCCTCATCTTTATTTGACTCTTTATGTGGATATCATGTGTGCAATATTATCGTTGTGTGTGCATTCGTTATAACCATGTGATGACCTTAAAAAGACCTTTAAAACTTTCATTTTTTTTGAAAACGTTAAATATATCATTTTATAAATATAATAAATGTTTTAATATAACCATTTCTTAAGTCATAATAACATTAAATGAACTTTTACAATTAATATGAAACACCTAACAAAGTCGTTTTTCAACCGAACAAAATTTGGGAAAACTCGGGGGTTAAGTGCAGGGACTAAACTTGTAATTTTGCAAACTTGGGCTGGGTATAAATACCCCCATACCAGCCCTAATCCCCATTTCACCATCTTCTTCATCTTCATCTTCTTCACACACCAAAAATCTCCATTTTAGCACCAAATCCAACCCGAGAGGTCTTGTTTTCTTCGTCTTGACGTCGTCTACAGCTTAGACTACCCCTCCTTAGCAGGTAGTTGTCTTTGGTTGTCCATTTTCGAGCCTTTTCACGGTTGTCCAAACTAGGGTTTCGGGTGTTCGGGTTCAACCCGAACATACAAGGTCGTATGGGTGCGTGTGAGGTCTCTTTGCTTGTGTTTCATGCTTGTGTATGTTTGTTGAGTGTTTCTGGAGGTCCTTGTGGTGTAAAACCCGTGTTTACAGCAGCTCGGGGGCTGCTCCTCCCGACCACAGTCGCGATTCTGCAGATCAGGCGACTGGGTCATCCATGCGATTGAGCCGTGCGACTGAATGGGTCGTGCGACTGGATCATGCGTCTGAGTCAATCGCGCGACTGAGTTGTGCGACTAGGCATGTCGTGCGACTGAGTTGTGCGACTGTGTGTCTGTGTGCGATTGAGTCATGCGTGCGATTGAGTGTATGCGAAAGAGTCATGCGATTGAGTGATTGTGTGCGATTGAGTCAGGTGACCGACTGAATGTGTGCGAATGAATGTGATTCGCACGACTGGGGTCCAATCGCACGAATGAAGGTTCAGTCGTACGAAAGTAGCTAATTCGCACGATTGAAGGTTGATTCGTGCGCATGGAAGTTGAGTCGTGCGAGTGGGTGTTGTGTGGTACGACTGAAGGCCAATCATACGAATGAAGGCTCAATCGTACGAATGAAGCTGATTCGCACGATTGAGGGTTGATTCGCACGAATGGAGGTTGAGTCGTGCGTCTGACCATGTTATGCGACTGAAATTTGTTGTGTTTGACCCCTTGTGTGTGGCGTGAGTATGTCGTGTGGTGTCGAGGTAACACTAACACAATAATGCCATTGTTCGGCCACAAAGATTAAAGTCAACGTGAGAAAGGGCACAGAAACTATTTTGAGCAAATTGAACTAACGCTTTACAACGACCAAATTGACTTATAACTATTGACACTTATTCAATGTTTCTTCAATAAACAGTGATACTTTTATTTAAACATCATCATTAGTGGCGACAATGTCTTGTACTGGGATCTACATAAGGTCTAGTACGTGTGTCAGTCGGTGTGTGTTGTGCGCGACCCATCCGATACGACCCGAACCAACCCATCATTATTGCGCGCTTATACATATATCATATCATTAATGCTATACAATAACTGTCAATAGGTGTTTGACTGTTTATTTGCATTCAACATTTGGGATACATCGCTCATACATACTTACCACCTAACAAGTGAGTTTCGTGGCCCCTTTTTACGCTTATACAATATTTCAATCATTTACAAATTGGGGGAAAAGTATGCTTACACATTTTTATGCTGTACAACTTACATACATTTTACATACAAGGAATCAACGTGATACTATGTTGCAAGTACTATTTAATACATGCTTGGGTCTGCTGTGTGGTTCTATCTTTGCAACTATTTAATTCCAGTGTGGGAACCGATGGTTAGGTATTGGTAGTACTACTGGGTTGACACCCCCCACCCTCGTTCGATGGTATACTAGTTGGTACCATCAGTGGCCAGGAACGGGCCCTTGGGTGAATATATGCTGACAATTTCTTTGTGTACGTCGCTAGGTTTGGTTGCAAAGCTCATGTCATGTGATATTTACTTGTGTAATAACTGTATTCACGGTATTCCGACGCGCTTATTTATTACAGCATCACTTACATTTTTATTACATAAACCTGCGAGCTCACCAACAATTATGTTGACCGTTTTAAGCATATCTTTTCAGGTGATCATGCAAGTCCAGGAATCTAGGTGTGCTGCCTTAGTGGAGACCCTAGGATGCATTTTTGGGACTTGGCTCATGTTTTGTTAAACAATCTTTTTGAACAATGTTAACGCATGTAAACAATTATCAACTTTTGAAACTTGTTCCCGGGTTGTGGGAATTAACATTTAAATTTTCATCATATGTGTATATGTGTTATCATCATCATGTTGCTTATGGCTATGTTGTCGTGAGCATTGACTAAACACGACACAAGTCCCCTTGTTGTCGGGTGTCGTCATGACACGCAAGTCATCATTTATTTATATTGCTCTCTATCGCTTACCATGTGTTATGACGATCTCGGTCTCGTTACATCCCCGTGTTTCCGCTTTTAGCGGGGGTGTGACAAAGAGTGCTGAACAGACTGAAGATGAGAAAAAGTTAGAAGAACTGATCAAAAAAGCTGATGAGCAACATAGCATATCTATGGATAAGATCATTGATCAACTCTTCAGACAAGGTTTTGACACAGCCAAACTTGACTCTGAAATTAGAAGGCTAGAGATTCAAGAGATTGAGCATAGATGGGCAAGTTGTAATGAGAAAGAAAGGGAAAGGCTGGAAGCTATGATAAGATTCATATCAAAGCATTTGGGAAGATCAATCATTGAAGTGAAGTCATGGTCCAGAGACAGTATTTTGGAGATAACCACCAGAATCTGTTCTTCTGAAGTATTCAACAAAGCATTGATCATAGAAGCTCTTGATGAAGCTAGTGCTGGGAAAAGGTCTGATATGGAAAAGTTATCCAAAGCCTCACTCACAACCAAGATGCTAGAGCAGCCTGTACAATCTCCCACACCAAAACAACCAACTTCACAACCCTCAAAACCAACTCCTTTACCCAAGAAACCTACTCAAAAAACTACCAATGATGCACCCAAGAGAAGAAAAAGGTGTTGAGGATGGAAGAAGAAGAAGAAGATGATGAGGATGATAGTCTGCCAAAGATGCCTGAGCCCAGGAGTCAACCAACAACAATCACACCTGACATCCAAAGGCAAATGGTAAAAGTGAAGCTTGAAGAAGAAGAACAGCACAAACAACATGATGAGCAGCTGTTAAGGATGGTTGATAAAGAGTTTCCTAAGTCTTCATCCATACAAGCTATGAAGAAACATGCTCAGAGGTTGTATGCTCTCAGATTCACATTTCAATGTCAGAAAGAGAGAGTGAGAATTTGGCCTGACCCAGAGTAAGTGACAGAATTCATAAAAAGAATATTCCAAGCCGATACAATGGCCAATTAAAGAAGACTGTAGATGCTGTGATAATGCTGGCCATTGTAGTGTCACCCTGGGAAATCCTTGAAGACTTCAAGAGAGCTTACAAGTCTAAGATGACTCTACAAACTTTACTAGAAAACAAAATGGTAAAGAATGGGTTGATCTACAAGAAGCTTGAAGAAATAAGAAGAAATGAGCTCCAGTTGTTACTTGAAGGTACTCATCCTGATGAGTTTGCATACAGAGAAATAACTACTATGGAGCTAAAGAATGGAAAGAATGTTAAATACTTATCAGCGTACTATGGGCCTGAGTTCTTCTTTGAAAGTGAAGCTGAAGAACTCACAATGGAAGAACAAGTTGTATTACTTGAGGCCTATATTAGAGAGTCTTACAGACTCATCATTGGGAAGTAGGTCTCATGAATGGAGTAACAGCTCTGTGTCCAATTCCCCAAGACAGAGTTCCCATTCATCCTTTGCCAATCAAACTTTCTGAAACCTCTTCCCTGGCCTGAGCTTAATTTGGTGATTTCTGAGCTGATCCAGAAATTGTTTCTGCCAATAAGTGGGACTTCAATAATCTTAAAGGTTTTGGCTACATTGGTTCAGGGGGAGTTTGTTGGACCAAAAGAACCAATGAGCCAGATCATAAAAACCTTTAAGCCCCACAGACATCATAACAACTGAAGTGTTCTACAACAGCTGAAGACAAAGTCTGAAGACAAAGTCTGAAGACAACAGCTCAAGACAAAGTCTGAAGACAAAGTCTGAAGACAACAGCTGAAGACAAAGTCTGAAGACAACTGCTGAAGACAAAGTCTGAAGACCAAGTTCTCAGAAGTTGTCACAACAGCTGAAGTAGTTCTTTTCAGTAGTTGTGATGGTTTACTTTTCAGTAGTTTGTAATCAGTAGTTTTATTTTATGTAAAACATCTAAAGTTCTTACACTTCAGATGTTATAACTTCAGTAGTTGTAATTTTAGCTTGTACTTAGCTTTTTGTGAAGGTGTCCTCAGTTGTTGTGGACATCTTCAGTAGTTTAGTCTACTTTCAGTTGTTTGTATAAATCAGTTAGATGTCACTATCAAGTGACATCAGCTGATGTCACATTCCTTTATAAAAGGAATGTTGACCTAATTGCTTTAGTGCAGAAGCTTGCGCGTGAATGAAAATATTCTCTTTGCAGAAAAATGTCTCTCTCTATAATCGTCACTGTTTGATTGAATATTCATATTATTCTTGCTTAAATTTCGTCTAATTCTTGTTCTATTCCGCTGCAAATCTTAATCTAATTGATCAAACTAGATCCCGATCCTTTCACATAGCCTTATATGAATCCTTAAAAACATGTCAATAAGAAACCTTAAAAACATGTCGAGTCAGTGTCACATTAGAAACCTACTTATTCTTCAACACTTCAAAAACCTCGCCAATAAAAAAATCCAAAAACACCCAAAAATATTGTCTCATCTTCATTAATTTTTAATTTATATATAAATAATATATCTTTTTAATTAATTTTTACATTTATATATAAACGCAAATTTATATATGCAAAAATGAACCAAACAAGTAAAAGCTAAAAACTAAAATCATATTAGATCTCACACAACTTGAGTATCATCTGGGCAAAAACAAAACATTACAAATGCTCTTGTTTATCTTCATAACAAAACATGTTGCCCAATAATAGAAATATGAAAAAGAATAGAAAGAACAATTGCAATCAACATACTAATTTCCATTGATATGGATAAGTATTTATTGGACACATAATTACAACATCGGCCCTCCTAATTACATAGTAAACAATACTATACTTTGACATATATACATATATAACCCTTAGATTATATCTTGAGAGGGATTAACACTAACATACACCCCTTTAATCACGAACAAGTAAATCTTAAACACCGAGCAATTCCCACATTGTAGCAAACTTGATCCTTGCCAATGCTTTTGTCAGAATGTCTGCCCTTTGTAGTTCTCCACTGATGTGTTCCACAATGATATGCTTGTTCTCTACACATTCTCTAATGAAATGAGTATCAATATGCTTGCTGTCAACGTAAAGAGTGATCTTTTCTTCCTTCCATCCGGTGAGTTCACTGAGTAATTTTTTAAGCCATAATGCCTGACATGTTGCAGATGTTGCTACCATGAATTCAGATTAACATGAAGAGAGAGCCATAGTTTGTTGCTTCTGCATGCACCAAGTTATGGGTGAGTTTCCAAAGTAGAACACTAAACCTGTAGTGCCTTTCCCTTCTTTAGTAATAACCCCATAACTGCTATCACTATAGCCTGTTATCTTACATCCACCATTCCTCTTATAAGTTATACCAAAATCCTTTGTTCCTTTGACATAACAAAGAACTTGATGAATGGTCTTAAGATGATGTTCTTTAGGTTCTTGCATAAACCTACTAAGCAAACCAACTTAATAAGACAAGTTTGGTCTGGTGTGAAGCAAATACCTTAGACAACCAATCAGACTTCTATATTCAGTGGGATCAACCAATTTTCCACCTGTGGTTTTAGTTAACAATATGCTAGGGTTCATTGGGATCTTGGTTTCATTACTATCTGACATACCAGCATTCTTCAGAATCTTAGTAATGTAACCAGATTGTTCAATAGATATATCACCCCCTGATTGGGTTACTTCTATCCCAAAATAATAAGCTAGTAATCCTAAGTCACTCATCTCAAATTTTTCTTCTATTTGAGATTTGAACAAGTCTATTTCTTTCTTTGGAGTTCCAGTGACTATGAGATCATTAACATAGACTCCAACAAGAAAAGTAGAATTTTTGCTTTTTCTTGTATAAACTGTTTGTTCTAAAGTGCGTTTCTTGAAACCAAGTGATTTCAATGTGTAATCAAGTTTCACATTCCATGCACGCGGTGCTTCTCTAAGTCCATACAAAGCTTTAGAAAGTTTTTAGACTTTCCCTATGTCTTGTGGTTTCACAAACCCTTCAGGTTGTGACACATAGACTTCTTCCTTAAGTTTGCCATGTAAGAAAGAAGTTTTTACATCAAGGTGATGTACTTCCCATTCATTATAGGCTACAAGGGCCAGAATAAGGCGAACTGTTTCTATACGGGCTACAGGAGCAAATACTTCATCAAAGTCTATACCTTGCTGTTGTACATAGCTTTTGGCTACCAAACGAGCCTTATGCTTTATTATTTTTCCATTTGCATCTCTTTTAGTCTTGTATACCCATTTTAGGCCAATTGCCTTATGATTATCGGGTAACTTGGTTAATTTCCAGGTATTATTCTTGTTGATTGAATCTAATTCAGCCTCCATAGCTTCAATCCATTTCTTATCTTTGGCTGCCTCCTTATAGTTTCGAGGTTCCTCTTCAACCAATAGTAATTCATTAATTTCAACTTCTGGGCCTTCTTCATACACACTTTGTAAGGGTTTAAAACCTCTTATTGGTGTATGATCATAAGGTCTAGTTAACCTTCCCGAAGTTGATGTATGTTCAGCAGCCTCTGCTGAATCAGGTTCATAGGTGTAAGTTGGAGGAGTGAAAGGAGAAATTGGTGAACTAGGAGATAACGGGTCTTGGTATTTTTTATTACCATCTCCTGTATGCTCATCTTCTATAGTATGTGGATCTACTTCAATGTTTCCTTGAGGAATTTCATTTGAGTTTTCCTTAATAATGAAGTCTATCCATTCAGGTTCTTCACTTCCAACTTCATTCATGTACTCCTTCCAATTCCATGAATCTTATTCTAGGAATTTGACATCCCTACTTATACAAATTCGCTTAGTTGTAGGATCAAATAATTTGCATATGCTACGCAACCAAAAACCTTCAAATGTTTCAAGTTAGGTTTTTAACCTTTTAACGCTTCAAAAGGTGTAGTCTTTGCCAGTGCTTTAGTTGGAATTCTATTTAGCGCATATATGGTATGCCTTACAGACTCACCCCAAAAGTTTTGAGGCATTGACATAGCCTTCATTATGCTGCGAGTAGTAGATAACATAGTTCTGTTTCTACGTTCGAGCACACCGTTCTGTTATGGTTAATAGGGTGCTATAAGTTGTCTAGCAATACCATTTTCTTTACAAAACCGATTAAATTCACCAGATTTGAATTCTCATCCTCTATCAGTTCTCAACACTTTCAATTTGGTTCCAACATCATTTTCCACCATTTGTTTGAATTCCCTAAAGGTCTCAAAAGCTTGATCTTTAGAATTCAATAAATAAACCCACATGTAGCAAGTACAATCATCTAAAAGTAAGATAATATATGTCTTTCCAGAATGGGGTAGGTGGTGACATGAGACCACAAAGATCTCCATAAACCAAGTCTAAAGGTTTAAGTGACTTGAACTTGCCTTGGTTTGGGACTCTAGTGTTCTTTCCCAATAGACATACATCACAAATTTGACTTGCATGACTTATACGAGGAATTCCTTGAACCAAGTTTTTGTATGTCATAGATTTTATAGCATCAAAACTCATATGACCTAGACAAACATGCCATAACCATGCTTCTTCATCTAGCTTGGACAATAGACACACAAGCATACCAATCTTTAAATTGATGTTGTAAAGTCTGTTCATTGAACGTGTGACTTTTAAAAGCAAAGTCTGATTACGATCGTATAGATATAATAAATCATGTTCTAATAGGACTTTACATCCATTTTCAGTCAATTGTTCTAGGCTAAGAATGTTATTTTTCAAACTTGGAATGTAATAGACATTAGAAACAATTCTTTGTTCTTTAGTTTTACATTCCAACAATATTGAGCCACTTCCTTTAGTTTCTACATACAAACCATCACCAAAACAAACTTGTCCAGAGATCATTTCGTTTATATCTCTGAAGTGTTCTTTATTACCAGTCATATGGTTACTTGCACCATTGTCCAAGTACCATAGACTTTCATTGGTAGTCACATATCGGTTTGGTTCAATTTGGTTTTCATTCAAGAAAACTTGATGGTCTTCTTGTTCACTATGAATAGCCATTAGTAGAGTGGGCTCATCATCTTCTTCCACTAGGTTAGATTGTTTGTGTGTTTGCTTGTTTTGAGGACACGAATTTGCATAGTGCCTGTGCTTCTTGCACTTGTGGCATCCAACCTTACTCAAATCTTTATGAGTTTTCTTTGATATATTATAATGGGATTTATGAGAAGATCCTTCATCCTTGTCTTCTTGCTTTCCCTTACCATCTCGCCAATTCTTCTTTGACGAGTTAAATCTCTTTGGTCCACGCTTTCTAAAACGTTTTCGATGACTATGATTCTTGTCATGACGCGTGAACAAGAGTTTATCTTGAGTCTCAACCATAGTTCCTCTTTTAGACTTGATCCTTTCTTCAAAGGTTTTCAGCCTTGCTATAGTATCATCTAGAGTTACATTGTCTAGATTCAGTGAATTGCTCAACGGAAGCAATTATTTGAATAAATCTATCGGGCATAGAGGTCAAGACTTTTCTAACTAGTGTGGGTTGATCATATTTCGCACCACACCCAGTTGCCTTACTAACAATATTAGTTAGTCTTGATGTGAAAGCATAGATGGTCTTATTGTCTTTCATCTGCAATTTTTCAAACTCATACTTAATACTTTGCAACCGTGCTTGTTGCACTTGTGTTGCACCAAGATGTCTGGTTTTAAGCGAATCCCACATTTCTTTAGCAGATTTACAATCTTGTACGTGCAAGATTAAATCTTCGGATAGAGTCTGGCTAATGTATGTCATTGCACGCTTATCTTTTTTCTTATCCGAACGCGTTTGAGCAGTGGTTTCTATAGTTTCCCAAAGATCATTTGCATCTAGCATGATCTTCATTCGAATCGCCCAAGTTGCGTAATTTGTCAATTTCAACATCGGGCATTGAAATTTTGAAATAGTTGTTCTCGTTTCCTTATAAGTTACCATGTGATTCTTTTCTTTTGGTGATTCCGTCGTGGTCACCAATCTAGAGTTGGTCTTATGAATAAAGTAAGATTTCAAATGACTAAACCTTAATATTTATCAGAACAAATACCGAACACAACCATATATATTCTTGAATAATTACAATAAAAGTAATAATTCTTGTAAAGATATAAATTTGAAACAAACAACGAATTGTTTCAAAATAGAACTTGGTTTGGTTCTAAACAACAAAGATCAAACTTTGTTATTAAATACTAATTTGACCATAAATAGTCAAACCGCTTATGACCTAACAATACCGGGTCAATGATTTAAGATAACGATCGAACACTTATCGATCAACTATTTCACGATTCGACATAAGAACCGAGAAAAACTTGGTTGATTATATTAAATTGCAACACCAAAGTTTAATTCTGATTAAAAAGTATCAAGAAAAATACCGAACAAGACCGGTCAAATTCTCGTACTAAAATAATCAAATATTGGTGAACTTGTAATCCAATATTAATAATTCTGGAACTTGCAGTTTAGTCCTTGATCCAACAAATCGGACAAAAAAATCAAAGTTCTAGATACAATTGAATATCAAGAAAATTAGTTCAATTAAATTTAATAATCCAACATTCGATCGAAGTGGGTCTGATCAAATTTCACACCACAAGAATCCAATTAATCCTTAAACAATTCCAATTTAATCAAATGATTCTGTAAGGCCTATTGCCTGTGGAACAACAACTTTTAATCAATTTTGATTCCGTTTGAGAATGGATTTGAATCCTTTAATTCAAAACAGCCGATGATCTATTAAATGGCTTCCACAAAATCCAAATAAAAAACTTTTCTTAATTTGATGTTAAGAGAGATCCGTAAGGCCTTAATGCATGCGGTATATCAAATGATTTCGTATCCGTGAGGCCTTCGTCGCCTGCGGTTTCAAATTGAAATCAAATGAACAACAAACAGTCGACGATTCTAATGCCGTAACAATCAATCGAATGAATAGTAAAGGCCAATGTAACATCCGTCCATTTTCAAACTATAAAGCCAAACCCGAACTCATTTTGAACTTTTATACGATGTTAGTTTCCTTATTAAACTTATTTTATTTATTCTAATGAATCATATGGATTATAAGTGTAATCAATATTAAAAATTGTTTAATTTTATGATTTATAAAGTAAAGCTTTATAAATTTAAAAAGTCTAATTGTTATTTATGAGTTTTAATATAGAAAGCATAATTATATTTCAAAGTTTCTATAAAACTTATAAAGTTATATATGTTTATAAAGTTTAATGTTAAATATGAGATTTTGAGATTTAGTTAAATTTAATAATTAATAAAGAAAGTAATTTTTTTTAATTTATGAACTTTATAAAGTTTTAATAGACAATAATTTCATTATAAACTGCGCTTAATAAGTTTGGGGTTAAATTTGTTATTTTTGAAACTTTGTTTTTAAAGTTTGGTAGTAAAATAATAATTGTTTAAACCAGAGGGACCAAAGTGTAACTTTCGTTTGAAACAACCTAACCCCTCACCGTCGACCATCTCCGGGCAACAACTCCGGCCATTACTCCGACAACACCAATATCACTCAAATTAATCGACTTTAACTGCAAAATAATCGTTCTCATTTCTTGTGCATCAGTTTCGAACTAATGAGCCTTTTAATACGCATTATGAGTTTGTTAATTTATTCGAATTGAAACCGAAACACCCATTCAAACCATCAAATCGTTCGACGGGTTAAAACATCAATTGGGTCGATTTAATCATGGGAAACATTCTAATCAACTTCCTTGAACCGTCTGTAACTTCAATTTCATTCAAATCACACAAACAACATATCCGATCATCGTCTTCATTACGAGACCTGCAACTGAGTCGATGTCCACCTCCGGAGCATCTTCGAATGCAATTAATAAAGGGCTTTCGTCCCTTATCACCCCTGGAAGCTTTATCATTCATTAATTGAACCATATCAACATTGATAATATGGATTCATACTATCCATTGGTCGCGGCTACCTTTCATATGGTTCATCATCAATTCGAACTTAATCAAGTAAGTTAATCACAAAATCATACTCGGTTTTACATGGGGAAATAGAGCCCCATGTTTAATTCGGTAATCTGCATCATTTGGGTGCTCAATTTGATGAAACTCGAAGTTAATTAGGGTTCTTGAGATTTGGGGATTTTATATTTAATGGATATATGAATTTGGTTTGGACATTGAATAGATTCGTGCTTTAGCCCAACTAGTAACTTGCAACAATCATAAGCATGAGGTCCCGGGTTCGAACCGGGCCTCTACCACTTTTTGTTTTAATTAGTTTTTTTACATTTTATAATTCAGAAAATTATTATCATATTTTTAAATCAAAAAAAAATTATTTTGTTAATTAAAACGTTTCAGAAATTATTAAATTAATTTTTATAGATTTTAAATCTTGTAATTTTTTTAAAAAAATTTTTAGAATAACAAAGGTTATAAAAACATAATTAATACTTTTATGTGATTTAAATGTTATTAATCTATTATAGCTCAAACTTAGATTATTTCAAAACATTTTAAATCTACATGTTACAACTATTTTTAATAATTAATTATTTAAATAATTATTTAAATAATTATTTAAATAACTAATTATTCAATTATTGATTTAACCATGTTGTCATAAGTAGTTATTAAATTAATTATTTTTTTTCACGCATTATACTTAATCTTTATTAAATCAATTATTATAAATTAAATTATTTAATCATTCATTATCATTCTCAATCTTAATTGATTTATATCATTTTTATATAACCAAAACATAATCGATTGTATTATTTTATTTGACTTCATTATTAAAATCCCCAAATTCCAATTGAAATACTAATCCATGTTTAGTCTTTAATCATATCTTTATTCTAATCCTAATGCCCAAATCTTAGGTTGAATCGTGAAGAAATCGTTGTAGAATCTTATATTCTTATTATTATTCAAAAGTGCATCTTATATCATGTGAGTTTTCCATATGAGTTTTTTCATGCCCCTTTTTATTTTATTTCACACCTTTTGGGGTGAAAATGTTAAGCTTATAAATATACACTTGTAATGCACGAGCAATTCATTTATAAACTTGCCATGGTTATTTGAGATATTTGTGAGTTGTATATATTAGTCATCTTGTAAAAACAATCATTAACTATTGCTAGCCTAGCGACGTCATAGATCTATGGATCTATAGCATTTAGTATTATTTCAAATTATTGATTCCATGAGCTATGAATAATCGTTTCACATTCGTCTGCCCAGATGATTCCGTAGTCGGTCGGGGTGTGACAGCCAACGATGCCTGCGGTCTCCGTGATGCCTATGCCTGCGGATTTCAAATCGAATGCCGTGAGGCCTTGGTTGCTTGCGGTTTTGAAATCGCAACAAAATCGATATCAACAATCTTCAATTGACAGCAAAAATGGCTCTGATGCCAAATTGTTGCCCAAGAACAGAAATATGAAGAAGAATAGAAAGAACAATTACAATCAACATACTAATTTCCATTGATATGGATAAGTATTTATAGGACACATAATTACAACATCGAACCTTCTAATTACATAGTAAACAATACGATACTTTGACATATATACATATATAACCCTTAGACTATATCTTGAGAGGGATTAACACTAACAAAACATCAGCAACCACACAGTGAAGATGACATCTTATGTTTACAAGGCAAGAAGGGTATATTAATCATTTACAAAGTGTTATAGACCTATAGTAAAAGTGATAAAAATAGGTATGTTGGGTCAAACAAGGTCATTGTTGGGTTAATTATGATTAGGTCAAGTCGGGTTAAGTTATGGGTCACGGGTCTAGTATTTAAGTCATATGTTTTATTAATATTATGCAGCAAGTTTTTATTTTGAATTAGTCTAGGTAGTGGAGCAGTGGGTGGATATCAAGTAGTGGTTTACTTTATAGGAGTAGTGACCCATATTTGTATGTTGATTTTAGTCTATTTATATGTATGTATTCCAAGTAATGAATGTAAGAATTAGAGTATAATCTTAGGCATGAACCAACAATCTTCAAGTTTGATACAAAACTGGTTGGGTTGATACGCCAACAAACCTCTTTTGCCCTTATATTTGAATTTTATAAATAGCTGATGTATCAAATATAATCACAATAATGATATATTATGGATAATATTTATTTCACAAAGAAAGATTTAGGAGTTTAAGGATTTAAGTCGAGGTAGAAGATTTACGTAATCTATATACTTGTGTGTTATGCACCATTTATTGTTTTTATTACTTACGTTGGTTTTGAGGTTATGTTGCAATTGTCAAGGACCATTATGACTTTTTATTACTTTGCATGGTGTCATTTGCAACTTGGGTTTTATTAGTTGATTTAACCTAGTGGTCGACTTCATTTTGGGATATCCAGGAAATCGGTTCCTTCTTCTATCTCTTAAGCAAATTCTTTGTTAATTCGGATCTAACCATATCAAGGGTATCAGAGCTGTTTCGAGATACTGTCGGTTTTACTTCCGTTATCATGACAAACACTCGCAATCAGGATGTTGACAACACTCTCAAAAATCACGAGAAGGCAATCAAAGAGATTCAAGCTACGTTATCAGCGTTAATGAAACAACAAGAACAATCAGCCAAACAACAAGAGGAAATCTTAAAGGCGGTACAGGTTAAATCGGGCCAAGGCAGCGGTGGCGGGGATAGTTCGGGTTCATCGTTCTCTTTCAATGATGCAGAATCGAGAGGTACTCGGCCCATGCGGATTGGGAAGGTTGAATTTCCCCGGTTCTCGGGTGAAGACGTGGAGGCTTGGGTCTACCATTGCGAACACTTTTTTGCGATTGATGAAACTCCCGTGGAGATGAAACTCAAGTATGTTGTTATTCATTTAGAAGGGGATGCGATCCAATGGCACAGGGCTTTCATGCGCACACGCGGGGCAACCGTATCTGAAATCTCATGGGAAGACTATGTGCTAGCTATCTCGACTCGTTTTTCTAATGCTATGTTTGAGGATCCTTTGGAAGAGATAGCTTCTCTCGACCAAACGGGTTCGCTTCACGATCTCAACACGGCTTTTGATTCATTACTGAATAAGGTACAATTGAGTGAAACCCAAGCTGTTAGCCTTTACCTTAAGGCTCTTAAGCCGGAGATTAAGGGGCCGGTGAAGATGTTTAAACCGCGCACCTTGCATGAGGTATATGGGTTAGCTAGGATTCAAACACTTAACAACGAGAACTTGGAGGATAAACTTAAAATAGGGAAGGGGGACGTAAGGAACATGAAAAGCAGCCTCAATTCCAAGATTACACCACCCACTAATGCTACCAAACTACCACTCTTACCTATACCCAACCGAACAACCACTACAACTACTAAGCCCACAGGGGGTTCTCGTCGTCTTACGAGTAAGGAGTTGGAACAAAAACGAGCAAAATGGGAGTGTTTCTGGTGCACGGAAAAATTTGTTCCGGGACATAAATGTGCTCGAAACCGAAATCAAGTCTATATTATTGAGGTGGAGGATGAGAATGAACCGGATGTGGAAGAAATAGTAACCGGAGATGAACAGAAAGAACATCAAATCTCCATACATGCATTAACAGGTCTTCCTTCATACTCTACTATGCGAGTTCAAGGCTCGATGGGTACACGCCAACTCCATATCCTTATTGATTCCGGGTCGACACATAACTTTATTGACGACAGGTTGGCGAAAAAACTGCAATGCCCGATGAGAGATATCCCTCCGATTAACGTAGGCGTGGCGAATGGTAGGAAACTTGTTTGCAATCAAGTTTGTCCGGACTTCCAGTGGTCGATGCAAGGCCATTGGTTTAAAACAGAGGTTTTGCTTATCTCTCTCGAAAGCTATGATATGATTTTGGGCATCCAATGGCTCCTACCCCTACACGACATCCTTTGGAACTTCCAAAAGATGACCATGCAGTTCCAAGTCGAGGGTAAACCATGCGAGTTAAGGGGCCTACAAAATAACAAAGTTTCAGTTTGCTCAGTAGAAAAAGTGGAAGAGTTACTTCAGAAACACTCCAAGGATGGCTCCATACAAATGTTTAGTCTACAACTCACAGGTATCATGACTAAGCCTATGTTCCAATCTAAGGTGGTACATAATCAAGCTCAAGACAAGATTTCATGCATTTGGCAGAAGGTGGTGCATGAGTTCTATGATGTGTTCCAAATGCCAAAAACATTACCTGCAGCAAGACCATTTGATCACAGGATTATGTTGAAGGAAGGTACTGCACCTATAAGCCAACGTCCGTATAGGTATCCCGCCATACAAAAAGATGTCATCGAGAAAACCACACGTGAGCTTTTAGATGTCGGCCTTATCCGTAACAGTCAAAGCTGATTCGCGGCTCCGGTAGTATTGGTTAAGAAAAAAGACGGGCAATGGCGGATGTGCATGGACTACCGCTGACTCAACGACGTAACGGTTAAGGATAAGTTTCCTATTCCGTTAATTGAAGAATTACTAGACGAATTGGGGGGAGCTACATTGTTCTCTAAACTGGATTTGCGTTCGGGTTACCACCAAGTTCGAATGGCCCCTAATGATATTCATAAAACCGCGTTCCGGACTCATGAAGGGCATAATGAGTTTCTCGTTATGCCGTTCGGACTTACGAATGCACCTGCAACGTTTCAAGCATTGATGAACCATGTCTTTCGACCGCTCTTGAGAAGAGGGGTTCTCGTATTTTTTGACGATATTTTAATCTATAGCCGAGATGAAGCACAACACACTCAACATTTACGTCAGGTTCTATCTACCATGCGAGAACATCAATTATTTGCCAAGGAGTCTAAATGTGTGTTTGGAGGGCGAGCAGTTGAGTATTTGGGTCATATCATATCGGGGGAAGGAGTCAAAACAGACCCGTCTAAAATTGAGGCTATTCAACACTGGCCACCTCCTAAGTGTTTGAAGCAACTTGGCGGGTTTTTGGGGTTAGCCGGGTATTATATCGTTTCATCAGGTTTTTCGGGCTCATTGCGAAACCACTCACTGACTTGTTAAAAAAGACGCGTTTCGATGGGCAGGCGAAGCACAAAATGCCTTCAAACAACTTAAGAGTGATCTTTCGTCGGCTCCGGTACTTGCTCTTCCTGATTTCTCTAAACAATTTGTGATAGAAACCGACGCTTCTGCATGTGGGTTGGGGGCTGTTTTGATGCAAGAAGGCCACCGGATCTCTTTTCTTAGTAAAGCTTTGTCTCCAAAACAACAAGCCACGTCCGTATACGAGAAAGAGCTTCTTGCAATCATGTTGGCTGTGAAACAATGGCATTATTACCTTGTCACAAGCCCATTCATTATACGCACTGATCAGAGAAGTCTTAAACATCTCTTAACCCAAAAAGTCGCAACACCTTTACAACATAAGTGGCTCGCAAAACTCATGGGATACGATTATACAATTGAGTATAAAAAAGGCCGGGAAAATGTTGCCGCCGATGCGTTATCACGGGTTCAGGGGGTCACTTTATTCACCACTGCACTTTCACAAATTGAACCCCTTTTGTTGCACAGGGTACTCGACAGTCAGGCCCAAGATATACAGGTGCAAAATTTAATTCACAAACTAAAGTCAGGGGAGAATCTACATGTGACATCCGTCACTTTAAGGTCCGTCAATTAATATGATTGTCTGTTATCTATTCTATGTTTGGTCATTCCTCATCTTTATTTGACTCTTTATGTGGATATCATGTGTGTAATGTTATCCTTGTGTGTGCATTCGTTATAACCATGTGATGACCTTAAAAAAAGACCTTTAAAACTTTCATTTTCGAAAACGTTAAATATACCATTTTATAAATATAATAGATGTTTTAATATAACCATTTCTTAAATCATAATAACATTAAATGAACTTTTACAATTAATATAAAATACCTAACAAAGTCGTTTTTCAACCGAACAAAATTTGGGAAAACTCGGGGGTTAAGTGCAGGGACTAAACTTGTGATTTTGCAAACTTGGGCTGGGTATAAATACCCCCTTATCAGCCCTAGAAAACCCATTTCACCATCTTCTTCATCTTCATCTCCTCTTCACACACAAAATCTCCATTTTAGCACCAAATCCAACCCGAGAGGTCTCGTTTTCTTCGTCTTGTCACCGTCTACAGCTTAGACTACCCCTTTCTAGCAGGTAGTTGTCTTTGGTTGTCCATTTTCTAGCCTTTTCACGGCTGTCCAAAACTAGGGTTTCGGGTGTTCGGGTTCAACCCGAACACACAAGGTCGTATGGGTGCGTGTGAGGTCTCTTTGCTTGTGTTTTATGCTTGTGTTTTATGCTTGTGTATGTTTGTTGAGTGTTTCTGGAGGTCCTTGTGGTGTAAAACCCGTGTTTAGAGCAGCTCGGGGGCTGCTCATCCCGACCACAGTCGCGATTCTACAGATCAGGCGACTGGGTCATCCATGCGATTGAGCCGTGCGACTGAGTGGGTCGTGCCACTGGATCATGTGTCTGAGTCAATCGCGCGACTGAGTTGTGCGACTAGGCATGTCGTGCGACTGAGTTGTGTGACTGAGTGTCGGTGTGCGATTGAGTCATGCGTGCGATTGAGTGTATGCGAAAGAGTCATGCGATTGAGTGTTTGTGTGCGATTGAGTCAGGTGACCGACTGAATGTGTGCGAATGAATGTGGTTTGCACGACTGGAGTCCAATCGCACGAATGAAGGTTCAGTCGTACGAAAGTAGCTAATTCGCACGATTGAAGGTTGATTCGTGCGCATGGAAGTTGAGTCGTGCGATTGGGTGTTGTGTGGTACGACTGAAGGCCAATCATACGAATGAAGGCTCAATCGTACGAATGAAGCTGATTCGCACGATTGAGGGTTGATTCGCACGAATGGAGGTTGAGTCGTGCGTCTGACCTTGTATGCGACTGAAATTGTTGTGTTTGACCCCTTGTGCGTGGCGTGAGTATGTCGTGTGGTGTCGAGGTAACACTAACACAATAATGCCATTGTTTGGCCACAAGTATTAAAGTCAACGCGAGAAAGGGCACAGAAACTATTTTGAACAAATTTAACTAACGTTTTACAACGACCAAATTGACTTATAACTATTGACACTTATTCAATGCTTCTTCAATAAACAACGAGACTTTTATTTAAACATCATCGTTAGTGGCGACAATGTCTTGTACTTGGATCTACATAAGGTCTAGTACGTGTGTCAGTCTGTGTGTGTTGTGCGTGACCCATCCGATACGACCCGAACCGACCCATCATTATTGCGCGCTTATACATACATATCATATCATTAATGCTATACAATAACTGTCAATAGGTGTTTGACTGTTTATTTGCATTCAACATTTGGGATACATCGATCATACATACTTACCACCTAACAAGTGAGTTTCGTGGCCCTTTTACGCTTATACAATATTTCAATCATTTACAAATTGGGGGAAAAGTATGCTTACACAATTTTTATGCTGTACACTTACATACATTTTACATACAAGGAATCAACGTGATACTGTGTTGCAAGTACTATTTGATACATGCTTGGGTCTGTTGTGTGGTTCTATCTTTGCAACTATTTAATTCCAGTGTGGGAACCGACGGTTAGGTATTGGTAGTACTACTGGGTTGACACCCCCACCCTCGTTCGATGGTATACTAGTTGGTACCATCAGTGGCCAGGAACGGGCCCTTGGGTGAATATATGCCGACAATTTCTTTGTGTACGTCGCTAGGTTTGGTTGCAAAGTTCATGTCATGTGATATTTACTTGTGTAATAACTTTATTCACGGTATTCCGACGCGCTATTATTTACAGCATCACTTACATTTTTATTACATAAACCTGCGAGCTCACCAACAATTATGTTGACCGTTTTAAGCATATCTTTTCAGGTGATCATGCAAGTCCAGGAATCTAAGTGTGCTGCCTTAGTGGAGACCCTAGGATGCATTTTTGGGACTTAGCTCATGTTTGATAAACAATCTTTTTGAACAATTTTAACGCATGTAAACAATTATCAACATTTGAACTTGTTCCCGGGTTGTGGGAATTAACATTTACATTTTCATCTTATGTGAATATGTGTTATCATTATCATGTTGCTTATGGCTATGTTGTCGTGAACATTGACTAAACACGACACAAGTCCCCTTGTTGTCGGGTGTCGTCATGACACGCATGTCATCATTTATTTATATTGCTCTCTATCGCTTACCATGTGTTATGACGATCCCGGTCTCGTTACATCCCCGTGTTTCCGCTTTTAGCGGGGGTGTGACAGATTGGTATCAGAGCCATTGGTTATAGAGAATTAGGCAATACGCTTGACCTAGACTATAACCTAGGAACCTTCATGTAGATTTGCATGCTAGGACTCTGTATGCATATTATATCTCGTGTTTGTGTTCCTCGCTGCTTGATTTGCTCATCTATTTGTTATGTGATCTTTCTACCCTATGAGAGAGCCCTTGTGCTCACTCTTTTATGGGGATGCCTCTATTGAATCTTCCGTTCCCTCTGCGCGCCGAGTTAGTTTATCAGATCCGGGTATTAAACCCGAATAGATCATCACAGATCATGCTATTGCGCTTGACCTTGGACATTGAGATTAACTCTGAGGAGGTATATGTCTGAAACCTCGAAGGATGAGGAAATAGACAACCTCCGCTAGACTAAACGTGATTGTATACATGGACTTACAACTGTTGTGATGTGTGATGACAATAAGCATGATATTGACATGAAATACATGGACTTGATGGATTATTATGGATATGATGTAAAGGAAAGTCGGATGTCATGTAACCGGATCGGGCATCATTCTCGGTACATCGTGGGTGTGGTGGGAACGCTGCGGGGAACCCTATATATAAACATCACCGGTATACCGAGAATATGCTTGAAATGGACTGCATGGTGATCTTGACCGACCGGAACATGAACATTGGAATTTGATAAGTGGAATACTTGTGTATCTTATGGTGACTAAAGCTGATATGTTACCTCTTTTATGATTAGAACATGCCGCCTCGAAGAGTCACCCATAGCAGTAGTGGCGGGAGTGAAGCCCCAAGGGGCAGAGGCCGAGGCCGAGGCAGAGCACCAAGAGCAAACGATGCTCCTGCCAGTAACAGCCAAGGAACAGGGAACGCCGACATGGCAGCCCTGATCGCTCAACAATTGGCCGCACTGATTCCTACTATAGTGGCCCAAGTGAGCGACGCACTTCAACAACACTACCCTCACGGGGATGGTGGCAACGATAAAGGAGCCCAAGGTGGGATAGAAACTGAAACGGGAAACGGGAACCCGACTGGAAACGAGAGCAACCAGGAAACCGGAAACGGTGGTACGGCCGGTATCGAAACTAGGGTGGTTAATGCTCGTCGGGGATGTTCGTACAAGGAGTTCGTGGCTTGTAAGCCAAGGGAATTCGACGGGAAAGGTGGGGCGATAGCCCTAACCAGGTGGTTGGAAAAGATGGAGGCAGTGATCGACATCAGTGAGTGCCTCGACAGCCAGAGGATCAAGTATGCCACTTGTTCTCTACAGGGTAAAGCCCTAACCTGGTGGAACACCCAGATTCAAGCACGAGGAAGAGAGTCTGCGATGCAGATGTCGTGGGACGAGTTCAAAGCCTTGATCACAGAGGAATACTGCCCTCTTAACGAGATGCAGAAGTTGGAGCATGAATTCTGGAATCATGCCATGGTGGGGGCAGGGCATGCAGCTTACACTGATCGTTTTCATGAGCTGGCAAGATTGGTTCCGCATCTGGTTACGCCGGAATTAAAGAGGATCGAGAGATACATTTGGGGACTCGCGCCTCAAATTAGTGCTATGGTCACAGCAGCCGCTCCTCCTACTATTCAGAGCGCAATTCTGAAAGCTGGCGCTCTGACTGTTGAGATGGTTAGAACAGGAGTTTTGGGTAGAGGAGCCGAGAAGAGGAAAGATGTTGGGGAGTCGAGCCGGTCGAGTGCCGGAAGGTTTGAGAAGAGGTCTAAGCCGACCAGGAATTTTGTGGCCGTGTCTCAGGCCAGGAGAGAGTATGTGGGGCCGCACCCCAAATGTGACAGGTGCAATTATCATCATCCCCCAGGGAAGCAGTGCAGGGTGTGCGCTAACTGTAAGCGCCCGGGTCATTTGGCAAGAGATTGCAGAACTGCGCCGAATCTTGTAGCACCCGTCAACGCGGTTAACCCCGCCGGGAATGCAAGGGCTTGCTTTGAGTGTGGGAGCCCCGATCACTACAGGAATATGTGCCCCAGGCTGAATCGGGCACCGGGTCAACAGGGGAACAACCAGCAGCAGGTGTTGGCTATCGTTGGGAATCAAGGCCCGGCTACTCAGGGAAACGCAGCTCGGGGACGTGCATTCGTCATTGGAGCTAATGATGCTCGTCAGGACCCGAATGTTGTCACGGGTACGCACTTACTCAATCATCACTTCGCATCTATATTATTTGATACTGGAGCAGACAATAGTTTCATATCTTCTGAGTTTGTTCAATTACTTGATTTGAGTCCTAGTAGGCTAGAAACTAGCTACTCTGTAGAAATGGCCAATGGTAGGGTTGCCCAAGCCGATGAGATTATTAGGAAGTGTTCGTTGACGTTGGAGGATCATACATTCGACATAGATTTGATACCCTTCGAGTTAGGGAGCTTCGACGTGATTGTGGGTATGGATTGGTTGTCGCAGAATGGAGCAGAGATTGTTTGCCGAGACAAAGTAGTACGTATCCCTATGCCAAACGGGGAGGTACTCAAGGTTCAGGGAGAACGACCGGGTAAGAGCTTAAAGCTTATTTCCTGCATGAAAGCACGCCAGAGTTTACGAAAGCAGTGCTACGCTTTTCTGGCTCATGTAGTTGAAAAGAAAGACGAAGAGAGGAAATTGGTGGATATTCCAGTGGTACGGGATTACCCAGAAGTATTTCCAGATGACTTGTCTGGTTTACCTCCTCCACGACAGGTGGAATTCCGTATAGAGTTGGTTCCTGGAGCTACACCGGTAGCGAAAACGCCATATCGACTAGCACCATCCGAGATGCAAGAGTTGTCTAGTCAATTACAGGAACTACTGGAGAAGGGTTTTATTCGACCGAGTCATTCACCGTGAGGAGCACCGGTACTATTTGTCAAGAAGAAGGATGGATCGTTCCGTATGTGCATCGATTACCGTGAACTAAACAAGTTAACGGTGAAGAACCGATATCCTCTCCCCAGGATCGACGATTTATTTGATCAGCTGCAAGGAGCTTCGTATTTTTCAAAGATCGATCTTCGTTCTGGTTATCATCAGCTAAGGGTTTTTGAGGACGACATACCGAAGACTGCGTTCAGGACTCGTTATGGGCATTACGAGTTCTTGGTCGTGCCGTTCGGATTGACTAACGCACCAGCTGTGTTCATGGATCTAATGAATCGGGTGTGCAAACCTTACTTGGATAAGTTTGTGATCGTGTTCATAGACGATATACTTATCTACTCCCGATCAAAAGAGGATCATGTAGAACATCTTCGGACTATTCTGGAGCTGCTACGAGAAGAGAAACTTTTCGCCAAGTTCTCAAAGTGCGAGTTTTGGCTGCGAGAAGTGAAGTTTTTGGGTCATGTGGTCAACGAGGACGGGATTCACGTAGATCCCGGCAAGATCGAAGCGGTGAAGAAATGGGATACGCCCCAGACACCATCAGAGATACGGCAATTCTTAGGATTGGCCGGTTATTATCGTCGCTTCATCGCGAATTTCTCAAAGATCGCACAACCGTTAACCCTGCTTACTCAGAAAGACAAGAAGTTTGACTGGGGTTATGCACAAGAGCAAGCGTTCCAAACGTTGAAAGAGAAGTTGTGCAACGCGCCTATACTGTCTCTCCCAGACGGAACAGATGATTTTGTGGTTTACTGCGATGCGTCACATCAAGGATTGGGATGTGTATTGATGCAGAAGGATAAGGTGATTGCCTACGCTTCGCGACAACTTAAAGTGCACGAAAAGAACTACACCACTCATGATCTTGAGTTGGGCGTCGTAGTATTTGCACTCAAAATTTGGAGGCATTACCTGTATGGCACCAAATGCATCATCTTCACTGATCACAAGAGCCTTCAACACATTCTGGATCAGAAGGAACTCAACATGCGCCAACGACGTTGGGTAGAGCTTCTTAGCGACTACGATTGTGAAATCCGATATCACCCGGGGAAAGCTAACGTGGTGGCTGATGCCTTAAGCCGTAAAGAACGTGTGAAACCATTGCGTGCACGAGCGTTGGGATTGACCATTCAAACCAACTTGAAAGCTCAGATTCAAATTGCACAGAGTGAGGCATTAAAAGAAGAAAACCTTGCGGGAGAAGAGTTCCGGGGGTTAGATGAACAGATGATTTGCAAGGATGACGGTATTCAGTACTTCATGGATCGCATATGGGTACCCAAATGGGGAGGTGTTCGTACCTTAGTCATGGATGAAGCCCACAAGACGCGATATTCTATTCATCCTGGTGCAGACAAGATGTATCATGATCTTAAGGATCTATACTGGTGGCCAGGCATGAAGAAAGACATTGCCTTATACGTCAGTCGATGCTTGACGTGTTCAAAAGTCAAAGCTGAACATCAGAAACCATCGGGATTATTACAGCAATCAGAAATTCCCGAGTGGAAATGGGAGAACATAGCTATGGATTTCATCACCAAACTCCCGAGAACAAACAGCGGTCATGACTCGATATGGGTCATCGTAGATCGAATGACGAAGTCCGCGCATTTCTTGCCTATCCGAGAAGACTACAAGATGGATAAGTTGGCAAGATTGTACATCAAAGAGGTCGTGACACGGCACGGGGTGCCGGTGTCAATCATATCCGACCGTGATAGCAGATTCACTTCATGTTTTTGGCAGACGCTACAGAAAGCGATGGGCACTCGGTTAGACATGAGTACAGCCTATCACCCTCAAACAGATGGCCAAAGTGAACGCACTATACAGACGCTAGAAGACATGCTGCGAGCGTGTGTAATCGATTTTGGAGGTAGCTGGGATGCTCATTTACCGTTGATTGAGTTCTCTTACAACAACAGCTACCATACAAGCATTGGATGCGCTCCATTTGAAGCGTTGTATGGAAGGAAATGCAGATCTCCCGTTTGTTGGGCCGAAATTGGTGAAAGTCAGCTGTCAGGCCCAGAGATCATCCAAGAGACAACAGACAAGATTTTCCAAATCAAAGATCGACTTAAAGCCGCGCGAGATCGCCAAAAGAGCTATGCCGACAATCGTCGGAAGCCTCTAGAATTCAATGTTGGGGATCGTGTGTTACTCAAAGTTTCCCCTTGGAAAGGAGTCGTTCGATTCGGAAAGAAAGGGAAGTTAGCCCCAAGATACGTTGGACCATTTGAGATCACTGAAAGGATTGGTCCAGTGGCTTACCGGTTAAGGTTGCCACAAGAGCTTAGCGGTGTGCATGATACTTTTCACGTGTCAAACCTCAAGAAATGTTTGGCCGATGAATCCCTTCACGTGCCAATCTAGGAAATCAAGATTGACGACAAGCTTCATTTTGTTGAAGAACCCATTGAGATCATGGATCGAAAGGTCAAGCAACTGAAGCGCAGTAGGATACCTATTGTTCGCGTAAGGTGGAATTCAAAACGAGGGCCAGAGTTTACATGGGAACGTGAAGATCAGATGAAACTCAAATATCCACATCTTTTCGAGGATGACACTCTTGGACCTAACTCCAACTGAATTTCGGGACGAAATTCTCTCAACTGGGGGATACTGTGACATCCGTCACTTTAAGGTCCGTCAATTAATGTGATTGTCCGTTATCTATTCTATGTTTGGTCATTCCTCATCTTTATTTGACTCTTTATGTGGATATCATGTGTGCAATGTTATCGTTGTGTGTGCATTCGTTATAACCATGTGATGACCTTAAAAAAAAGACCTTTAAAACTTTCATTTTCGAAAACGTTAAATATACCATTTTATAAATATAATAAATGTTTTAATATAACCATTTCTTAAGTCATAATAACATTAAATGAACTTTTACAATTAATATAAAATACCTAACAAAGTCGTTTTTCAACCGAACAAAATTTGGGAAAACTCGGGGGTTAAGTGCAGGGACTAAACTTGTGATTTTGCAAACTTGGGCTGGGTATAAATACCCCCTTATCAGCCCTAGAAAACCCATTTCACCATCTTCTTCATCTTCATCTCCTCTTCACACACAAAATCTCCATTTTAGCACCAAATCCAACCCGAGAGGTCTCGTTTTCTTCGTCTTGTCACCGTCTACAGCTTAGACTACCCCATTCTAGCAGGTAGTTGTCTTTGGTTGTCCGTTTTCTAGCCTTTTCACGACTGTCCAAAACTAGGGTTTCGGGTGTTCGGGTTCAACCCGAACACACAAGGTCGTATGGGTGCGTGTGAGGTCTCTTTGCTTGTGTTTTATGCTTGTGTATGTTTGTTGAGTGTTTCTGGAGGTCCTTGTGGTGTAAAACCCGTGTTTAGAGCAGCTCGGGGGCTGCTCATCCCGACCACAGTCGCGATTCTACAGATCAGGCGACTGGGTCATCCATGCGATTGAGCCGTGCGACTGAGTGGGTCGTGCGACTGGATCATGCGTCTGAGTCAATCGCGCGACTGAGTTGTGCAACTAGGCATGTCGTGCGACTGAGTTGTGCGACTGAGTGTCGGTGTGCGATTGAGTCATGCGTGCGATTGAGTGTATGCGAATGAGTCATGCGATTGAGTGTTTGTGTGCGATTGAGTCAGGTGACCGACTGAATGTGTGCGAATGAATGTGGTTCGCACGACTAGAGTCCAATCGCACGAATGAAGGTTCAGTCGTACGAAAGTAGCTAATTCGCACGATTGAAGGTTGATTCGTGCGCATGGAAGTTGAGTCGTGCGATTGGGTGTTGTGTGGTACGACTGAAGGCCAATCATACGAATGAAGGCTCAATCGTACGAATGAAGCTGATTCGCACGATTGAGGGTTGATTCGCACGAATGGAGGTTGAGTCGTGCGTCTGACCTTGTATGCGACTGAAATTGTTGTGTTTGACCCCTTGTGCGTGGCGTGAGTATGTCGTGTGGTGTCGAGGTAACACTAACACAATAATGCCATTGTTTGGCCACAAGTATTAAAGTCAACGCGAGAAAGGGCACAGAAACTATTTTGAACAAATTTAACTAACGTTTTACAACGACCAAATTGACTTATAACTATTGACACTTATTCAATGCTTCTTCAATAAACAACGAGACTTTTATTTAAACATCATCGTTAGTGGCGACAATGTCTTGTACTTGGATCTACATAAGGTCTAGTACGTGTGTCAGTCTGTGTGTGTTGTGCGTGACCCATCCGATACGACCCGAACCGACCCATCATTATTGCGCGCTTATACATACATATCATATCATTAATGCTATACAATAACTGTCAATAGGTGTTTGACTGTTTATTTGCATTCAACATTTGGGATACATCAATCATACATACTTACCACCTAACAAGTGAGTTTCGTGGCCCCTTTTACGCTTATACAATATTTCAATCATTTACAAATTGGGGGAAAAGTATGCTTACACAATTTTTATGCTGTACACTTACATACATTTTACATACAAGGAATCAACGTGATACTGTGTTGCAAGTACTATTTGATACATGCTTGGGTCTGCTGTGTGGTTCTATCTTTGCAACTATTTAATTCCAGTGTGGGAACCGACGGTTAGGTATTGGTAGTACTACTGGGTTGACACCCCCACCCTCGTTCGATGGTTTACTAGTTGGTACCATCAGTGGCCAGGAACGGGCCCTTGGGTGAATATATGCCGATAATTTCTTTGTGTACGTCGCTAGGTTTGGTTGCAAAGCTCATGTCATGTGATATTTACTTGTGTAATAACTGTATTCACGGTATTCCAACGCGCTATTATTTACAGCATCAGTTACATTTTTATTACATAAACCTGCGAGCTCACCAACAATTATGTTGACCGTTTTAAGCATATCTTTTCAGGTGATCATGCAAGTCCAGGAATCTAGGTGTGCTGCCTTAGTGGAGACCCTAGGATGCATTTTTGGGACTTAGCTCATGTTTGATAAACAATCTTTTTGAACAATGTTAACGAATGTAAACAATTATCAACATTTGAACTTGTTCCCGGGTTGTGGGAATTAACATTTACATTTTCATCTTATGTGAATATGTGTTATCATTATCATGTTGCTTATGGCTATGTTGTCGTGAACATTGACTAAACACGACACAAGTCCCCTTGTTGTCGGGTGTCGTCATGACACGCATGTCATCATTTATTTATATTGCTCTCTATCGCTTACCATGTGTTATGACGATCCCGGTCTCGTTACATCCCCGTGTTTCCGCTTTTAGCGGGAGTGTGACACTACAAAAGTTTGCATGGAATGGTAAGTGGTTAGCAAGAAAAAATCGAATGGTGGTAGGGGACAACATGGAATTAAAAACAAATATTATTAAATTATGCCATGAATCTCCAATTGGAGGGCACTCAGGTGTGAAAGCCACTCTACAAAGAGTTAAAGGATTGTTCTATTGGAAGGGAATTACAAAGGGGGTCAGACAACTAGTAAGGGACTGTGACGTGTGCATGAGAGCTAAATATGAGAACGTATCATCGCCAGGGTTGTTGCAACCATTGCCTATACCCGACGCCGTATTTATTGACATTTCAATGGATTTTATAGGGGGTTACCGAAGGTTAAAGGTAAGGATACGATATTTGTGGTGGTGGATCGGTTAACTAAATACAGTCATTTCATGGTCCTCGGTCACCCGTTCTCGGCTAAAGAGGTGGCACAGGTTTTCCTAGATAACGTGTATAAATTACATGGTTGTCCTAACTCTATCATTTCAGATCGTGACCCAATATTTTTAAGCTCGTTTTGGAAGAAATTTTTGAATTTACAAGGTGTGACTGCCAACTTGTCTACATCTTACCATCCTCAAACAGATGGCCAAACGGAGGTGGTTAACCGATGCTTGGAGAGCTATTTAAGGTGTATGGTAATGGAGCGGCCTCACACGTGGATTAAATGGGTTTCGTTAGCTGAATGGTGGTATAATACCACCTTCCACTCCTCCTTAGGTAAGTCGCCTTTTGAGGCCTTATACGGGTTTCCCCCATCCTTACACATCCCGTACATTCCTAAAGACACGACCGATAAGGATGTAGATGAGTTTATGCAAGATCGGGAGATGGCGGTAAATTTACTAAAACAGACCTTACAAAAAGCGCAGAACCGAATGAAACAACAAGCGGATAAGCACTGGACCGAGAGAGAGTTTGAGACGGGTACTTGGGTTTATCTCAAACTCCAGCCATATATGCAAAATACTCTAAGGGTTCATAAGCATTCAAAGCTCACTCCTAAGTATTTCGGTCCCTTCTTGGTCGTGGAAAAAGTGGGAAGGGTTGCATATAGGTTGGATTTACCGAACGAAGCGCAAATTCATCCCGTCTTTCATGTTTCATTGCTTAAATATGCAGGTGGATCACCGACAAAATTATACCACTTCCAACAGATGCTCGATTCAGTTTGCAGCGGCAAAAGGTGTTGGATCGCAAGCTAGTTCGACGGGGAAACCGGGCGGCGATGAAGGTGCTAATACTATGGAAGGGGCAAACAACTCAGGAAGCTACATGGGAGTTCCTTGATGAAATGAAGCTGCGTTTTCCTGACTTTGTGGAAATCACTTCTTGAGGACAAAAAGTGGGTTAAGGAAGGAGTATTGTTATGCACCATTTATTGTTTTTATTACTTACGTTGGTTTTAAGGTTATGTTGCAATTGTGAAGGACCATTATGGCTTTTTATTACTTTGCATGGTGTCATTTGTAACTTGGGTATATTGGTTGATTTAATCTAGTGGCCGAATTCATTCTGGGATATCCAGGAAATCGGTTCCTTCTTCTATCTCTTAAGCAAATTCTTTGTTAATTCGGATCTAACCCTATCATTGTGTACCCACAAGTAGTATTGAAACCTCATATTGTTGTTGGCACACTTTTACACTGTATTTTGATATTTGCTTTTAAACGAGTTAGTCATTTGTTAATATGTTGGTCCAATGAAGATATATGTTACTTCTGTTGAGAAAAGGTAGTACACAAAAATCCTGGTAAGTTCAAACACACACAAACACACACACACACACACACACACATATATATATATATATAAATATATATATATATAGAGAGATATATATATAGATATATATATATATATATATATATATATAGATATATATATATATATATATATATATATATATATGTATATATATATATATATGTATATATATCTATATATATGTATCTGTATATATATATATATATTATATATATATATATTATATATCTATATATATATATATATATATATATGTATATATATATATTATTGAAACAACTTATCTGCTTATTGTGTTTCAGAAAGCAAATAAGCAGTTTTATTGTTTGAATGCAAATAGAACTATTTTTTTTTCAGCAAACAGTTTAAAATTGTCACATTCCGACGGAAGCGTGAAATGTTTGGGATGTGACTAGCTTGTTCAGAACGCTTGATTAGAAAAAGAACAAACAACACGTAAAAATCATAATACATTAACATAATTCATACATAATACCAATTCGGGTTACATTAACATTAGTATACAAAATTTAATATAACCCTATTGCAAAAACATATTAATCTAACTGCTACATCTTCAGAGACGATGGAAGTGAGCATCCACCGATAGACTAAGATTGTAAAGATTAACAGTTAGATTTACAAAGATTTTTCCCACAACTTCACCTCAGCCATTATACAAATCAAATGAGAACATAATGCTGTTAGAGATGATTTTCTGAAAAAGCATATTCAAAACAATCAACATAAAGTTGGTAAGATCATAGGTTTAACTTCAGAACAAAATTCATATATTGATGCATCATAGATAAGTTTAAAACCAAACCTACTTATAAGTCGGGTGATTCATAACTATCACAATATAAATCACAAAGATTGGATAATATAACATCACAACTCATCCTATTGGTGCAGGAAATAATTTCCTAAGTAGCGCTACCTATATTATTCAGCGGTTCCACATTCGAATTATTGGTTGTAACATAAATGACAGTATATCTCAAAAATCTTACGTATATATGCATCAATTTCAAAATAGTATATTTTTTCCTCTAAAAACTTATAAATACAAAAATGGGGCTATGAGGCTCACATCTTACTCCGGTAGATTCCCTACAAAAATATTCACAAACAATTATTATTTCTTTAAAATTTTCAGCATCTCAGATTATAAAAATCAACACAAAAGTTATATTCATTTATATGTCATGGAATTTTTACAGCAGATACATACGAAAATCTAATAAAACATACCAAAATTTTATATATTAACTATTTACAGTTTATTTTCTAGAATTTTTACTATATTTGCATAAACTAGCAAAAATACTTACGGATCTCTAAATTTGCCAAAATTTATCAGAATTTACATATCAAAATGTTTACTGTTTCATAATTTCCTGAAGTGCTAAATCAATACATAATTGTTTTTAATGATTTTTATTATTCTGACAATATTTGGTAAAAATAGCAGAATATATCCAAAAATTCTAAATTTTATACAAACTGTTACAAGATAATTAATATATTTTGTATAAATTTTTCATGATTTATCTTATAGTATATATATTTTCCCAATTTTTAAATTAAAGAGTTTTTTAAAATATGTAGCTTAAGCATAACTAAGAATTAAGTCATGCAAATTATAATATAGGTCATATAAAATATAAGATTTATCATATAATTTTTTCAGCTCTTCACCAGGTTCATTTCTTCCGGTTGATTATTTTCTTTCAATTACTCAAACAATTTATATAAATTATTTTACTTATTATAATTGTACCAAAGTTTGCAAGAAGTTATTTCTTAATATTTCTAACATATTCACAATGTTTATTCCCACAATCACAGTCATTTAAATATTTAATCTGATTCGTCAAGAAAATCTATGTTTTAACCCTTTTATTTTTGTATTAAATCCTTGATTCCCATAAAACCTTCAAACTTTCTATTTTTAAATCCTTTCATACTGATTTTTGATAAAAATCAAGTGTTTATGAATTTTTGCAAAGAACCTTGATGATTTAGCTAAAGGGTTAATCATATGTGTTAGTTAAACACATATATAATTTGTTAGTTATAGATTTGAGGATCATACCTTGTTGGATGAATGAAATCTTAAGGGAATTATTTAGTTAGACTCTTGATGATCCGCTTGGGATTCTTGTTTAAAGACTGATCATAAGCTTGGGAAAGTAACTTGGCCCATGTTGTTCTTGAGGTTGTTAGTGATCAAGAGATGGTGATGAGGTGAGAACCAAAAGTATCAGGGTGGCAATGGATTGAGAACCGAGAGCGGGAGAGGAGGTTGGAACCAAGAGTGATGGTTGCGAAGGAGGTGGTTTGTGGTGGGTTACGGTTGTGGTAGTGAGGTTCCCTCAGCCCCTGAGTTAGGAAGATCATCATGATCTTCATCATTACTTATAACTTAGAGTAGTGAGGTGTCAAGTTCTAAAGGATGACAAATGTCATAATTAGAAAGATGATAGGTGTTTATAAGTGGCTAGGTGGCAAGCTCTAAGGGTGATTAGTGTCATGGCAATGCTAGGTGTCATTCAATGGTGTTAATGACATTCTTAGTGGTTAAGTATAGTTTAGTTAGTTAATTTGTTACTAATCTAGGTTAGTTATTGTCCTAATAACCAAATTACTATGGCTAAGTGTGTTTTAGTGTTTTAAACATCTAAGATTAGTTTGGTTTAGGTTCTTCATGTAAGTTTTTCAAAAGTTATCTCATTTGGTTATTGTTTGATTAAGTTGTAATCTTAGTTTAATATACCTTAAATGGAAATATAACAATAGATCTAATAACTAATCACATAATCTTATAATTTGGTATTCTTAATTTTTAGGGTCGTCACAAAAATTGCTTTTTTCAAGCTAATTATTCAAATTCAAAAGTTCACGTTATGCTAGTGGTGAAATAAGTTGATTAGAAAAGCTTATTTTTGTTTGTTTTTAACATAACAACACCCACATAGTCCATACGCAACAGTTATCAAAATGCATGTAAAACATCTTCAGGGATAGGCAACCAGATAATTATATAAAAATTTCATATTTGGTATTTTTATGTTTTTCGATCAAGAAACACAATGCACAAAACAATTCTTGTCAAGGTTTCCTTATGTTATAGTTTACATACAAAGTGACTTAAAAACCCCAAGGACGAAGGGAATTGAAAACCGAGTAAACTTTCATTCTAAAAAGGCGTGTGGGATTACTTATTATAACTTATAATAGTAAATTTATAGTCCATCAGAAATAATCAGTTTGCTTTGCAATAGAAGCACCAAACTCCTAACTGGAAACTACTTATTTCACTCTTAACTAAACAAAAAAAAGCACATAGACAACATAATGTCTTTATTCAAACAATCAACAAGGGCATATCTGCTTTCAAGATCTGAAATAAGCAGATAAATCGTTTAGCAAACTTACAAATCAATATTCATCAATCTTAATACTACTTTCTAGTAAGCTATAGATAGAACTATTTACTTTGATGGACACCTTGGTCTTAACACCTAATTTAGTATATATAAAGCCCAAAAAAACCTTGTCAGATTGAACAAGCACTTGGATAGCAAGCTTAGGACCAAGAATCTCACTTGAAACCATCTCATCCAATCTTTCAGCCAAACACATTTCAATTGTTGACCTACGCTACAACTTGAATGTCGCCTGAAAGACCTATCGTATATAAACTACAAACCAGCCAAATTTCAACCCAGATCGAATCAACTTTAACCAAACCATTTCATATAGAAACCTTTGGACCCAAGAACCATGTTTCATGATGTACAAAATAAGAAAATTAGAAACAAAAAAGTTGTATCACTATCAAAGAAACCAGACATGGATATGCTCTTTATATTATTACAAAATCATACATAAGTGTGTTATACAATTCTAAACATGAATTAGAATTTCGAACACCCGTATTAAAATTTGTTTCCAGCGTACTTTGATTTGGGGAATAAAAAGGTCTTTTAAAATCTAGAATATATTTGTTGTAAACTATAATACAAGTGATAAAAATTGAATGGTAAAGATATCATGTATCAAGAGTGTAGTACTGTTCAAAAATCTCACGGCATGTTTAAAGATTGCTCGAAATCAACTTGTGTGCAAATTATAAAAAAAAAAAAAAACAAGTTATTTTTATGTGTCATAGTTTTTTAATACCTAGTAACAATAATTTTTATATTTCAAAACAATATATTAGTCAAGTTAAACTAAAACAATATCTATACTACTATATAATACATATTATAAGGATAAGATGATAATTTCATTCGGCGTAAGACACTTATATAACATTTTAAGCATAGAGTACAGGTGTTTTATTCAATAATTCTATCTTTACCCCCAAATAATTAACTTCTTCTAATTATTGTATTTTTTAATACATATTAGTAATATATTATTTAATAATATGATATTATTTAATTCACTTCATTATGTTTTTATATAATATATTAATTAACATTTAAATTTATAGTTACTAGTCATGTTTTTATAACTAAATACTATTTAAATTAAGTATTATTTTATTTAAATACTTATATCTATACTATTATATAATACATCTCTTTGGATAGAGATGTAATTTTACCAAACATACAAGTTTTGAAGCAGTATATACAAAAAATTGCAAGACATTTAAAAGGGTAGAATAGTAAATTGATTAAGATTTTAAAACATTTATGTCATAATACACCGAGCCGATAATTAAATTCTCAAAAAATTGCGCAACAGTCGTAGCAATGCACGATCATTTCCACTAGTATTCCATTATTCCTTAATGATTAAATGTTAAAAATATATCAAAGAGTAGACTTCCTTTCTTTTTCTTGTGATTTGTCCAACTTAACGTTTTGCTTCCAAATGTTTTAAATCTTGATTTTATTTCTTGTGGTATGTAATCTATGTAATCTGTCTTTAATATATTAAAGAGTAAACTTTCTTTTTTTTCATTGTAATTTTGTCTAAGTAACGTTTTGGTTTTAAATGTTTTAAAACCTCAATTTTATTTCTTATGGTATGTAATATGTCTCAAATATATTAAAGGTAAACTTTTTTTTTCCAGTGATTTGATCTAAATAACATTTTGCCTCCAAAAATTTTAAATTAAATCTCAGTTTTATTTATTGTGGAATATAATTTGTCTCAGTCAACTCTAACTCACTAATACCATCACTTTACTTTTTTGTTAAATTGAAGGGTATTTTAAACATTAACTATAATGTGACAACCCTAAAACTTAGGATTTCGTACGTTAATAATATCAATCAATTCGTATATAATGTTTGATATTTTGACCAACACTTTATGAGTTATACATGTTTTAGTATACATATATATGTGTGATACGTATGCATGGGTACATGCATGCACAAATTTTACGTGCGCATGTATCCAAATACATAACCTTTTTGATACCAAACATTATGTGATCAAAATACCTCAACCATATAACACCAAACAAACACCAAGTAAACCAAAATACAACCCAACCAAACACCACTATACAATACATGCAGGACCGTTTAAGGGCTTGAACACAATTACAACACAATAGCACAATGAGGAGAGCAAACTAAACTTTAATCAAACAGTGAACTGAATTAACCAAGGTGATACTAAGAACACAAGTAAAGTAAAGAGACAGAACAAGAGAGTATGGGTTTCAAGGAGGCAGTGTATTGCTTTCTCAAGTTCTTTTACAAGTGTTACAAAGCATAAAGAAAGATACAAGAACTTGAAATACTTATACTACAACCTACAGCCGGCTATACTTTGAAAGCCAGCTGGATACAATTGACTAGACACTAATAATATCAATTGTAGGATCAAAAGGCATATCTGCCTTTTGACCTTGTGACTATGACATGCCATAGCTCACATCCTTATACATTACAAAAAGGATAAAGTACATAAAGTAGAAAGTTACAGACTCAAGACCTCAATGTACAGTTACCAAAAGCATGGACCTTTTTCACCAACTCATGTAAGTTGGTGACTTTACAGAGATGCAGCGGAAAAGGTGCTTTATGGAATAGTACATCAGATAAAGCATGTGTACTAAAAGTCTTCGGAAAAAATCTGTCTTCATAGGTTGAAGCTTCGGAAGACTTTGTCTCTGAAGCTTCGGAAGACTTCATGTTTGGCTTCGGAAGATATTGGTCTTGGCTTCGGAAGATTTTACACTTAGAGTATTTTCTAATGCATTGTGTAAAACTTCCGAAGCATTCTTCACTTCAGTACTTAGTGCATGTTGCAGAGACACTTTGAATGTTTTGGGTTGCATCAGACTTAAGGAATCCTTACAAACTCCCCCTAGGCTGATGCTACCAAAACACTTAGAAGATCTTCAGATGTTGGTAGTCTTCAGTACAATCATGACCATTCCTTTCTTCATTAGATGGTCAGGATCATCAAGACTCACATAGTATCTTCTCATCTTAAAGAGATCATGCAGAGGTAAGTTGATTATGTCTTGCCAGGAGTAGATATTCTCAACACCTTGATCTCTGATAACATGCCATCTTTCTGGATTGGTAGAGTAAGTCCAGGACAAGATGGGTGTCTCAGTTGTTAGAGGAGCCACTTGCATAAGAGTTGATTGGGCTACCTCATCATGCACTTCCTCAGGTTGATCTGATTCAGCCTGAGGTGTAGAGGTAGATGACTTAGGCTTCTTCTTCTTAGTCTTTGGTTTAGAAGCCATTATCTTCTTCCTCTTAGATGACTTTAACTGAGAAGACTGGTCTGCAACACCATGTTAATCATCATTGTCTTTCTCAGTTGGGTGTTCCTCCCTCACAGGTTCAGAAGGAGAGGGAGTTTGACCATGCCTTGGATTAGAAGATGAAGCTTGATGAGGCTCAGCTGGAGGTTCTGGTTGAGGTGTCTCTGGTTGTTCAAACTTGACCTCCACTTCAGGTGGGACTTGACTTGAAAGAGAGTGCAAGTCAATCAGTTCTCCACTTTTAATCTTCTGCTTGATCAACCTTATATGCTCATCCATTGTGGATAGAGACATGGGGCCAAGTCTCCTTCCGGAGAATCCATATAGCTTCAAGAAGCTCATCATTCTTTGTCTGTCAACAGACTTCTTTACACTCTTTTGAATGATGGCTCTTGACTTTGCAGCTTCTTCCCTTAGCTTCCTTTTGGTTGTCTTTCTTTCTTTGACTAGCTCAAGCTCAAGTTGCTTTAGGTACTCAAACTCAATGAAGTCATAGGACAGGGGAAGAAGTGCATCTGCCTGATAGAAGCCTGTGGCACTCAGGTAGTTGATCATCTTGATCCTATCTTCTTCTTTATCTACCTGAGGTTCTTGTGGAGCCACATCTTCCTGTGCAGGACTTTCTTGAACTGGAGAGAGAGTAGGAGCATGCTTGTAGAGTCTTTTCTGTCTCTTCTCCTCTTTGAATTGGAGAAGTAGCCTTGCATCCTCTTTCTCCTTCATCTCTCTTGACACTTCTATGTCAGCCAGTTCATTTAACTCTTCTAAGGGGAGGGAGATGATTTCATCAATATCATAGTTTCTGGTCTGTAAATAGGTAATCCTGACTGCCCTTAACTCATCATCTTGAGTATTTGGTCTGGGGGCAGCCCTGATTACAGCTTGCATGAAGCTAGATGACCTAGAAGAACTTTCTCCCCTTAGCCTCCTTTTCCTCTCTCTCTCTCTTCCTCCTCAATTTCCTCAGGAGTCATTATCCTTTTCCCTTTGTCACCAACAGACCTTTGTGACTCAGGGTGGATTGAGGCTTGGCCTTCATTGCTTGGTGTAGCTTCCATGCTCTGGCCAGAGAGAGGCTGAGAAACACCTTCACCAGCAGGTGTCTCAGAAGGAGTTTGGACCTCTGCAGCAGTTGTTGATGATGAGACAGGGGTCTCAGGTTCTGCCACTGGGCCTTCAGTCAATGTTTCCCCTATGAAACTAATCTTAGGGTCCACCTCAACATCCAGTTGACCGATGACATTGCCTGATTGCCTAAGTCTCCTTCTTAGAGAGAACTCTGCAAGGATCCTATCTTGGATTCTTTGAGCCAGCCTGTCAGCTTGTCTTGAATTGCTTGGATTGACAAGTGGCATGTTGACTAAATCCAATCTTTTATAGAAGTTCAGGCTTTGGAAATGAAAAACTTCTTGTTGACCTTGAACTCTGTGAAGGATAAGGGCTCTTCTTCATCATCATACCTCCACCTTATGATGTAGTTGCCAGTTCCTTGTGGTGGAGATGAGACAGCCCTTGGTATACCTTCCTCAAAGAGACTCCTGATGATTGAGTCTATAGAGTCCACATTAATGTGAACTTGAGGAAGTTGCTGAGAATGCACAACAGCAAGTGAGGATGGTGAGTCCTCTATGTCCATTCTCTGTGAAGAACTCCCAGGTTCTGTTGTTGTAATAACTTCTCCCCCTTTTTGGTAGCATCACCCACTTGCATAGGTGAGCTGGAGGATAAGTCAATCACTTCCATAGGTTCTTGTGTTCCTGGTTGAGCTCTCCTTAAAGGTCTCCCAGCTAGTTTTTCCTTTAGATATGAAATCTGAAGTTGTGATCATTGACCCTGTTATGTAAGGTAGTCACCTGAGATTCCAAGTGACTAACCTTAGAGACTAAATAGGAGCATGTTTTTGACAATTTCTGCACCTTTAGTCTCAAATTCCCCTCATCTTCATCAGAAGAATCATTGGGGGATGAGATGATTGGACCAAAGTCCTCTCTCTCACCACCAGCTTGAGGTTCTTGGCTGCTGGTTTTCCTCCGCTCACTAGCAACTTCAGTTGAGATGCCAGTGGGCTGAGTTGCCATGGTTGAGGTCTTAATGATGTAATCACTTTCAAAAGTGAGAGCCTCTTCCATATGAACATCCTGAACATGTTCAGAGTGTCCACCTCAGTAATAGGTGACTGATGTGGGATAGACTGAGGAGAGTCAGAGGTACTCATCTCTCTTTGAGTAGGGGAGGAGAAGAGAGACTCATGGTACTCACTGAATCCTAAGTCTTCATCAGTATAGAAGGATAGGTTGGGAATTGGTTGGTTGAGATCTAAAGGCTGGGGATGGTAGCTGTCCCCTGAAGGTTGTTCACTTGAGTGTTGAGACTCGGAGTGAAGGCTTAAGGCTGTTGGGCTTGTGAGCTCATCAGGGTGAGCATGAGGAACCTCAGCCCTGATAGGTGAAGACATGGGAGTGGTTTGCTCCTCAGGAGAAGTGGGAGCTCTAGTGTCCACTTCCTCCTGTAAGGTTGAGTATATGGGGGCCTGCACAGACTCAATAGCCTAAGCAGGGGTTCGTTTGGATTTTCTTTGGTAGGTGAGGGTGATTTCTGGTCTTTTTAGGGGTAAGGATAAAAGAGGTGTGGGTTCAACACTAGCTTGTGTTGCTAGGTTGTCACCTTGAGCAATGAGCTCTAACATTTTGGGGACTAGGGCTGTTTCTACCCCTGAGAAGCCTACAGTTGGCTTCTTCATTATTTTAAAGATGTCGGGCTTCATCTGTCCCAATTTAAGAATATACTTGTTTCCCTCAACTATGAGCCCAGTTCACAGTTGAGAATGTGTTGAACATATCTAGGAAACATGTAATACTCTAAGGAGTCTAAGTTTGCAAGTAAATTAGTATAAACAAATTATGAATACCTGAACTTGACCCCCTGAACCATTCCATGAACTATAAAGGAGAGATCCTCAGGAATCTGGTCCCATCCACCATGCTTGTTTGATAAGTTGTGGATAACCACATGGAGCAGGAATTTCCACTGGGATGAGACCTTCCCTTTCCTGAAGGTCTTTACAGAGAAATCTCCCTCATAGCCCATCTGCTCAAAGGAATGATTAACAGCTTCCTTTGGGAAGGACAACTCACCTTCTTCATCATCCAGCTGCAAATGTTGATTAATGATGGCCGGAGTGATGAAGATTGTCCTCCCTTGCACTGTGGCAGACAGTGCCTTCTCCCCATCCATAATGACCTCTTGGCAGGTCTTCCAGAATTCAAGCAAGTGATCCTCATATAGAGTAGGATCAATGGTCAGGGAGGTGAAATAGTTGGATAGAGTTAAGAATTGGCAAATCTCTAGAAACTTGCATCTTTCTCAGAGCTTAACAGAGCAACTTGATTATGTTGCCTGTGAAGTTGCATGGAGAAATCTGGGTTGTTTCTGCGGTTTAGGTTGGCCATTTTAGAAGCTTAAGGGTGAAGAAAGGTAGAAAGCAAAGGCGGTTTAGAGAATTAGGTTAGAGGAATAGTGGAATTGAGGAAGATAGTGGGAAAGAGGGGGAACCGTTGGGTATTTATGTAAAAGGGATTTGAACCAAAGTTAATGAAAGAGGATAAACTTTGAAATCCAGAAGTCGGTCCCACCTCTGAAAAGGTAGTTTACTTTTGCTCAAAAAGTAGTTTTCTTGGAATTCGAAAAGCTTCCGAAGGTAATTTGTTCGGAAGTTTTAATTGAAAAAGCTTCCGAAGCTAAAATGGCTTCGGAAGATTTTCCAGAGTCTTGAAAATTTATGCTTCGGAAGAGAAATAAACCCTTGGATGCTTTGTATAAGAATAAACAAAGCTTCCGAAAGTTAATTTTGCTTCGGAAGGAAAAAGTCCTTAAAAATGAATAAGTGTCTGAGATAAGAATTTTAAGCTTCGGAAGATGAATTTTGACTTCTTCCGAAGGTAAAATCTCTTAGACAGTTATTTATTTTGAAGACATGTTTTTCTTCCGAAGATAAAACTTTATCTTCCGAAGTATCAGAAAATTTTCAAGAATCTAAGGAAAGTCTTCAAAAAGAATTTTACATCCAAAGAAAACATGAGCTTATGAAAGTGATGAACTAGACAACTTAGGACACACATATTTTAAGAAGAAATAATTAGAATTAGTTTTAAGAAAAAGTCTACTCAAAGTTAATCATCCCAATAGCTGATATCAGATACTTAAATCTCTGTTCATCAAAAGCTTTTGTGAACAGATCAGCATATTGTTCATCTGTATGAACTTTGACTAGTTTAATTAATCCCTTTTCATAGTTATCTCTTATTAAATGATACCTGATGTTGATGTGTTTGGTCCTTGAGTGCTGCACAGGGTTCTCAGTGATAGAGATAGCACTGTTGTTGTCTATGTGGATAGGAGTCTCTTTGAAGTTAAATCCATAGTCCAGCATCTGATTTTGAATCCAAAGCACTTGAGCACAGCAGCTTGCAGCAGCAATGTATTCAGCCTCAGCAGTTGATGCAGACACACAGGATTGTTTCTTGCATTGCCATGAGACAACCCTTCCACCAAGGAATTGACATCCCCCAGATGTAGACTTTGCAGTCATGTTGCAACCACCATAATCACTATCTGTATAAGCATACAGATTGAAGTTAGGATTCTTTGGATACCATAGACCAAGTGTTGAAGCACCTTTGAGGTATCTTAAAATCCTTTTCACAGTGATTAAGTGAGACATCTTAGGGTTGGCTTGATATCTTGCACAAATACATGTAGCAAACATGATATCAGGCCTGCTAGCTGTAAGATACATAAGAGACCCAATCATAGCCCTGTATAAGTGTTCATCTACACACTCCCCCTCAAGATCAGGTCCAAGGGAGTGGTTTCTGGCTATGGGTGTCTTAGCAATCTTACAATCAGTCATGTTGAACCTCTTGAGTATGTCTTGAACATACTTTGACTGACTTATGAAGATGCCATCTTCAACCTGCTTCACTTGAATTCCCAGAAAGAAATTGAGTTCTCCCATTGAACTCATTTCAAATCTGTCTTTCATCAGCTTCTCAAAGTCTTTGCAGAGCTTTGGATTAGTTGAACCAAAGATGATGTCATCTACATATACTTGAACCAGCAATAAGTCATTTCCCTGTCCTTTGATGAAGAGAGTTCCATCTATAGTACCTCTCCTGTATCCATGTTTACAAAGATACTCAGATAGTGTCTCATACCACTTCCTGGGTGCCTGATGCAGCCCATAAAGAGCTTTGTCAAGCTTGCAGACATAATCAGGATGATCAGGGTCTACAAAACCAGGTGGCTGTTTGACATAAACCTCTTCATCAATCACTCCATATAAGAAAGCACACTTTACATCAAGTTGAAAGACCTTGAAGTTCTTGGATGCAGCAAATGCCAGGAATATCCTAACAGCTTCTAGTCTTGCTACAGGAGCAAAGACATCAGTGTAGTCAATCCCTTCTTCTTGTGTGTATCCTTGAACAACTAGTCTTGCCTTGTTCTTGATGATGATTCCTCTATCATCCTTCTTATTCCTAAAAACCCATTTGGTTCCAATGGTAGTCTTCCCATGAGGAAGAGGACAAAGGTTCCAAACTTTCTGCCTTTTGAATTGAAGCAGCTCTTGTTGCATAGCTTCAACCCAACTTCCATCCTTTAGAGCTTCATCAACTTTCTTTGGCTCTATCTGAGATAAGAAACAAGAGTGAAGACAAACATTTGCTTCATGGGTTTGTCCTCTTGTTCTTACCCCTGTGACAACATCTCCAATGATGTTTGTGGTGGGGTGAGACTTGTGGATCCTTAGCTGAGGGATCACAGCAAGTTGCTGAGAAAGATCCAAATTTGAGAAATTTAGATCTGGCCTGGAAGATTCACCCTCCACATTATCACACTTATCAAGATTAACTTGATCCAATGAGTGTGTGACATCATTGATGTTGTCATCTATGGTGTGGTTATTAGCATCAAGGAATTCCTGATCACTATCACCATCACCATTGTTGTCTTCTACAATTGAGGTGTCTTTATCTGGTTGAGAAGCCTCTGAGCTGGAATTTGAAGGCATACCAGATGTATCAGCTGAATTTGTCATTGTTGTGCTGATAGAAACCTCATTTGCTGAAGTAGTTCCAACTGGAGCTGAAGATGTATGAGTTGAGGGTCTTCCTAGCTCAAATCTTGGATCAGGATCACCTGTATTTAAATTTTCTGCAGATCCTGAAACATGCTCACAAGATTTGTTAAAACAGTTGGTAACTAAATCAAGATCAAACAGCCAATCCGGACCAGAACCAGCCACACAGGGTGTGTGCTCATTGAAAGTCACATTGGCTGACTCCTCAACAATTCTAGTTCTGAGATTGTATACTCTATAAGCCTTAGCTTGGGAAGAGTATCCAATGAAGTGTCCATCATCTGATTTCTCAGCAAACTTGGCAATTTGATCTTTGGTATTCAAGATGGTGCAGGGACATCCAAATGACCTGAGAAAACCAATGAAAGGTTTCCTCTTGTGCCAAAGTTCATAAGGAGTCTTACCATGTGTCTTAACTACTAAAACTCTGTTTTGCACATAGCAAGCAGTATTAACTGCCTCTGCCCAGAAGGTGATGGGCAGTTTAGAGTCAGACAACATAGTTCTTGCAGCTTCAATAAGTGTCCTGTTTCTCCTCTCAGCAACTCCATTTTGCTGAGGAGTCCTGGGAGCACTATATTGTCTTGTAATACCTTTTTCATCACAAAATGTATCAAGGATTTGGTTCTTGAATTCAGTTCCTTGATCACATCTTATGGTTTTGACCTTGTGATCACATTGATTCTCAACTTTTAAGATGAAATTCTTCAGAATCTCAGGGGTTTCATCCTTAGTTCTAAGGAAGAAGACCCAAGTGAATCTTGTAAAATCATCTGTGATCACCAAACAGTAAGAGGTCCTTCCTAGACTCATTACACTGGTGGGGCCAAAGAGATCCATATGTAACAAGTGTAGGGGAGTAGTGATGGAGTTTTTTTCCTTAGGCTTGTGAGATACCTTGTGTTGCTTCCCTTTCAGGCATGCAACACAATGATCATCACTTGTAAACTCTTTCTTTGGCATTCCAGTTACCAGATCATGTTTAATTAATTTATTCATGTTCTTAAAGTTTACATGGCACATTCTTTTATGCCATAGGAAAGACTCATCACTATTTGCTTTAGATAGAAAGCATGAAACTTCTCCAGAGGGAGATGTTTCTTGCAAATCCATCTTGTACATGTTCCCTTTCCTGGGGGCTCTGAGCAGGATATGCTCATGAGGAATGACCACTCCAGGCTTGAGAACAATGCACTCATGCTCAGTAAAGAGCATGTTATGACTCTGATCACAAAATTGGGATACACTCAGAAGATTGTACCCAAGCTCCTTAACAAAGTTTACCTTCTCAATGCTGAGCTTACCATTTGTGACCTTGCCCCTTCCAGAAATGTAACCACCTTCATCTCCTCCAAAAGCAACTGGTCCTCCATCAATTCTCTCAAAATTATGGAGTAGAGACCTATTGCCTGTCATGTGCCTGGAACAGCCACTGTCAATTATCCAGACATTCCTGTTTGTCTTGAGCTGTTCCTGCACAAAGAAAATGATTAGTTACATTTGGAAACCCAAGCCTTACTTGTCTTGGGCTCACTAAGTGTAATAGAAGGTAATGCAACAGTAATAGATCCTATGGTTGTACTATGGGGATCTTCAGCTGTTGTTGATGGAGAAACTTCAGTCATTTGGTCTTTCTTAGACTTCCACACCACCTTTGGAGTCTTGGACTTGACCTTCAAAACCTTAGAAGCTTTTGAGACTTCACAAGTTTTGATGACTGAACCTTCGGAAGATTCTACAGTCACTGCAGCAGACTTCAGTGCTTCGGAAGAACTCCTTTCTTCCGAGACCAATTTTACTTCCGAAGGTAATTTTCCATTTACCTTCTTCTTTGATTTGGAGCTTCCGAAGGAAACAGACTTTCCTTCCGAAGCTTGAGACTTCTTGAGACTTTTGAAGTCTTTGTATTGGTCATGTGGATAGTACTTTTAGGATTGTATGGGCAATCCTTAGCAATGTGAGAAGTACTTTCACACATGACACATAACATTTTCTTCTTCAAACAAGTCTCCTTTTGAGAGCAAGACTGGCTTTGGTCACATCCCTTCTCCACCTTCATCTTGGTAGATGCTGAGACAGTTCTTTTGGGCTGTGAACTGTTCTTGGAGTTTGATGGTCCAGGCTGTGCAGCAGTGGTACACAGCAGCTCAGTCTTCTTCTTTGCACTGAGATGATTTGAACAAGAACCAGGACTCTTAGCTGAGGAGTCTTGGTTGATGTCTTCAGTCCTTACTACTTTGAAACCTGCAGAGATAAAAACTTGTTTCTGCTTAGCATCAAAAGTAGCCTTGATTTCTTGAGCCTTCTTTGCTTTCCTCTTGCTCTTCCTGATCAAGTTCTTTCTCTTGGACTTGGTCATCACAGTAGATTTCTTCTCCTCAGAAGGATAGTGGCCCTTGGAAGAATCCTCTTCTTCACTCTTCTCAGAGGAATTCTTCACTATCACTTCTTCATCATCCTCACTTATAGGATCTATGAGAGGAAGCTCATCTTCACAAGTTCCACACCTAGGAGATCTTACAGACAAGATTGTGTGTGGAGGAGCTATCTCATTTGATCCTAGTCCCTGTCTATTTTGATAGCACACTTTGTTGTGCAGGGATGAGGATATCATGTTCTTGAAGGTCTCTTCTTCAAGAACACTTTTCTCTGCCTTGGCTTTGCTGATCACAAGCTCAGCCTGGCACTCAGTCAACTTAGTTATGAGATCTTGGATCTGAGTTCTAAAATCTGTATGTTCATGTTTTAGTACTGAAATGGTTTTCTCCAAGTCCTCTATCTTTAACTTGTAATTATTTTCAGACTTTCTAAAATCAGATTTTAATATGTTTAATGACTCAAGATCAGATCTCATCTCTAAGTTGTAGAACCTGTATCTATTTACTTTAGCAATGCATTCAGGAGTACAGAGATGTTCCAATACCTTGGCTTCATCATGGTCAGCCATCAGTGCTTGGTTTGGAGAGGCATCTTCCACCTGAAAGCTCCAGTCAAAGCCTCCCTCTTCAACAGCAACAGCAGCATGTTGCTTTGGCTTCTCAGTCTGAGGGGCTTTGTCAGTGTAGTTTGGTCTGGGTTGTGTTTGGCCCCCATTTGCTTTACGTGCCTTACACTCCCTAGCAAAGTGGCCCATAAGGTTACAGTTGTAACACTTAACTTTACTCTTATCCAGCCCAAACTTTCCACTGGTAGCATTGCTTGGAAATCTTCTTCCTGTTCTCTTGTAGAACTTCTTGGCTCTGTGAGTGAGGAGAGCCATCTACTGAACTATCTCCATGTATTCCAAGTCATCTGGATGGATACAGTCCAGGTCTTCAAGAGTGAAGAGATAATTCCCACAGCTTTCATCAGTAGACACAAAGGCTTGAGAAGAACTTGTCTCTTGGAATGGGCTTCCTTGAGTAAAGTTCTCCCTTGGTGTCTCCGGGAAGGTGATGAAAGGGCCCTTTTGTGAGTTGTCAGGGTAGCATATGAGATGATGTTGGGGTTCTATGCTGTCCCTTTCAACCACATGAAGGGCTGAACACATTTGATTGTTGGAGTTGCCAGATGAACCTTTCATGTTCATCTCCATCTGATATCCACTGAGAATCCCATACAACTCTGTCAGAGTAAGAGTTTTAAGGTTCTCAGTCCTCTTGATCACCACACAATAGTGTGTCCATTGCCTAGGAAATAAGGACATGAACTTCCTTACAATGTCCCTGTTCTCAAGAGGAACTCCTCCATCCACTAGGGTATCCACAATTTCAACATACCTGAAGTATTGTTGAGTCATGGTTTCACCTGTTTTGAAGGTGAAGTTTTCAAACTGCTGCTTCATAAGATCTTTCTTGTTCTCCTTGGCTTCATAGGAGCCTTCATACATCAGCTTCAGTGCATCCCACAGCTGTTTAGCTGTTTTGCACTTCTTAAAACCTCTATATACAGAGTTTGGGAGAGCAGTCATGGCCTTCCTATCAATCTCTACTCTTTTTCTATCTTCATCTGAGTAGTTGGCCACATCTTTTGGAATCATACCAGCACCAGTAGCAGAAGGGGTGCTGGGTATGAAAGGTCCATTCTCAACAGATTTCCACATTCTTGAATCAAGAGACCTGATGAAGCCTTCCATCCTCATGCACCAGGTGTCAAAATCATCAAGAGTGATCAGTGGGGATTTGTTCATGGTTCCAGTCTCCATATCAGTCTTTGAGATGGAAGCCATTTGAAAGGTTTAGTTTTTGTGTGTGTGAGGGATCTTAAGATGGTTAGATCTTATATCAAGAGCCTGAAATGCTCTGATACCAATTGCAGGACCGTTTAAGGGCTTGAACACAATTACAACACAACAACACAATGAGGAGAGCAAACTAAACTATAATCAAACAGTGAACTGGATTAACCAAGGTGATACTAAGAACACAAGTAAAGTAAAGAGACAGAAAAAGAGAGTATGGGTTTCAAGAAGGCAGTATATTGCTTTCTCAAGTTCTTTTACAAGTGTTACAAAGCATAAAGAAAGATACAAGAACTTGAAATACTTATACTACAACCTACAGCCGGCTATACTTTGAAAGCCAGCTGGATACAATTGACTAGACACTAACAAAATCAATTGTAGGATCAAAAGGCATATCTGCCTTTTGACCTTGTGACTATGACATGCCATAGCTCACATCCTTATACATTACAAAAAGGATAAAGTACATAAAGTAGAAAGTTACAGACTCAAGACCTCAATGTACAGTTACCAAAAGCATGGACCTTTTTCACCAACTCATGTAAGTTGGTGACTTTACAGAGATGCTGCGGAAAAGGTGCTTTATGGAACAGTATATCAGATAAAGCATGTGTACTAAAAGTCTTCGGAAGAAATCTGTCTTCATAGGTTGAAGCTTCGGAAGACTTTGTCTCTGAAGCTTCGGAAGACTTCATGTTTAGCTTCGGAAGATATTGGTCTTGGCTTCGGAAGATTTTACACTTAGAGTATTTTCTAATGCATTGTGTAAAACTTCCAAAGCATTCTTCACTTCAGTACTTAGTGCATGTTGCAGAGACACTTTGAATGTTTTGGGTTGCATCAAACTTAAGGAATCCTTACAATACAACATCAAAGAAAGTATAGCATCAAAACGAAACTAAGCAAAACTTAAACACTTAAACACCTAAACCTCAACATAAGCATAACCTAAGCTTTAGTCTCGATTCATTAGAACACTAAGCAACCCAATTAGACAACTTAAACATTAGTTAACATTAGTTAATTACTTGATGACTCACATGCCTCTTTACTCGACACCTAGCATCACCAAGACACCAAGGTTGTCTTCAAACCTGCCACATAACCACCTAAAAGGACCAACTAACCTAAGCTATAATACCAAATCACTACCCTAAAGCCTAGAACTAATCATGACTACTCCACTATTTCTTGTGCACCTCTTGGCTGATGGATTGGAGACACAAACCACACCACTACAACCGCTTGTCACCACCATTCCCTACACATCTTTCGTTTAACTTATCAACAATACCACCACTACTGCTCTCTCTCAAAACTCTCGGTCACCTCTCAACAAACTGCACACCACCACCAACTCAACCCACGGTTACCATCACCACTCCATCATCTCTTGGATTAACACCATAACCGAACACCATCAACATCACCACTCACGGTTACCACTATAACATCACCACAATCGGACACCATCACCTTCCAAACCAACTTTTGCAAGAAGATCACGACCTTGGAAGCTCAAGACATCCACACGAGTTGGAGTACCAGAGAAAGAATCTACCATCAGCTATCATCACCCTCTTCCTTTGTCAAAATCAAGGTTTCATTCCCTAAACATAACTAGTTAATCTTACCAAAGTATATATGTGTTTAAACAACACATATAACCAACCCTTATGATTAAACATACAAGTTCTTTACAAAATCCTACAAACATGTTAATTTTATCAAAAAAGATATTAAGAAAGGTTTTATGAATCTGAAAGAAATAAGTAAATATTGATAATCAAAAGTTATGTAAAGAAAACTTTCAATTAAGGGTTAAAAATTTATGTGCAACTTGTTAAATTCAGTTTATTATATATTTAATTGTGATTGTGGGAACAAACATTAAAAATATGTTTAGAATATTAAAAAATATAGTTCCGCAAATTTTGATGTCATTACTATAAGTGAAATAATTTATATAAATTATCTAAGTATTTGGAAGAAAATTTCATGCTGGAAGAACCGACCCTGAAAAATGATTGGAAAAATTATATGTTGATTATTATGATTTATAAGACTTGCAGAAAAAGTTTTGTGGCCTAATTCAAAGTTATGAATGAGTTATGAATTTTAGAAGTTTCTACTATATGAAAATCGGAAAAAATACTTTAACTTTGAGATAAATTATGAAAAAGTTACAGAAAGTATGATAACTAGAATAGAGCAGTTTGTATAAAGATTAGAATTTTTGGACATATCCTGCTATTTTTACCGAATATTGATAAAATAATAAAAATAATAAAAATAGGCTCTGCTATGATTTAGAACCTGAGAGAATTTTGAGGAAATATAAATTTTGTAACATATAATCTGACAAAGTTTGATAAATTTTAGAGGCCCGAAAGTATTTCTGACAATTTATTCAAATAATGTAAAAATTCTAGAAAATAAACTGTAAATAATTGGAATATGAAATTTTAATATGTTATGTCTGACTTTAGGACCCACTTACTGTAAAAATTTCGTGGTATATGTTTGATTATAATTTTTGTAATGAATTTTATAGTTTGAGGTGCTAAAAATGTTAAAGAAAATATATTTTTGCTAAACTATAAATATTTTTGTTTATAGGTTATCATTTGGAGTAAGAGGTGAGATTCATAGCCTCATTTTTTTTTTATAAACTTTTGGGGGAAAAAGCATACTGTTTTTATGAATTGATGCATTATTAAGATTTTTGAGCTATACTCTCATTTATGTTACAACCATTAATTCGGATGTGCAACCGTTAGATAATATTGGTAGCGCTACTTAAGAAAATATTTCCTGCACCAACAGGATGAGTGTTGTGATGCTATATTATCTGATTTTATGAATTATGTTATGACAGTTATGAATGATCTGATTATTAAGTAAGGTTTGGTTGTATCTGATGTATGAAGAATATTTTGTTTAAGATAAACCTATGATCTCACCAACTTTACGTTGACTATTTTGAGTATGCTTTTTCAGGAAATCATCATGACTAACAGCTTAATGTTCTCTTTTGATATGTATAACGGCTGGGGAGAAATAATGGGAAAAGTCTGTATTAATCTAACTGTGAACATGTATGACATCAACTTATCGGTGGACGCGCATTTCCATCGTTACTGAAGATGTAGCAGTTAGATAAAATGTTTGTAATAATTTTGACTGTTATGATTTAATGTAATCCTAACTTTATAATTATCCTTAAATGATGAACTAATTTATATTATGTTTTGTTTTGTTGTGCTATCTGTTAAACTCTTTTAATCAATGAGTTCTGAACAAACAAGTCACATCCAAAGCATCTCACGCTTCCGCCAAAATGTGACATATAAAGACTACTTATGCATCTAATATTAAAAAGGGACTAGGTGCGTAATTCAGTTAACTCTACCACTGCCTACGACGACCACCGCCAACATCGTTGACATGCTCCACCGCCACCTTCAAAATCTACCCTACCCACCAAAATTAAACAAATTGAACCACCACCAACATCAACATCATTGTCATCTTCCACCTACCTCTACCCTACCGTAAAATGAAAATAGAACCTTAAATTAACGAACCATTGTCGATTCAAACATACTCATCCACCACCACCTCGTCGACCTCCTCCGTTGGCTGAACAATATTTATTGTTTATGTACATTCATTAAGGAAACGAACATGTTCATAAACTGTTCATGAACACTTACCCATACAAACAAAAACAAACAAATACAAATAAATGTTCATGAACATAAACAAACACAAACACAAGCAAAAGTTCATGAACGCAAATAAATAAAAATGATCATATATTTTTGGAATAAAATCTACATTTCATGACTAACATTAAACAAAACCCATCAAAAATAAATAAATACTTAACATAAATATTCAAACTAAACTTGCCATAATTATCATAAACTTGACTGACATAAAAAGTAAGAACATAAGCAAACACATTAACGCACATTAAAGAACACATTCACGAACATAAACGAACGTTCGCAAACAGAAAATAACAAACATAAACGAACACATGATCGAACGTTCACGAACATTAATGAACAAACGTGGTCTGTGTTCATGTTTGTTCCTTTAATTAAACAAACAATTTTTTTTTGTTTGTGTTCGTTTATTTACTAAGCAAACAAACATAAACAAACTTCCCACCAAACGGGTCACTAACTATTCACTAAACGTTTGGTTCGTTTACAGCTCTAATAGGAAGTAAAATCAAGATTTTGAAACCTTTGTTAGCGAAGTGTTATTTGAATCAAACAACAAAGAAAAAACAAAGTTTACTCTATATTAAATTATGATAAACTTGATGACTAACTGCAAAATGATAGAAGATAAAAAATAATAAATAACATAAAATAAAAAAAGTATCATTTGAGTAGCTTCAGTTTATACATTTCAAGCCAACTAATCAAGATTTTGAGCACCTTCAAATGACCATGACTATTGACTTGTACTATATGCATAACTAGCAATAATACCAATCAGAATAAGACTAACCTCCCTTCATCTAGAAGTATAACCATTCATGCAAACTGTACAACTAGAATTCTGTCAACTGTTGCTCAAGCTCATAACAGAAATCATCATTTTCTGCACATGTGACATCTTCCTCTACTGAATTAGCTTCAATGTCCCTGTCCTTGCTGTTTTGTCGCTCCAACTGTTGGTTTTCCAGCAGTTTCTGTCGGTTGAGTCCTGTTTTTTTATAAAATACTTCTTTCTGCAAATTCCAGTCTTCAACTGTTTTCCCGACTACATCTCCGATTAATGTATGATCTTTTGCAATGTGATTTACATCTTTTGTATCTATCACCTTTCCAGCTTCTTTAGAATGTAAACAGAAAGAAAATTAGAATCAAAACCAATGTTTGTGATTGTTTATATGAACAATATTTCTGTTGTGTATTGTGTATTTTTAAAGCAGATAAACACTTTTGATTAGTTGGATAAAGAAGAGTGGTTACGTTTGTCTGCTTATATTGCCATGGAATAAGTTGTTCTTGATGAGCAGTTTGAAATTGCTTATTAATAAACCGATTATTCTCGTTGGATTTAAAACTACAGTTTACCGTTACAATAACTTGTTTGGACTTATAAACTGTAGAACAAACTGTTTTAAATGAGCTATTACCTAAACATCCCCTTAATCTCAAACACTCCCAAGAAATACTTGACATTTGACAGTGATGTCAAATCTGTGATTTTCCGTATTCGAATTCCAACTAGAGTTATGTCGCAAATTGTGACATTTGTAATGAGTCTTTATCAAGATTTTAGTTATTTTAATAACCCGCATGATTCCGAGGAAAACAACACCCCAAAAAAGAAAAAAAAACATAATATAATAAAACTTCTGACTTTTGAGGTCAAACATGAGATTTTTCAAAGTCTATATCTGATATCACCACATGTTGGAAATTTCAACACATGGTAATGGAAGTTTCTTCATATATGGAAACTTTTTCAATTTCTTTAAAATGATAAGAAACCAAAAGAACCCATGAACAGACTTGTTACAGGTCAAATATGTGACCGTTTAGTTTCAAAATCTGTGAGAATTCTTGTTAATGAACGTTTTCTCTAAAACTTTCTATGCTCCTGTATCAAATTATAAATTGTGAAAGTAAACATTACTTGATTAGACCGGAAAGAAGAAACTGGTTATTAAATTAAGATGTGCAAGATTATATCAGCATGAGAAAAAAAACCTTTGATGGCTAGCTCTTTGGCCATAGAATAACCGCTTGACAATTTCTTGAGTGAATCGACTTCCAGTTCTTCTCCCTGTATTGCAAGGACGAACAGATTAGCACCTCAGGTTAACATCAAATGAGTTTGTATATGTTTAAAGGAATGTATAAAACTGCACCAAGACAGTCAATTTTGCAGTCTAACAAAAAAATTGTTAGTTTAATTCTTTGTATTATATAGTATTAATGTTTTGTTCTTGAAGTATAGAGATAGCATAGTGTAGGGATCAATTGTGTAAATAGTTAGTTAGGTAGTTAGTGCTTCTAACTACTATAAATCAGTGATGTAGTATGTATTTGAGATATTACTTCTTCAATAATACTTTGATGATCTTCATGTTTAGTTAATGTCATTTGGTATTAGAGCGATTATAGGCTCTCGATCCATCGTCTTCCTCTTACGAACTTGATTCAGCGTCTTCCTCTTCCAATCTTGACCCAATTCCCTCGATCTTCCTCTTACTGTGATCAACAGTAATTCCCACCCAATTCGGTTTCTTGATTCAGTTTGATAGCGGACCAAAACAGACAGGTGGTTCTGAAAGACATTAGCGATCCAATTTCGTTCAAGATCCCAATCCTTACGCCGACAAACTACTCCTCCTGGGCGATAAAGATAGAGGCGTTCATGGATGCCCAGGGGCTCTGGGATGCCATTGAACCACCCACCCCAGGCGTGTTGGATGCCAAGGTAGGCAAGAAGGCAAGAGCCTTCATCTTCCAGTCTTTGTCGGAGGATGTACTTATGCAGGTGGCTGCATTCAAGTCTGCGAAGGAAATATGGGGTGCCCTGAAGAAGCGCTATGTAGGTGAGGACAGAGTCAAACATGCCCGATTTCAAACTCTAGATCGTGAGTTTGAAATGCTGTCCATGGGGGAGTCTGAATCGATAGATGAATTTGCAGGCAAGATGGGAGAATTGGTGTCACGTTATAGAGCCCTGGGGACAACCGTTGCAGCCTCTAAACAAGTGAGGAAGTTCTTGAAGGCAGCCCCAGATAGGTTCCTCCCTATTGTGGCAGCCATAGAACAATTTGCCGACCTGGCAGCTATGACCGTTGAAGACTTTGTGGGGAGGCTGAAAGCGTACAAAGAGAGGTTGAAACCAGCCTCTCAAGGGAAGAACTCCTCAGGGCTGTTACTCTTGACGAAGAGTGAATGGCAAGAAAAGACCAAGAGTGAACCCAAGGCTCAGAATCAACGACCCAGTGGATGGGATAACAGAGGCAAAGGAAAGGGAAGGGGAAGGTATGCACAGGGCAGGGGAAGCAAAACCAGCACTGAAGGTGGTGATAAAAGTGCAAATACCACCAAGAAGAACAAGAGAAACATGAGATGTTTCAACTGTGATAAATTGGGCCATTTCTCAAGTGAGTGTCGGGCTCCAAGAAGAGAAGACCAAGAAGCACACTTGGCACAAACTCAAGAAGATCAAGAACCAGCCTTGTTGATGGTACAACAAGATATGGGCCTACTTGAGGAACAAAGTGTGTTCCCGAAGGATCTGCCATATGAAGGTGACTCTTGCACCTAGTATCTTGACAATAGGGCCAGCAACCACATGACTGGCATCAAAACCCACTTCACTGAACTTGATGAAGCCATTACTGGCAAGGTGAAGTTTGGGGATGGGTCGGTGGTTGTGATCAGAGGCAGGGGATCCATATGCTTTCAATGTAGCAATGGTGAACACAGAGTAGTGACCAATGTCTACTTCATACCTGCTCTGAGAAGTAATATACTGAGTCTGGGTCAGCTGGATGAAGTGGGATGTAAAGTCTTGATGAAAGAAGGCTACCTATGGGTCTATGAGAAGAGTAGAAGGACCCTGATGAAGGTAATGAAATCTGAAAACAGGTTGTACAAAATAAAACTCACTGTCACACCCCCCATGTGCTTACTTACTGTCATGCATGACCAAGCTTGGACATGGCATGCAAGGCTGGGACATTTGAGTTTTGACTCCATAAACCGTATGTCCAGGCACAATATGGTGAGGGGAATGCCCAAGATTAGCCACAAATCACAACTATGTGAGAGCTGTCTGGTTGGTAAACATAGGAGTCAAGCTTACCCTGGTATAAGCAATTTCAGGGCAAAGACACCCCTTGAACTGGTACATGCTGATCTGTGTGGGCCAATAGACCCACCCACACCCGCTGGGAACAGATATTTTATGCTCCTGGTGGATGATTGTTCAAGATTCATGTGGGTATACTTGCTTAAGTATAAAGATGAAGCACCAGAAGCATTCAAGATTTTCAAAGCCCAAGCCCAATCAGAAACAACTTACAAGATCAAAGCCCTTAGAACAGATAGGGGGAGAGTTTACTTCCAAAAGTTTTGAACAACTATGTGGCCTGGAGGGAATTAAGAAATACCTGACAGCTCCCTACTCTCCACAACAGAATGGGGTTGTGGAGAGGAGAAACCAGACAGTGATGGGCATGACCAGGTCTATTCTAAAGGCAATGCATATGCCTTTGGACCTCTGGGCTGAAGCTGTAAGACACTCAGTTTTTCTTCTGAATAAGAGTCCAACCAAGGCCCTAGAGGATATGACCCCCTATGAAAGTCTGTTTAAAAAGAAGCCAAAGATAAAACATCTAAGGGTGTTTGGATGCAGGGCACATGTAAAGATCCCTAGTCACCAAGTAAAGAAGCTGGATGATAGGAGTGTCCCAATGGTGCATCTAGGCATAGAACCTGGTTCTAAAGCCTACAGGCTTGTATAACCCAGTGACTGGGAGGATAATGGTCAGCAGAGATGTGAAATTTGAGGAAGGAAAACCATGGGAATGGGAAAATAGTGATCCTGATGTGTCCAGCCAAAGGTATGCAACATTTGGTATGTCCTCAAGTTTACCTGGTCTGAATGATGTTGCATCAACTGTGCAAACATCTGACCATTTGGGTTAGAACTCTGACATGAGTACCGGGAATGAAACTTCTCCGAGTAGGGTACCCAGTCAAGATCAGTCCAACTCTGAATCTGGAGAAGGATTGGAGGATTCAGGGGGTGCAAGTGAAGGTTATCCTATGGAAAGTGCACAGGTTCCCAGATCAACTTATGATGATACCCCACCTAAAGGTTTTACAAGCCTAAATGATGTGTTCAATAGGACAGAGGTCTTAGAACAGATTCCTTTTAAGCCTTCTATATTCAATGAGTCAGAGTTGCTGCTGATAAAAGAGCCAATCAACTATGAGCAGGCTAAGATCAACCCTGAGTGGAGAAAAGCTATGCAAGATGAGATTGATAACATAGAGAAGAATAGAACTTGGAATTTAGTTGGGTGTCCAAGGGGAGTGAAACCTATAGGAGTTAAATAGTTGTTTAAAATCAAAAGGAATGCAGAGGGTAGGGTTATCAGGCACAAAGCTAGGTTGGTTGTGAAAGGCTATGTTCAGAAGTATGGAGTTGACTATGAAAAGGTGTTTGCTCCTGTTGCTAGGTTAGAAACTGTGAGGTTAATTCTAGCTTTGGCAGCTACGAACAAGTGGAAGGTTCATCACTTGGATGTTAAGACAACCTTCTTGAATAGGGATCTGAAAGAGGATGTGTATGTGACACAACCAGAAGGTTTCGTGAAATCTCGCAAGGAAAGGTTAGTGTATAAACTCATTGTAAGGATTCCTGAAGTCTGATGCAACCCAAAACAGCCTAAGTGTCTCAGCAACATGCACTAAGTACTGAAGTGAAGAATGCTTCGGAAGTTTTACACAAAGCATTAGAAAATACTCTAAGTGTAAAATCTTCCGAAGCCAAGACCAATATCTTCCGAAGCCAAACATGAAGTCTTCCGAAGCTTCAGAGACAAAGTCTTCCGAAGCTTCAACCTATGAAGACAGATTTCTTCCGAAGACTTTTAGTACACATGCTTTATCTGATGTACTGTTCCATAAAGCACCTTTTCCGCTGCATCTCTGTAAAGTCACCAACTTACATGAGTTGGTGAAAAGGGTCTTGCTTTTGGTAACTGTACATTGAGGTCTTGAGTCTTCAACTTTCCACTTTATGTACTTTATCCTTTTTGTATTATATAAGGATGTGAGCTATGGCATGTCATAGTCACAAGGTCAAAAGGCAGATATGCCTTTTGATCCTACAATTGATTTTGTTAGTGTCTAGTCAATTGTATCCAGCTGGCTTTCAAAGTATAGCCGGCTGTAGGTTGTAGTATAAGTATTTCAAGTTCTTGTATCTTTTCTTTATGCTTTGTAACACTTGTAAAAGAACTTGAGAAAGCAATATACTGCCTCCTTGAAACCCATATTCTCTTGTTCTGTCTCTTGCTTTACTTGTGTTCTTTGTATCACCTTTGGTTACCCAGTTCACTGTTTGATTAGAGCTTAGTTAATCTCCTCATTGTGTTGTTGTGTTGTAATTGTGCTTAAGCCCTTAAACGGTCCTGCAATTGGTATCAGAGCTGGGTTGAAGCTCTAAAGGATGGAAGTTGGGTTGAAACTATGCAACAAGAGCTGCTTCAATTCAAAAGGCAGAAAGTTTGGAACCTTTGTCCTCTTCCTCATGGGAAGACTACCATTGGAACCAAATGGGTTTTTAGAAACAAGAAGGATGATAGGGGAATCATCATCAAGAACAAGGCAAGACTAGTTGTTCAAGGATACACACAAGAAGAAGGGATTGATTACACTGATGTCTTTGCTCCTGTAGCAAGACTAGAAGCTGTTAGGATATTCCTGGCATTTGCTGCATCCAAGAACTTCAAGGTCTACCAACTTGATGTAAAGTGTGCTTTCTTATATGGAGTGATTGATGAGGAGGTTTATGTCAAACAGCCACCTGGTTTTGTAGACCCTGATCATCCTGATTATGTCTGCAAGCTTGACAAAGCTCTTTATGGGCTGCATCAGGCACCCAGGAAGTGGTATGAGACACTATCTGAGTATCTCTGTAAGCATGGATACAGAAGAGGTACTATAGATGGAACTCTCTTCATCAAAGGACAGGGAAATGACTTATTGCTAGTTCAAGTATATGTTGATGACATCATCTTTGGTTCAACTAATCCAAAGCTCTGCAAAGACTTTGAGAAGCTGATGAAAGACAGATTTGAGATGAGTTCAATGGGAGAACTCAACTTCTTTCTGGGAATTCAAGTGAAGCAGGTTGAAGATGGCATCTTCATAAGTCAGTCAAAGTATGTTCAAGACATACTCAAGAGGTTCAATATGACTGATTGTAAGATTGCTAAGACACCCATAGCCAGAAATCACTCCCTTGGTCCAGATCTTGAGGGAGAGTGTGTAGATGAGCACTTATACAGGGCTATGATTGGGTCTCTTATGTATCTTACAGCTAGCAGGCCTGATATCATGTTTGCTACATGTATTTGTGCAAGATATCAAGCCAACCCTAAGATGTCTCACTTAATCACTGTGAAAAGGATTTTAAGATACCTCAAAGGTGCTTCAACACTTGGTCTATGGTATCCAAAGAATCCAAATTTCAATCTGTATGCCTATACAGATAGTGATTATGGTGGTTGCAATATGACTGCAAAGTCTACATCTGGGGGATGTCAATTCCTTGGTGGAAGGGTGGTCTCATGGCAATGCAAGAAACAATCCTGTGTGTCTGCATCAACTGCTGAGGCTGAATACATTGCTGCTGCAAGCTGCTGTGCTCAAGTGCTTTGGATTCAAAATCAGATGCTGGACTATGGATTTAACTTCAAAGAGACTCCTATCCACATAGACAACAATAGTGCTATCTCTATCACTGAGAACCCTGTGCAGCACTCAAGGACCAAACACATCAACATCAGGTATCATTTAATAAGGGATAACTATGAAAAAGGATTAATTAAACTAGTCAAAGTTCATACAGATGAACAATATGCTGATCTGTTCACAAAAGCTTTTGATGAACAGAGATTTAAGTATCTGATATCAGCTATTGGGATGATTAACTTTGAGTAGACTTTTTATTAAAACTAATTCAAATTATTTCTTCTTAAAATATGTGTGTCCTAAGTTGTCTAGTTCATCACTTTCATAAGCTCATGTTTTCTTTGGATGTAAAACTCTTTTTGAAGACTTTCCTTAGATTCTTGAAAGTTTTTGATACTTCGGAAGATAAAATTTTATCTTCGAAAGAAAAACATGTCTTCAAAATAAATAACTGTCTAAGAGATTTTACCTTCGGAAGAAGTCAAATTCATCTTCCGAAGCTTAAAATTCTTATCTCAGACACTTATTTATTTTCAAGAACCTTTTCCTTCCGAAGCAAAATTAACCTTCGGAAGCTTTGTTTATTTTCATACAAAGCATTCAAGGGTTTATTTCTCTTCCGAAGCATAAATTATCATGACTCTCAGGAAAATCTTCCGAAGCCATTTTAGCTTCGGAAGCTTTTTAAATCAAAACTTCCGAAGACAAATAAACTTCGGAAGCTTTTCAAATTGCAAGAAAACTACTTTTTGAGTAAAAGTAAACTACCTTTTCAGAGGTGGGACCGACTTTCGGATTTCAAAGTTTATCCTCTTTCATTAACTTTGGTTCAAATCCCTTTTCATATAAATACCCAACGGTTCCCCCTCTTTCCCACTATCTTCCTCAATTCTACTGTTTCTCTAACCTAATTCTCTAAACCGCCTTTGCTTTCTACCTTTCTTCACCCTTAAGCTTCTGAAATGGCCAACCTTAACCGCAGAAACAACCCTGATTTCTCCATGCAACTACACAGGCAACATAATCAAGTTGCTCTGTTAAGCTCTGAGAAAGATGCAAGTTTCTCAGAGATTTGCCAATTCTTGACTCTGTCAAATTACTTCACCTCCCTAACCATTGATCCTACTCTATATGAGGATCATTTGCTTGAATTCTGGAAGACCTGCCAAGAGGTCATTATGGATGGGGAGAAGGCACTGTCTGCCACAGTGCAAGGGAGGACAATCTTCATCACTCCGGCCATCATTAACCAACATCTACAGCTGGATGATGAAGAAGGTGAAGTATCCTTCCCAAAAGATGCTGTTAATCATTCTTTTGAGCAGATGGGCTATGAGGGAGATTTCTCTGTAAAGACCTTTAGGAAAGGGAAGGTCTCATCCCAATGGAAATTCCTGCTCCATGTAGTTATCCACAGCTTGTCAAACAAGCATGGTGGATGGGACCAGATTCCTGAGGATCTCTCCTTTATAGTTCATGGAATGGTTCAGGGGGTCAAGTTCAGGTATTCACAATTTGTCTATACTAATTTACTTGCAAACTTAGACTCCTTAGAGTATTACATGTTTCCTAGATATGTTCAACACATTCTCAACTGTGAACTGGGCTCACAGTTGAGGGAAACAGGTAATATTCTTAAATTGGGACAGATGAAGCCCGGCATCTTTAAAATAATGAAGAAGCCAACTGTAGGCTTCTCTGGGGTAGAAACAGCCCTAGTCCCAAAAATGTTAGAGCTCATTGCTTAAGGTGACAACCTAGCAACACAAGCTAGTGTTGAACCCACACCTCTTTTGTCCCTACCATTAAAAAGACCAGAAATCACCCTCACCTACCAAAGAAAATCCAAACGAACCCCTGCTCAGGCTATTGAGTCTGTGCAGGCACCCAAATACTCAACCTTACAGGAAGAAGTGGACACTAGAGCTCCCACTTCTCCTGAGGAGCAAACCACTCCCATTACTTCACCTATCAGGGCTGAGGTTCCTCAAGCTCACCCTCCTCAAGCTCACCCTTATTAGCTCAATAGCCCAACAACCTTAAGCCTTCACTCTGAGTCTCAACACTCAAGTGGACAACCTTCAGGGGACAGCTACCATCCCCAGCCTTTGGATCTCAACCAACCAATTCACAACCTATCCTTTTACACTGATGAAGACTTAGGATTCAGTGAGTACCATGAGTCTCTCTTCTCCTCCCCTACTCAAAGAGAGATGAGTACCTCTGACTCTCCTCAGTCTATCCCCCATCAGTCACCTATTACTGAGGTGGACACTTCTGAACCTGTTCAGAATGTCCATATGGAAGAGGCTCTCATTTTTGAAAGTGATTACATCATTAAGACCTCAACCATGGCAACTCAGCCCATTGGCATCTCAACTGAGGCTGCCAGTGAGCAGAGGAAAACCAGCAGCCAAGAAACTCAAGCTGGTGGTGAGAGAGAGGACTTTGGTCCAATCATCTCATCCCCCAATGAATCTTCTGATGAAGATGAGGGGAATTTGAGACTAAAGGTGCAAAAACTGTCAAAAACATGCACCTACTTAGTCTCTAAGGTTAGTCACTTGGAATCTCAGGTGACTACCCTGCAAAACAGGGTCAATGATCAGCAACTCCAGATTTCATATCTGCAGGAAAAACTAGCTGGGAGACCTTTAAGGAGAGCTCAACCAGGAACACAAGAACCTGTGGAAGTGATTGACTTATCCTCCAGCTCACCTATGCAAGTGGGTGATGCTACCAAAAAGGGGGAGAAAGTTGTTACAACCACAGAACCTGGGAGTTCTTCAGAGAGAATGGACATAGAGGACTCACCATCCTCACTTGCTGTTGTGCATTCTCAGCAACTTCCTCAAGTTCACATTAATGTGGACTCTATAGACTCTCTCATCAGGAGTCTCTTTGAGGAAGGTATACCAAGGACTGTCTCATCTCCACCACTAGGAACTGGCAATCACATCATAAGGTGGAGGTATGATGATGACAGGAGAGCCCTCATACTTCAAAGAGTTCAAGGCCAACAAGAAGTTTTTCAATTCCAAAGCCTGAGCTTTTATGAAAGACTGGATTTAGTCAACTTGCCACTTGTCAATCCAAGCAATTCAAGACAAGCTGACAGGCTGGCTCAAAGAATCCAAGACAGGATCCTTGCAGAGTTCTCTCTAAGAAGGAGACTTAGGCAATCAGGCAATGTCATCGGTCAACTGGATGTTGAGGTGGATCCTAAGATTAGTTTCATAGGGGAAACCTTGACTGAAGGCCTAGTGACAGAACCTGAGACCCCTGTCTCATCATCAACAACTGCTGCAGAGGTCCAAACTCCATCTGAGACACCTGCTGGTGAAGGTGTTTCTCAGCCTCTCTCTGGCCAGAGCATGGAAGCTACTCCAAGCAATGAAGGCCAAGCTTCAATCCACCCTGAGTCACAAAGGTCTGTTGGTGACAAAGGGAAAAGGATAATGACTCCTGAGGAAATTGAGGAGGAAGAGAGAGAGAGGAAAAGGAGACTAAGGGGAGAAAGTTCCACTGGGTCATCTAGCTTCATGCAAGCTGCAATCAGGGCTGCTCCCAGACCAAATACTCAAGATGATGAGTTAAGGGCAGTCAGGATTACCTACTTACAGACCAGGAACTATGACATTGATGAGATCATCTCCCTCTCCTTAGAAGAACTAAATGAACTGGCTAACAGAGAAGTGTCAAGAGAGTTGAAGGAGAAAGAAGATGCAATGATACTTCTCCAACTCAAAGAGGAGAAGAGACAGAAAAGACTTTACAAGCATGCTCCTACTCTCTCACCAGTTCAAGAAAGTCCTGCACAGGAAGATGTGGCTCCACAAGAACCTCAGGTAGATAAAGAGGAAGATAGGATCAAAATGATCAACTACCTGAGTGCCACAGGCTTCTATCAGGCAGATGCACTTCTCCCTTTGTCCTATGACTTCATTGAGTTCGAGTATCTAAAGCAACTTGAGCTTGAGTTAGTCAAAGAAAGAAAGACAACTAAAAGAAAATTAAGGGAAGAAGCTGCAAAGTCAAGGGCCATCATTCAAAAGAATGCAAAGAAGTCTGCTGACAGACAAAGAATGGTGAGCTTCTTGAAGCTGTATGGATTCTCCGGAAGGAGACTTGGCCCCATGTCTCTATCCACCATGGATGAGCATATTAGGGTGATCAAGCAGAAGATTAAAAGTGGAGAACTCATTGACTTGCACTCTCTTCCAAGTCAAGTCCCACCTGAAGTGGAGGTCAAGTTTGAACAACCAGAGACACCTCAACCAGCACCTCCAGCTGAGCCCCAGCAAGCTTCATCTTCTGATCCTAGGCAGGGTCAAACTCCCTCTCCTTCTGAACCTGTGAGGGAGGAACACCCAACTGAGAAAGACACTGATGATCAACATGGTGCTGCAGACCAGTCTTCTCAGTTAAAGACATCCAAGAGGAAGAAGAGGATGGCTTCTAAACCAAAGACTAAGAAGAAGAAGTCAAAGTCATCTACCTCTGCACCTCAGGCTGAATCAGATCAACCTGAGGAAGTGTATGATAAGGCAGCCCAATCAACTTCTATTCAAGTGGCTCCTCTAACTAGTGAGACACCCATCTTGTCCTGGACTTACTCTACCAATCCAGAGAGATGGACTGTTATCAGAGATCAAGGTGTTGAGAATGTCTACTCATGGCAAGACATAATCAACTTACCTCTGCATGATCTCTTTGAGATGAGAAGATACTATGAAAGTCTTGATGATCCTGACCATCTCATGAAGAAAGGAATGGTCCTGATTGTACTGAAGACTACCAACATTTGAAGATCTTCCAAGTGTTTTGGTAGCATCAGCCTAGGGGGAGTTTGTAAGGATTCCTGAAGTCTGATGCAACCCAAAACAGCCTAAGTGTCTCAGCAACATGCACTAAGTACTGAAGTGAAGAATGCTTCGGAAGTTTTACACAAAGCATTAGAAAATACTCTAAGTGTAAAATCTTCCGAAGCCAAGACCAATATCTTCCGAAGCCAAACATGAAGTCTTCCGAAGCTTCAGAGACAAAGTCTTCCGAAGCTTCAACCTATGAAGACAGATTTCTTCCGAAGACTTTTAGTACACATGCTTTATCTGATGTACTGTTCCATAAAGCACCTTTTCCGCTGCATCTCTGTAAAGTCACCAACTTACATGAGTTGGTGAAAAGGGTCTTGCTTTTGGTAACTGTACATTGAGGTCTTGAGTCTTCAACTTTCCACTTTATGTACTTTATCCTTTTTGTATTATATAAGGATGTGAGCTATGGCATGTCATAGTCACAAGGTCAAAAGGCAGATATGCCTTTTGATCCTACAATTGATTTTGTTAGTGTCTAGTCAATTGTATCCAGCTGGCTTTCAAAGTATAGCCGGCTGTAGGTTGTAGTATAAGTATTTCAAGTTCTTGTATCTTTTCTTTATGCTTTGTAACACTTGTAAAAGAACTTGAGAAAGCAATATACTGCCTCCTTGAAACCCATATTCTCTTGTTCTGTCTCTTGCTTTACTTGTGTTCTTTGTATCACCTTTGGTTACCCAGTTCACTGTTTGATTAGAGCTTAGTTAATCTCCTCATTGTGTTGTTGTGTTGTAATTGTGCTTAAGCCCTTAAACGGTCCTGCACTCATTAAGGCATTATATGGCCTTAAGCAGGCTCCAAGAGCTTGGAATGAGAAGTTACATGATACCTTGATAGAATTTGGTTTTAAAAGGTGTCCACAGGAACATGCAGTGTACAATAATCAGTCTGAAAATGGATCTGTGATAATAGGAGTGTGTGTGGATGACTTAATAGTGACTGGTTCAAGTACAAGAATGGTTGAGGAGTTTAAAGCAATGATGAAGTCTAAGTTTGAAATAACAGATCTTGGATTGTTGAACTACTACTTAGGCATATAGGTGAAACAAGAAGAAAGTGGTATCTTCTTGAATCAATCTGGGTATGCAAAGAAAATTCTGGAAGAACAGAATATGTGGGAGTGCAATTCAACCAAAGTCCCTATGGATCCAGGGTTGAAATTAGGGAAAGATGAGGATCAGGATTCTGTGGATGCTACAATGTATAGAAGAGTTATAGGTTGTTTGAGATATTTAACTTAAACTAGACCTGACTTAAGTTAATCCGTGGGTATAGTTAGTAGATTCATGGAGTTTCTTAGAACTACTCATTGGCAAGCAGTTAAGCACATTCTGAGATACTTAAAAGGTACTATATATCATGGTATTTGGTATGAATGTGGGAACATTGATGATTTGGTGGGCTATAGTGATAGTTCTCATGTACCTACTAAAGCTGATGGTAAGAGCACTATAGGTATGGTGTTCTACTATGGAGGAGGACCTATTAGTTGTGTTAGTCAAAAGCAAGAAACTGTTGCTTTATCATAGGCTGAATTTATAGCTGCTACTGCTTCTGCTCAGCAAGCTGTGTGGTTAAGAAGTGTGTTGGAAGTATTGACTGGAGTTAAGGCAGGACAAGATTTAATACATGTGGATAATAAGTCAGCTATTCAATTAATGAAGAATCCAGTGTTTCATGGGAGATCTAAGCACATAGATGTCAGATACCATTACATAAGGAGTTGTGTTGAAAGGGGTTTGGTAGTAGTGAAAATTTGTGAAGAGGAGCAAAAGGCTGATATTCTTACAAAAGCTATTCCAAGGCTAAAATTTACTGATATGAAAAGCCTGCTTGGAGTAGGTTCAATAAAAGAATTAAGGGGGTGATTGTTAGTTTAATTCTTTGTATTATATAGTATTAATGTTTTGTTCTTGAAGTGTAGAGATAGCATAGTGTAGGGATCAATTGTGTAAATAGTTAGTTAGTGCTTCTAACTACTATAAATCAGTGATATAGTGTGTATTTGAGATACTACTTCTTCAATAATACTTTGATGATCTTCATGTTTAGTTAATGTCAAAAATATCCTAGTTTTTAAAATTTTTGGACCAAAAGTTAATCATTTTATCTAACTCTAAAAGCAACTGTAGCAACATAAGTTGAATTTTTATATAAGTTGTAATTATCTTATTTGATTTTCAAATCGCAATAAGCAACTTCAAAGCACACATTCAAATACCTCCTAATCAAATATTTAGATAATTATCTGATTACTGATTCTTAAAATCACAATAATAACATAGAAAATGAGCATCTAAACACAACTAAAAAATTGCAGCTAATAAAATTATTGTATACTCACCATGTCCATGTGGATGTATCGTTCAATCTGCGTGTCTGCAAATAACCTATTCCAAATAAAAGGGGACACAGTTAATACTGATCACCGCTCATATCAGACACGTACAGAGCAAACTGTTAACTTTTTGTGCTTTTCTTTAAAGTTTTGAAATAGCCAATTTATTAGACACGAATAAAGAGACTAAACTAATAATACGAGTCCTTTTAAATAAAGTGAAGTATGTTCTATGCATTTACATACATTTTGGACGACTTTTGAACCATTTAACCCGTTTTATATCTAGCTACTCTTTTATACTCTTACCAGTTAACAAACAAAGACAACCCAAATTGACCCATTTTCATACAAATGTGTTTAACTAGCCACCTCTTTTCTTTGCAAGTCACAAAAAAGAAATATTAATGGCTGAATAGGTGGAGCAACAATTTAACTGAAAAAAGGGGATAAAAGTTTACTTTTTATTTGCATGTTGAATGCGGGCATTCTGTAGATCTGTTAGTTCATTCACTCTCTCTTCTACAGACCCTTCCTTTAAGTCGATAGCCCCGTAAAGAAACAAATTCCTTTCTAGCATACTACTAACTAAAAGAGGTACAACTCCTATATTCTCTTTCTTTGCATCAATAACCAATTCCTTGAGTCTCTTTAATTCCCCTGCCAAATAGGAAGTAGAACGCAACTTATTGAGTTTAAACCAAAAAATGTGTGATAGACTTCAAAATGAAACCCCAAAGAGACTAGAAAGTTGTGACATTTTGTAGAGGCTTTCAGAAAACTTGGTATCCTTTTGCATTAAAATCAAAGTTGAAACTAATAATTTATGAAAATTCTCAACAGAACGTATTTTGTTCGACCCGACCAACCCCTGCCAACTCTATCTGTTTTAACCCGTGACCCAACATGCCCATTTAGCCACTTCACTATAATGCAACTAACTCAAGAGAAGGTGATAACATACGTATGCATAAATAAATTCTGAAGAGGGGCTTAAACGGCTGTGTTTCATGTAGGCAGTAAAGGCAATAAAGACCACCCAGCCTGTGTGATATAGAAGCAGTAGACGTCATGTAACCTGAAAAAAGGAGCTACAGTATTACTGACTTTTAATTAAATTTAGGGACATTCATTAGTAAACTAAGTATGAAATTTGAGGGTATACCTATGCAATGGGCATACAAAGATTGCATAAAAAACCCCAACCTTGTGTTAGGCTTAGCTTCAAAGATGCATGAGAACTTTTTAAAAAGCCATATCCTCTTCATATCAACCAACAAAGTCATGTGACCCTGAAATTACACCAGCAAAACCAAAAGACAACTTCAAAAACTAAAGATAATTATGGTACTGTGTGAAAACCTCGTAATGAAAACGAAAGTTTTTGGTGTGTACCTCTGCAAACTCATTTATAAGATCATCAATGTCAAGTCTAAAGAAATTTAGGTCCATTGTGTCTAGAAGTTATTGGTCTTTCCACACATATACAATGCACCTGATGATAAAGAAATTGATTGTTAGGATTAAAAATACAGTACAAGCCACCTGATAATAAAGAAATTGATTATTAGGATTGAAAGTACATAACAAGCAACCTGATAACCAAAAAATTATCAGTCTCTAACTAAATGCATGCTCCACATTCCACAAGTGCTACAAACATCATTGAGAGCATATTTTTTTAACTTTTCTTTTATCAAAATCCTACATTTCATAAAATAAGATGTTAAGAAAGTTCAAAAATCACTAAAACAACAATCATTAAGCTGCAGGTCACCGAAGCACTTGGAACCGAGATTTGCACGTGAATAATTCTGATTACAAGTAGAAACATGAAAAAAAAACCATCAAGGTTAACCACCATTATAATGCAATTATGAAATTTGATTATGGGAAATCTATAAATAATCAACAAACAGGTACGACTCAACCGTTTTGGGGTCCTAAAGCAAACTAAAAATCCGAGGCCCCCTTCCAAAGATCATCTTATAATTCTTTACTTGTTCAAGCTTGAAACCAACAATAATAAACCAGTCTCAACCAATTTAACACCTAATAATTAACAAATCTACCCAAATTAGCATCCAAACTAGCACCTAGTAACTAAACAATAGCAATCAACTAATCAATTCAGAGGTTCACAATTATCACCCAAATTACCAAACAATAGCAATCAATAATTTCAGAAGAAATCAATATATTGTCTCGCAGTCTCACATAAATCAACTAATTAGCATAAGTATCACCCAGGTACTATAATGAAGCTAAACAAGTCTCACAATTTCTCCAAAAACTCGAGTAAATAGTTAACAAAAATCGACTTAAAGAAATCAAACAAGTCTAAAGTCTAATCATTAAAAAAAGTACTTACATATACCTTAAGAATCGACACAAATGGTGGGATCAGATTAGATATCTAGAAAAAACCCAATTGAAGGCGGGCTTGGGGATTTAGGTCACCATGCGTTTGATTTATGTTAGTCATAGAAAACCAAGATTAAAAGATTTGTTTTATAGTCATCAAATTTAACTACCAACTAGCTTTTTTAACCGTCGCGTGTTGACGCGACACCGTACGTTGCGTGATAATGTATAAATTACAATCGACCCGATTTGTTTTCGAACTATATTTATGCCAATATGTAGAGTGACTCGAATTTATACCGTTGAATGAAAACGTATTATATTAGACCCGACTTTTTTCCAAATAAAACATATGTTGAAACATTTATATTTCACTCGCGTCCGAGTTAAGTTTACGTCGAAACCTAGAGTAAATAAAAATATATTATATTTGATCCGCCATCTTCCCAAACAAAACTTACATCGAAACGTTTAAATTTGACTCAACTAATATCTGAACAAAATTTACATCAAAACGTAGACGTTTGTCGAAAAATAGTTAAGTGGAGTCATATTGATTAGGTCCTAACGATGATGAACTCGAATTTATATTTTATAGAAGTAAATCCGGAACTTTAAAAACTTAAGGGGGTCAAAATGACATTTTTCAAAGTTGTACAAAAAGTTAGGGGTAAAAAGTTTCAAATAAAAAAAGTTGAGGGGGGTTTTTTGGCCGGTGTCATATGCCACCGACCTTTGCAAATAAGTATAGAAATAATATCCTTGGTTTGGTTAATTTACATGTAAATATAAAAGGATTATATGTTCGAATCTCATTTTAAACAAAATACTTAAAGTTAAGTCAGTAGGTTTTCTCGACAATGAGTTTTCTTTTGAGCGGATTGGGGTGTGATCCCAACTGAGAAACGAATTGGTGAGCCCGATTAGAATAAAACTACTTTTCAAGGTAGGGTTGCACATTTGTCGTTCCAAAAAAAATTCATCATATTTAACTATAAATTAAGCGGGATAGGGGTTAGAGCATTGACAGCATGTTCCATATTTTTATGTGTGAAGGTGTCTTATATTGTGAGAGATGATTGTAAGTGATTGTGAATAAAAGATGAAAATAATTTATGGGAGTAGTACTGTGTTTCCTCAAATATTAAAAAATAGGATACAAGCCTCATAATTATTTGCATAACTTTTTTTAAATTGGTTGTGAGTTGATGAGAGATAAAAATAATGATAAATATATGAAAAATTATTTAATTGAAAATTAGAGAGAAAAATTAGTTATTTTTAGTGTAATTATAAGGATGAGGATATAAGATAGATTATGAATACTCTTAGTGGCGTGAATTTTCGACACAACACGAAAACACGACTAACATGAAATCAACAGATTTGCTTTTACATTAAATGGGTTTGGGTCATTTTAAGCTCGAACTCACTAACCTAAAAAAGTCGGGGTTCAACTGAACATTGTTGTAAGTTGGTTTACGAAAATATTCATTCATATACAAACTAATAAAGCCATCACAAAAGTGTTGCAAGCATTCGCGTAATGTTAATTCAGACATATTCAAATATTAATCAAATGCGTCAAAAATATCAGTGTATGCCAGCTTCATATAACAGAAGTGCACTTTTGTAGCGAACTAAGACTCCAACAACCCTGCACATGAAAAAGGTTTAAAAATACTCAAAATTCGTCTCCAAACGACCATAGTTCATTAGAAATAGATTTTTTGTCACTTTGAACCCTTATTCGAAACATCTCGGGTAAGAACCTTGGATGCTTATTTGTAAAGTATTTTGTCACTTATTTATTATGAACTTCTTCAAGGTTGTCTTTATACACGTAACTTAAAATAAGACTTAAATATAAATATAATTTAAACGTAACAATTAAAAACAAAAAACCTTCTTAATAATTAGGCCGTGTCTTAAACTTCGTCCAATGGTAAAAAACAAAGGTAGTCAAAAGTATAAAATCATGCTTTCATGTCTTTGTATTTTCCTCCTCGCAACTTGAAGAGTCACAAGGTCGAAACTGCCATGGCTCATTTCTATATATATTTTCGATATAATAAAGAGTTAGAATATACTTAGAAAATATTGAATGTAGATAGTATTTTTTAATCATGTTATATTTAAAGGATTAGAAAATTTAACATTTTTTTTTGTTGTAAAGGTATGGTTACAATTGGGTTAACAGTCAAAAGATGGCATCATGGTACCAGTGAAGACCGGTGTATATCATCGAGTTAGGGTAAAAATTACACACTGGGTTCGAGGGTGATGTTTTTCCTACAACACCACCGGTTGGTCTTGCTTATCATTTACTCATGATTTTAAATGGTTAGTTATTATATATATATCTCATTTGAAAATGTTGCACATTCATTCGTCAGTCAATTTCTATTTTTATTTCTCTTTTTCTTTTTTCCTTTATACGGACGTTTTAGTGGGTAAGCGTTATTTTTCAAATATTCAGAAAAAACAATCGCTAGTGGTTAAGGTGAGTTTCATTGGTTATTTAAGTGCTACCGGGTCGCAGGTTCATATCTTGCACCCAACAATTGTTTGGATGTTTTCTTTAATAATTTTCTATATTTTTTTTGTGTAAATTACTTTATTTAAATAATTTACCGCAGTAAAAAAGTATCGAATTTATTATTTACGATATAGTCGTTTTTATAACTACAAAGCTTAGTCTTTACTTTTGATGTGTCTTTTTATTTTACGTTTCAGTTTCCAGACATAATAGTTTTTCTATTTATGTTTCAATCTCCAAACCGATCTGCAATAACTTTATACGTTTCTTTAATGTACTTACACGTTTATGTCACTGTCACAACGCGTGTAACGAATTTCAGAAAGATGCCTTTAACCACATGAATAAAATCGTATGACTCTGTCGTAACGCGCGGGTGAAAACACGCGGGTGAAAAAACTCGTTACTCATATTAATCATCACGCTTAATGTCATAGTGGGCAAGTATGACTTTTTCTCCAAATCATCCGTCTTGGATATATTCAGAAGACTTATTGATTGTTTTATTATTCCTTCAAAAGTTCAAGATTCTATCCATTTACTTCAGTTCACAACCTCAGGTTTCAATGCCTTCTACTTCAACTGCACAAACCCATTACGATTATGAAGTTTTTCTAAGCTTCAGAGGTAAAGACACTCGTAACTCTTTCACAGATCATCTTTATACAGCATTATGTCAAGCGGGAATCAAGACTTTCAGGGATGACGATGAAATCCGTGAAGGTCAAGAACCGAAGCCAGAAATCGAGCGATCAATAAGAAACTCTAAAGCTTATATAATTGTGTTTTCAAAGAACTTTGCAAATTCAAGATGGTGCCTTGATGAGCTTTGGTTGATCCTCAGGCAAAAGAGCAAAGGATGTCATTTCGTTTTACCTGTGTTTTATGGAGTTGATCCTTCAGATGTCAGGAACCAACGAGGAAGTTTCACGATTGGATCGAAAGATGGAGCTGAAGGTTTGAAATGGACAAAGGATAATGTGAAAAGATGGAAAGAAGCTCTTACAGAAGTTGCTGATATGAAAGGGATGGTTGTTTCAGGGTTAGTACTTTACTACTTTAATATCTGTTTATACATGTTTATATTGAAACAGTTAGTGGGAAGTTGAGTAATAGTGAAATTCTTGATCTGATGTGCATATTTTTTTTCTTCTTTTGGTCAGGTATGAAACCGCCTGTATTCGAAATATAGTTGAAAAAGTTCACTGTGAACTAGGATTAAGATTGCACAGCATCTCGACCGGTCTAACAGGAATAGAGGCACGAGCTAAAGGTATTAATTCCTGGTTGAGATACGAGCATCCTGATTCTTCAGTTTTAGCGATTTGCGGTATGGGAGGAAGTGGCAAGACGACACTCGCTAAACATGTTTATTATGCAAACAAGGAAAATTTTGATAGTAGTAGTTTAGTTGAAGATATTGACAGGCAACCTGGAGGTTTGCTTGGTGTACAGAAGCAACTTCTCAGGGATATTTCTGGAAATAATAATTTGATTGTATCGAATGCTTTTGAGGGAGCAGTTCATCTTGAAAAGGCTATACATACGAATAGGGTGCTTATTGTTGTTGATGACATTGATGATAAAGATAAACTAAGCATTATATTTGGAACAAAGGTGTTCCACACACAAAGCAAGATCATCATAACAACAAGGTTTCTGAATATAAATACATGGTTTGAGTCTATATCTTGGGGGTGCCATGTCTATGACATTGAACTGTTGAATGGTCATGAATCGTTGGAGCTCTTAAGTTGTCATGCCTTTGGATCCAAAATTCCTATGGAAGGTTTCAAGGAGTCTGCAATAAAGTTAGCACAATATTGTGGAGGAAATCCGCTAGCTCTTAAAGTATTGGGTTCTTCTCTATCTCATACTACTCAAGACCGGTTGACAAGAAATGACATGATAGATGTTTGGAGAAGTAGAACGAATTCACTGAATTCATTAGAAGGAAATCTTGATCGTAAAATCCAAGATGTATTGCAAAAGAGTTTTGAATCCTTGCCATGTGATAATCACAAAGAGTTGTTTCTCCATATTGCTTGTTTGTTTGTTGGTGAAGATGCATCACATGTGGAAATGATATTGGAGAACGACTATCATGCAAAATTTGGGATAATGACCCTCATTAACAGATGCCTTCTTACATATTCAAGAAATGGTCTTAAACTGGCGATGCATAAACTCCTTCAAGATTTGGCAAGAAAGATAGTCCGTAACGAGTCCAAAGATCCTTCAAAACATAGCAGGGTCTGGCGTCAGGATGAATCTTATCGTTTGATGAGTAAAGGAGATGTAATATACTTCTTTGTGTGCATTTTTAAGCTGAATTCCTATTTTACAACCTTTTTATTGGTGTTAATTAATTTCATGTCTTTCTTTATTAGGGTTCAGAGACAATTGAAGGTCTTGCACTCGACATGCTAAAGTTTAAAGAAGGCAAGATATTAGAGGTAAGTCAAATAAGTAAATTTATGTTTGGTACTTGAAAAGAATGGTAAAAATTCTCCATATTGTAATTCTAGTACATTAAAATGGGCGGAAATTTGTCATACATATTTGTCCTAACAGCCTTCTTCAACAATTTTGTAGTTGTTTAATGAAATTGGCCAATAATAAGCTAATGTTCATCACGAGTGTTTTAATGAAATTGGCCAACAGTAAGGAATTAGTAATAATGTGTATGTATGTGTATATTTTAGGGATGAATGCTTTGTATGCTTGTATATATATATTTCCTAGTTTTGTTTAGTTCTATTACATGTACTCCCGTATATATATTTTGATTGGAATAATGGAATGATCATTAAGAATTCAAACCTCTTTATGGTATTAGATCTAACCCTTAGCTCTATATGAATAGCTTTCACAACCACCGCATTAGACTACGGGTCTCCAATCTAAACTCCCAAAGTTTGTTGATCACAACTTCCTAGAAACTAACATATCCCCCTATCTTTGTGCAACCATACCCTTTACCACCAACCAACCCTACTATAACAACACATCCTCACCCCCCTCCTTTTTTCCTACGACTCAATCTTTGCTGGCATCCCTCACACTCCCATTACACCTTAATCACCACCTTCCTAAGTCCTCACCCCCTCCAACCTACACCTACTAGCATCGAAATCATTGACTCCTTGTCACCACGACTGCCCAACGCTCTTCAACTCTAGCCGCCACCTCCACTGCCTTCCATCATCACTAACAAGAGCTGCCACCATTACATCTACACCATATGTTTGACCATAAATAAGAAGTCCTATCTCCATACAACTACCCTCATTGTCCCTACCTCAATCCATCCACATGATGGTCACCGCACCCGAGATGGAACAATAAAACATGTTGTACCATTTACCTTACACACACTCACCTTTACACCTTTACATAAATCCCACTTAGCCACGTTATCATATCTAAAGTGGCTTGTAACTATGAACGAAGAGTATAAAGCATTAATGGATAAGGAAACATAGGATTAGTTAACCCTCCACCTGATGCACATATACGATGTATGTGGCTTTTCCAACACAAGTTTCATGGATGTGGCACTTTACAACCTTACAAGGCCTAATTAGGTATTAATGGTAAATCCTAGCAAGCTGGTGTTGATTGTGACGGAGTTTTTAGCCTAGTGGTCCAACCTACCATAATTGCTAGTGTACTCAGTTTAGTAGTTTCGTGGGTTGATAATAAATCAACTCGACGTGAAAAGTGCTTTCTTACACTATTTTTAAATGAAATAGAATGCATCACCAACCACCTAGCTTCAAGGATCCATAAAAAAACATGGTTATGTTTGTCGTTTGCGTAAGTCATTATACGACCTTAAGCGTAAGTCATTATACGACCTTAAACAAGCTCCTCGGGTTTGCTTATTCATGCATGATCCATTGATCATCATTAACATTGTTTTCATTTCCTTAAACGGATACTGCATTATCTCAAAGGCAGGAATGACCACTACTTACTCATCAGTCGCTACAAGCCTTATGTGCTCATAACATACTTCGATGCTGACACTGCCCGGGGGGGGGGGGGGGGGTACCTGGACTCTCGATGATCCACCCCTCGGCTCTCGGTATTATGTAGTTCTTGGATATAATCTTGTCTCTTGGTCTTCTAAATGACATGCAACTATTTTTCTCTCCGTGCTAAAGCCGCATATCGAGGGGCTGCTAATGCCATTGTTGAAACAAGCTGGTTATGAAATTTATTTACCGGACTTTATGTCACACTCGTAAGGCTACAATAGTGTATTGTGATAACATATCAACAACGTACCTCTTAGAAAATCCGATGCAATATCAAGGAACTAAGCATGAGGAACTTGATATTCATTTGTGCCTTAGTAGGTAAAACTTGGGTGATCTCCGTGTACTCGACATCCTGATTACCAATACGTGGATATTTTTACAAAGGGATTGCCATGCCAACTCTTTCATCAATTCATCGCTTTAAATTCAGTTTGCGCATCTAGTACTTTCCTGCTCATACGAAGGGGTGTATTAACATGTATACATGTGTATATACTAGGGATGAATATTTTGTATCCTTGTATTTATCAATTTCTTAGTCTAGCTCAGTTTTGGTACATGTAACCGTGCATATATATTTTTATTGGAATAATAGAATGATCATTGAGAATTTAAACCTCTTTAATTAATTATTAGAATTTGTTCACTGGTGTGGAGCCATAATTACCATAACGGTTGATTGGCTATGTCCTTATCATTGGCGCATGCCCTTAATTGCAACTCAAATTGAAATCAGATGGTGCGAATCTGTTTTTGTTCTCTTTTCCTGTTCATAAAAAACGATTGCTTCAAATCCTATTAAATTGAAAGAAGAAATAGTTTTGAAATTTCTTTGTGGCTTGTTTGTCACTGAAAGAAATTTTTTATCATATTTGTTTTGTGGTTAACAATCAATAGTTACATTCAAGCTATAACACTTCAAAGAAAATTTTGAATATATCTGTTTGGTTTATGGTTTTTAAACCCAATTGTTTTGTCACTTTTCTCAATTTGACATTCTAGTTTACAGGGGCAATTTTTTGAATTAGGTGAGCATTAGAGACTTCATCTTCTAATGGGTTAAGAATAACTGTATCTCATGGAAGCGGGTTATTTTATATATTATTTTTACCTTGTGTGCCTTTTCCTTCATCCTCCAAAGGTTGCAAAATATTTCTTATCTAATTGCTGGAACTTTTAATGAGTAGTTTACAACAATAACAGTAAGGCATGGTACTTTAATTATGTTCATGCTAAATTTACAGACATTTAAAACAAGCTCCCTTGTAAAGATGAAGAGCCTAAAATTTCTGTATCTTAGAGGAGTGAAACTCACCGGGTCCTATGAGAATTTTCCAGACTTAAGATGGTTGAGGTGGCGTGGATGTAGTTTGAACATAATCCCCCCAGGCCTATTGATGAACAGCTTGGTGGCTATAGATATGAGTCATGGAGACTTGGAAAAGTTTGAACTCCCCATGGTATAAGATGAGGAATTAAATCTTGTGTTTATCACTTGACCTTTTAGCTTCATAGTTCTAGACAATCTTTATTTGAATACGTGGTAATAAATTCGACTGACTTGCAATTCTTGGAACAGGCTCTTAATTCGCTCAAGATTCTAGATCTTTCTTGCTCTTACAAACTTGTCAGCATCTGTGATCTCGACCGACTCCCTAAACTTGTGGATTTGGTCCTTTTTGGTTGTACTAGTTTGACTAATGTTTGTAAAACCATAGAAGACCTTTATAATCTTACTTTCTTAAACTTTGCAAGGTGCCCTAAACTGTTAAAGACTTTGTTTATTTATGGAGGATTTGCAGAACAACCTTTGTTTTCCTTACCACAATCATTATCTGGATGGAGTCTAGCTAGCAATCCATTTGAGATCCTGCCTAATTACATTGACCTTAAAATGCTTCAGTACCTTAACTTGAATAGTTGTCCAAACCTCAAGTCTCTCCCGTGTCTTACAAATACGCTAAAGGAGTTGAATGTAGATTGGTGTACATCACTGGAAAAAATTACATTCCAATCAGCTAGGTTCACTCTAGAGAAGCTTGACTATGATGGCTGTTTTAAACTTTGTGAAATTGAAGGACTTTTTAAGTTAGTGTCCATAGCAAAACTTGATGAAGCTGATCTAGAACATATGCGATGGATTAAAGCGTATCAAGATCATAAGGTTGACTTGGTTGGTGATGTGATCACCGAAGGCAGAACTTTTAATACCCAGGTTATCTCTCTGCCTTAGAGTCTCAGTTTCTCTCAAATGTCCATCAAATTGTCTAATGCATGATGAAGTAATTGAAATTTTTGTGTACACAGATGCATGCAGAAGCACACAAAGCACATCTATACCCTGGCAAGAAAAAATATTTATCTATGATCAAGTAACTAAATTTTTTGTGTGCAATATAGATGTTGTTTGAATATGGTATAAGGAGCACCTATCTGCAAGGCATAAAGGATCAAAGCATGATGAGACTTGATTATACGTCATCATCCAGATTCTTATCCTTTCGTGTGCCTATGCATCCAAATAAGAACAGGATCCAAGGATTGAATGTAACGTTCTTATACAGATCACCAGATGATGATGATAAAGATATGTTGCCTCCTCTCGCGAAAATCAGTAACATAACCAAAGAACTTACTTGGGTATACAACCCGGTGGTGTTTTGCCAACCCATAGTTGATGAAGAGGTTGCGTGGTTAAGCAATTGGCCAATTGGAGACATATTAGATGTTGGTGATGAAGTTCATGTGAATATATTTTTGGACAAAAAGGTGTTAATAGTAAAAGAGTGCGGTGCGAGGCTTGTGTATATGGATGATGGTGAGGTAAAGAGAGAAAATAAGTTTGAATGGATGAAACAAGAAGAAGTGATCGGAGGAGATCTGTCTTTATTCGAGGTCACCAAAGGAGGCTACTATCTTTGTCGCATTGATTTCTTTCGGTCAAGGACCCCTGATGTGTTGAAAAAGTTGTTTGGTGATAACAGTCTATATACAGGTAACTTCCTAGGGGTTTGAAGTGATTGTGGATGTTTACAGTTGATATTAAGCTATAAATAATGATAACACTAGCTTATTTTCATAGATTCACGACGATGGAGACCGTCTTCTCAACCAGTATCAGCAGTCTATCCGGAGGTGAATGCTTTTCGGAATCCCAATCGCTATGTAAGTGTTTCCCATTATTTTTGTCACAAATCAGCATCATATGTCTGTGATACCAATAATATTCTTTATGTTAAATCCCTTGGTCATAAATTAACTCATCACAAATAATGATCTGATGTCATTTGACTGTGCAAAAAAGATTCAAGGTTGACCATAAAAGTTCTACCTTTTATTTACAGGTATTAAGATAGTATAGCTTAGGATTTATTGGGTTATTAATTGATGTAATTATTATAGTTCTTGGGGGGTTAAAAAGACACTATTCTTCAGTAGTTTGTTGATTCTTGATTCTGTTGTTTAATCCTATATTTATATGTAAATTTCAGAAAATTGAAGTTGAGTTGGGAGTGAACTTTAACAATGAAAGTGAAACCGACAAGATAGGAAAGGCGGTATCAAGTCTTGTGGGTGTTGAATCTGTTTCCACTCACAAAGAAATAGGAAGATTATTTGTTGTTGGGTGTATTGATCCTCAAGCAGTAGCAATGTGTGTAAGGGAATTTGAGAAGATGGTTCAGGTCTTAGCTTATACCTATTATGGGAACGGTTGAAGTATTGCATGCCATGTTCAATAATGTTGAGCACATAACCTTATTTTACTTCCACCACACAGTAATATCAAATTCATGAGCCCTAGGTAAAAGAGATATTTTAAAGTACTGATCAAGCTTTGACTTTGACTTTGACTGCTGACTTGTAGTCCCCACGATACATGTGTTGAAGTCAGTCAACCCGAGCCCATTTGCGTGATTACCATCCTCCATTGTCACACCGCCGACAGAACCTAACCCATGCCCATCGTTTGTTGGTTCCATGTAAGCAGGGGTGATTGGTGATGAAAGTGTTATGTATTTGAGGAAAAAGGTGACATATTCCCTCATAGACTATATTAATAAAGCTACTGGCCTTGTCCCCGTAAATCTTTGCTACACTAGCACAATTCATCATGAACCACGGGTCCATTACAACCGTGAAATAAAAAAACAGCTTTTCTGGTACCTCGTGGCCGTCTAAACATATATACTGTGCAGGTTAGTTCTTTTCACTTAATTTGAATTTGTAAAATTATAGTTTTCACCTGGTAACCAGATGTTTGTTTGTGCAGTCCGTAGGCAGGTGCTATATAGACATGGGAGTGGACTATATACACAAGCTTGCTAGTGCCGGATGTATTAGTTTTTAGTCTGTTCAACGATAATTGTGATTCTAAATGATGAACGATAGCAGGTCATGCTCCTTTATTGAAGTTGATCATAATTAGTTTGAATGTGAAAAATCAAGAGAATTTTAATAAGAGCTTTTGGGAGTTTTTTATTATGTTATGAGTCTTTTGATTAGTTTTTTTACTTAGTATGTTTTTCTTTAATTAGTTTGTGTTGGCAAGTTGATTTAGCAATTAGTATTTGAGTAGGATGGAGGCTTATTTTGCTAGTTTTTCTAGTATATATAGGTAGTCTTTGGGTTATGTATTTAGTATGAGAAAGTTATTATATATTCAAGATGGTTTTAATTTCCGGTGATTTTTATTCATGTTTGATGTGTTCTTGTCAATAAACTACCAAGTATTAAATGAAGATCAATGGTATAAACCATAAATCGGTTAAAATGGATAGTTTGGTGATATATCACCAACATTGTTATTAGCTCCAATATAAGGGTGGGGTTATGCTTATCCAATGGTGAAGCTTTCACCATTGGAAATTAACATTGGTAATGTAGGTCTTTTGAGCATCGTTTTAAAAAGTACTAACCGTGTTGCCTAGTTACAAAATTGAGAATTTGAGGTAACGATAATGGGTTACATTAGAGATATACCATGTATGTCAGCTAAAGTAGATTAGCATGTATGAATGTCAAATGACCAAAATGCCCTTTTGGGCATTGGGTAGGGTATGAAGTATCAAACAGGTCGTTTGGGTCATAATGAGCCAAACGACACGGATACTATTGAGAACAACATTTGGGTTCGTTGGGGTTTTAAGTTAAAAATCATTTGGGTATTGGCTACAACATGGGTGTAGCTGGAATTGGGTTGGAATATCGAGAAAACAGAAAACATATGCGAAAAACAGGCTGCTGATGCAGACCTAGCGTACCAAACGCTGCAGACAGCGTATGGTACACTGGAAGGGAACTGTGGTACACTGGTTAATGCGTACCATACGCTGGCTTCAGCATATGGTACGCTGGTTCCAGTGTACCACAACTGAATTCAGGTTCGTTTAGGTCAGATTCGATATTTAAACGTCGTCTAATGCGTACGAACAAATTGGTTAAATGGTTAGGGGTAAAAACGGCCTTAGAGGTCTTAGATACTGAAACTTTGTATTTTAAATGTGCTAGACTCAAAGAATGGTTATAACTGTTTAAAGGTTTAACAAGATTTAATGATATAACGGGGGATAGTACTAAGTAACCACTTAGACCCTCCAACTGCTGACCATGAAACTGGGAATGACATACGTGATAATAAATGCGTTAACGGATAAGTTATTTATATTCGTGTTAATTGTATAATTACATGTCAAGTGCATTGTGACTAATTGTTATGGTAATTCCCATGACAGGTATTAGATGATCGACTAAAGGACGAGGATCAAGCTGCTGAAGAGCCGAATGTAACCAAACCGAGCAAGCTTCCGCAATAGTTATAGTTGGTAAAGTTTTGATTAGCTCAAGATTTTAGGTCCTAACACAAGTGTTAATTACGTTTAATATAGTATTATCGGGTTAGGATCTTACAAGCGGTATCAAACCTAAAGGTTAAAGGTTTGATGCTCGGTTCGAGGCTTGATCATAGAATCCGGTAAGTACCTTGCGTGATAATGATCATGTATGATAGAAAGTTTTTGTAAATATATCGATATAACTACTTGGGTTGACAAGTATCCTGATATGCCTTGTATAATAGTAAAGGCTTATATGATGTGTAATGTGCTAATTCCATTTGAAAATTTTGTAGTGCATTGTTCACGTTTTGATGCTAGGAGGAATCCGATGATTCCACCCGAGGGATAGTGGAAGGATAAGAAGCATGGCAAGAGACCATGCTCATCAATGACTTAAACCGGTAATAAGTCGCAGTAATGGTAGAAATGTAATGATAAAGGTTGAACATGTCACACCCCAACCGACGGCGGTGTACGTCAGGGCGTGATGAGACTGTTCTGTAACTCATGGCAAACTAATATTGAAATAAACATTAATTAATTAAATGTCACATTACAAATTGTGCAAACGTAATTAATAAAAAATCATAGTAAATACAATTGTTCAATTTAAAATATCTAGGTCCAAGCTCTTAAGTGTCATCAAATAAAACTTCACTGATTTTCACCTGAAAAATGTTAGAAAATAATGGTCAACAATATGAATTGTTGGTGAGTTAACGTAGGTTTAGCATGCAATAAAACATTTAAGTACATATCATAGTTAGCGTTTAAATAAGGCAAACACGTAAGATGTCGCATGATAATACACGTACAATCAAACCAACTTATATGTAAATGTGTATGTAGTTCAAACCTGCAGGTGAACCATGTAAATGAACCAAGTCTCAACCTGAAGAGAGTCCTAAATGTAAATATGTATGTATGTTCGGTTTCCATCCTATGGCCATATATGTACTAACGGTGGCTTGAAACTCAAGTTAATGATTGTCCAAGATAATGTATTATCCCTACTAATTCATACAAATATTTACACAAAATATAAACACACAACACATGAACAATGTATTTTGAAATGTAAATATAAATGAAAAAGTGTTAATGAAACTTGTAACATGTTCCGCCCTCAAAATGTAAAAAGGTAAAAGAGGGCTATGAAAAACTCACCTGAATGGTTTGAAGTTTGAACGACTAACAAACGCGCGAGATTAACCTAAACTAAAACGTTTTGACTTAGAGTTTGGAACCAGTTTCTTAGGCGTTGGGACCTGGTTACCACGGGGGAGTCTCACCTATCGGACGATCATGGATAGTTTTTTATTTACTCTCGGGTTTGTCAAGTTTAAGGGTAGTGTTCAGCCTTATGCTTGCTGGTTGTTTTGTTCATGTTTTTCCTTTATTTGGTGGCTTTTTAAGGTATGTTTTGTTTGGTGTTCTTACTTTTAAGCATTGGGAATGCCCAATGCTTAAACTAGTATGATATGTCTGTCATGCTACTTGGTTTGTATTGTTTTTGTTGAAGTATAGTAATATAATCATCGGGGTATCCTTTTACCCAAAAAAAAGAATACAATATAAATGAAACGAGTTGGGTTCGGGTTCGGGTTCGGGTCTTGTTTAATAAAAGGTAACTTCGTAATTTATTTAAATGTAGTTAAGTATTTGATTAGAATGGTTTTTAAAATAAGTCATTACATATAATATTTGTTATTTCGAAATCAACCATTTCGTATTGTTTATAAAGTTTAAGCTACTATTTGTTTTATAAAAGTTTAGTGCCCCTTTTTAATTGGTTTTTAAGGATATATATATTCTTTTATCGAGATTCATATTGTTATTTTTTTCTATAAAATATATATTTATATTCTGGTTTATAAAATATATAAAAAAGTACATATATATATATATATATATATATATATATATATATATATATATATATATATATATATATATATATATATATATATATGTACTTATATATTTGAGTGATGTAGGATAATATGAGTGGTTATAAAATATTTTGGTGAAGATATGTTAATATATATGTTTGTTTAAATATATATGTGTTAGTCGCTCTAAGACGGTTAGAGGAGTGGCGAGCAGCTCTTGAGAGCAAAGGTTTAAGGGTTAGTCGCTCTAAGACATAGTACCTTCATTGCAATTTTAGTGGCGCGGTTGACATTGAGGACACTCCGATCACCATTGTGGGTCAGGTAGTTTTTCGCAGGTAACGAAGTTCAGGTATTTAGGATCATTTGTACAACGAGATGGTGAGATAGACAATGATGTAGCCCATCGCATCCAGGTAGGTCGGTGTAGGTGGAGGGCAGCCACTGGGGCATTATGCGATGAGAGGTTTCCAACTAAATTAAAGGAAAAATTTTATAGAGTGGCAGTTAGATCGGCTATGTTGTATGGAACAGAAAGTTGGGCTATCAAGAAGACACAAGTACGCAAGATGGAGGTAGCAGAGATGAGATGCTAAGGTGGATGTGTGGAGTCACAAGGTTAGATCGAATAAGAAATAAGGTTATTAGGGAAAACTTAGGAGTGTTCAGTATTTCCGATAAGATGAGGGAGGTGAGATTGAGATGGTTTGGGCATGTGAAGAGGAGACAGATGACAATGCCTGTTAGAGTAGTGGAAGCCCTCACGGTGGAAGGGAGGAGTAGTAGAGGCAGACCAAAACTGATTTGGAAGGACTGGATTAGGCAAGATTTGTTAGAGTTACATCTCTCTGAGGACGTGATTCAATATATGAATTTGTGGAGATGTAGGAAAAAGGGTAAGGATTCTTAGGAAGATCGTACGTATGGTATTAGTCGTTTCTAGGGGCATAGATCGGGGTCACTTGAGATTGGCTGTGCATGCCTTACCGGATTAGGCAATATTTGTTAGAGTTACATCTCTATGAGGACATGATCCAAGATAGGAATTTGTGGAGATGTAGGACAAAGGCTAAGGATTCTTAGGAAGATCGTACGTATGGTATTAGTCGTTTCTTGGGGCATAGATCGGGGTCACTTGAGATTGGCTGTGCATGACTTTAGCTATCTGTTTATGTCTTTATGCGGTTTCATGAGATCATATCTATGTCTATGTTATTATGTTACTCTCGCACCGCTTCTTTTATTGCTTAGTAGTCCTCTGTTTGTATATTTTCTTTCTGGTTGTTGGTTTTTGTTTCATTTTTGTGCCGAGGGTCTATCTGGAAGCAGCCTTTCTATCCTTAGGTTAGAGGTAAAGCTTGCCCACATCCCACCCTCCCAAGACCCTACCAATAGACACTATTGGTGGGATTTACTGGGTATGATTGATTGATTGATTGGTTAAATATATATATGTGTAATAATAATAAAAATAAAACGGGACGGGGTGGCCTGGGCTCGAACCCGCACCCGTGCGGTATAACCCGTGAGTGGCACCTGTATTTGGTTAAACAATGTATCGCCTCAAACTTAAACACATTCAGGAATGCTTTGGTTTGGTTTAAAGTGAAATAAATGACATATGGTGGAGTATGTGATTCGAACTCGGGTCTCCAGTTTGAAACCCTTCAATATCTTAAACATGCCACTGGAGCAACTTGATTATTACTGAAAACCATCCATTCAAATTATATAAAAAAACATTACATGTGTTCATCCCCAACCTTAGAACCCTAGAAACTTAAAATCAAACCAATTAGCCACTATCAATGGAAATTAACAGAAGGGTTTGATAAAGAATGGAAAGGCTAGAAAAAGCCCTAAAGAATCATACCCTAATGATGAACGGTGGAGGATAATTTGATAGCTGGAGATGAAAAGTTTTGTTCCTCAAATTGAAGGTTCCAGAGAGAGTTTGAGAGAAATTAGATAGAGGGAAAATGATTAAGAGAGTGGAATGAGACGATATTTGGTTTCGATTATGGCCGAAACATATGAAAACGTAAAAATTTGTTAATGGTTATTATTGGTTTCGGTTACATTTTGATTGCACTCGTTTAAACGCGTTTTATCCGAATTAAACTTATTCTAACTTTTTATAATAGTGGAGATTAATATCTGGGACGATTTTTAGGTTCAAAAATTTGGGTTTAAATGGGTTTAGTGCCTCGCTGGAGTTTCGCCGGCGACGACGGCGCATGTCGCCGGAAAAACGAACGGGAAGGGGGTTGGTTTGGGATTTGAATTCAAATTTTCATTTTAACCCCCTTCACTCTCCATTACTTACATTTTCAGCTTAAACTTTATTAGAACTTAATTTTAATTTCTTTTTTTTATAATAGTTTAATAAAACTTTATATAAGCAGGAGCATATAAATATTTATTTTTACAAAATAAACTTTATAAATTTTTAATTAGTATTTTATGTGTATGTATTGAAGAGAACTTATATATGTACATAGTTTTGTAAATGTATGTAATAGGTTTTGCATAAATGTTTATGACGCGATCGGTCGAGATGGATTAGATTACGCTCGAAACAAATAATTGAGAAAAACTCGTAACTATAGTGTTTCAAGTTTGAATTGAAAATACTGGATATTACAATAAGCCTTTTTCTCTGCATCATATAGTTTACGTTCTGCCTCAGTCATTTCTAGTAAAGTCTTTTCAACACCCCAGCAGTACGTGGTCCCGAATACCCAGTCTCAAGTTCCACACATAAGTTTGTATCAACCACATCCAAGTAAATTTGGAATCTTCCTTTCCACTGCGGGTAATCTTCAAGTGATAGCAATTTTGGTGATTTGTTCGAGTTTCCAGTCTCGCTTTCTATGATCAAAATCCTTTGAAGTTTGCTATTTTGACTCATTGTTAATGATTTTAATTAACTAGACAAAGAAAGTGTGAAAATTGGTAAAATCTAAGTTTAATTCCAAACAACCTATATCATGCGAATAGGAACCTATTCGTGCGAATGAAACAGTTTGATCCGTATGAATGAGTGAATTCAAGCAAACAGGATGGACCAGTCGTGCGAATGAAGATAGAAATGAATCTTATCGTGCGAATGTTCTATTCGTGTGAATGGACTCAGTCGTATGATTTCATTCGTACAAATGAAATGCAGCTGTAAACACCCTAGTTGCGGCCGTGTGTTCAACCATTTCAAAAAGTTGATGATATTGACTGATTTTTGGTTGTAAAAGATGGTTTTCAATGTCGATGTGATGATTTGACACTAAAACACCGTTTTTGAACCGAAAAAACACGTTAAAGTTTAAAGCTTTATGAAAATGACCCGTTAAGAAAAGTTTAATCGAATCTCAAACGAAGAATCCAGAGACGAGGATCTAATACCACTTGTTAGGATGGAGAATTTGATATTGATTCTAGTCGATTCTCCGTTCTTGACCAAGTCGTATAGTGCGGAATCCTCTACGACTTAGCGATTTGATCTTAATGACACCCAGAAAGATAAACACTAAGTAATATCTTTCAGAGATAACCACTAAGGTCAATATAGCTCAGAAATATGTGTAAGCTTATGTGCTAGGCTTATGACACGGTTATAAGTATGAATGGCATGAAAGGTTGGTCAAAGCACTACCTTATATCCTTGGCTGTGATGTGATGAATTATGTTTGTACCTCCGGTGCTTCTGTGTAATGTGAGTATATGGATAACCTACTCTTAGGTTTAAATGCTTTCCTAAAATGGCTTTAAAACTAGAACTCACTCAGCGAAGGTGACTTTGTATGCATGTTAGATTATGCGGGATCTGACGCAGAGCTTGGAAGGGCGAGAGATAGTGATAGCTCGAGACTGGCATAGTGAAGGAGAAAAGTTTAGTTAATCCTTGTATCTTTGGGAAATGGTTGTATAATTGTTGTGAAGGGTTTTTATAGACAAGGATTTTGATATGTAATTCCGCTGCTAAATGAAAAGTTTTAGTTTATACTGATTTCATGCTTATGGATACTAGTTGTGACGTTTGCCGGAAGGCGGGCGTTATAAATGAGGTTTTTAGATTTTACAGATAGATCTAGAAGGGATTAAAGCAAAGATAGAAGGCAATGAGGTTTCTGAAACTGTACAGGTCAGTCTTTTTAACACAACTTTAACAGATAAAAATTAATGTATTCTTAGTGATAATATGATAAATGTAGGAAATAGGTTCACTTTTATATTAAAAAATAATAATTCTAACGATACTCTCGTTAGCCATGAGAAATACTTTGTACAATACGTTTACAAATACGACAAAAAAATAAATATAAATAATATTTGTGTACCAAACTTGATTCGAACAAACGTCTTTAGTATATACTCCAACGAGTCTTCATATAAAATTCTTGACACGAGTTTTCATCACGTTTGAATCTTCAACTATACCCCTTGACTACAACAAATAACAAACAAAAGATTGACGGTTGTGGTTGAGGATCGTGTTAGACACGGGTCCCTTAAAACAGATTTCGCGTCTCTACTCAAGACAACGCGTCTGTCTCCCATGGTACAACAGCCAAAACAGTATGTACTGCTGGAGAGTGCCTCGACCCGAGAGATCAATGGGTAAAACATGTGTTATGATGTTATGTGGAAAATGTTAAAGATGATGGTGTATGAAAAACAATTTAGAGAGTGCTCCTCTCTAAATTTCGATAAAACTTGTTGAATCTAAAAAGAATAAATTTCTTTTTTTTTATTTTTCGTCATCATGAGTTTGTTTCTATACTCATGCTAATAAGTTCATATTAATGTGAGTTTTATGATTCACAACCAAAACTCCCATTTGATTTATGAAATGTTTTATGGGACCAAATTAAAACTCTCATTTTATTCATGACAAGCTAATACCAATTTTAATAAAATTATGATCCATAATAGACATTCATAATATTTATTAAAAGACTTGGTCAACATAAAACATCCATGTTAATCAATACATGGCTTTATTAGCATTATGCAAGAAATTACAAAATTTCCTACGATAATCACCCAAGTTTTACTTTCTTCATTTCGACCACTCAACTTCGAGCATCGATATCTAATTCATCTTAGCTTCAGTTTGGACACGATATAGTTCAACGAGAACTTAAACCAATAAATAAATAATTATTTATATAACAAATATATAAATATAATTATGTTGTGTCCAAAATTCCAACAATCCCCCACATGAATGGAGATCGATCAAAACACACAAAATTCCCAATGAAAACTCGACAGTTGAGTCTCGCGGGATAGGTTGGTGTTCCCATTGAACCTTCCTTTATGAAGCATATTTAGCCTACTGGTGGTGTGTAGACGTGATGTCTTTGAACAGACCCCTTTTGGTGTAGACGACAATATACATTCACACAAGACTCTCTCTAGTCGGGCACATCCCCTCATTGTCGTATCCGTTATGGTCATGGATCACTATCCTGGTTCTGCGAGAGCTCTAGGATTTGCGCCACCCCACAAATCCATTCAAAGCGACCCCACTTCTCTCTAACATAGGTGATTCCATGAATCATTAAAAGCATTATGGTTATATTGATTCCCACAATCATTTAACCTGAATATGCTTAACCTTTCCTTGGTCACTGGTTCAGGGTACTCCCCCAGAGTGAATGGACTAGGAAGTTCGTGACTCCCTTTTTGTTTTAGGGTACTCCCCTATAGTGACTTCGTTGGTCATATGATTAAGTTGTCCTATTGAACCTAGATCTTGGGATCTCCAGTCAACTAGGTTAGGTTTCCCTCATATTCCCCTTTTTTTCTACAGGCTTTAGTCCAATTCCTCTCTATCTCATCTCGTTTCAACCCACTGGTTGTTTGGATCCAAAATTATTATCTATCACTTTGTCAAGTCGATATAGATAACTTCAATCGAGATAAGTTTTCATGATGTGTTCTTAACTCGTAAGTTAGTAATGTCTTTTGTGAAACTTCTAAGTGTATTTAAAGAATACAATTCTTATTTCAATACGAACACATCTCCTTTATGTCTTTGGTAGTAGACATCTATCAAGATTCTAAATCTAGCCAATTAGAATTTGAGTCTATCATAGACTTCTTATGACCTTTGTGTACTACACTAGATCATGTGTTTGCAATATCTTTGGATTGTCAAAATCCATATTGCAAACATTTCATTTTCAAATGCAAGAAACCCTCACATTTAAGTGTTATTAGATAACATCCATATAAGGTAATGAAAGGTTCTCCCTTTCTAAATATGTTTGAGAAAACTTCTCACAAAACCATTTCTACATACCCTAAAGGGTTGTTTCTAAAATGGCATCTCCCCCACATTTCTTGCAATTTGATTTCAAAGTGAGGTTTGCTATCGGACAAACCTAAAAAACTGAGTCCTCCTCATTAATCTTTGTATACTAGAAAACATTATCTAGTTAGTTAAGTTTTCCATAGGTTATATCAACCTCCTTGAACCGAATGAATATCCTCTTTCAACTTTATCTATACATAATTGACCTCCTTAGAGCATCATAATTGATAAGTACTAGGCTAGCATGCTTTAGACTACAGTACTTTAGCATGTGAACAGAAGATGCATAATTCTGATCCTTCACATGTAAGGCCCCGTTCCCGGGACGCCTACAGTTGGTCATTCATCGGACATAAAACATATAATTGCATGTATAGTTCATAAAACGTTGCAGCAGAAACATTAAACATCATTTTATCATAAAACTTTTGCAACAAAATACATCGTTGTTCAATTACAAAACATTTGTTCTTTACAATGCAAAAGCACTATGAATATGGATGCCATCCAAAATAAGCTGAGTAGTCGCCCCGTGCCATCCTCAGCAACTTTACCTGCCAACTAGAAACTCATAAAAAGTCAGCGTTGCTGAGTGAGTTCTAGTTTTATTATAAAACATACTTTACTTTCATATAAAACCGTTCGTTACAGTTGCATGATCACACATCATACGCACACATAGATAATATCATTATTATCTTCTTCATTCATTCATGCATTCATTCGTTCCATATAACTTTACTTGCGCATCGAACATCATCCGTACCAATACCATATGCTACACCCCGGTCAGTCCTAGCTACCGAGCCGAAGTCAATAAATGAACAGCTAAACGTATGCCACGGTACTAGGATAGCCGATCATTCATAGCTACTGGGCCGAAGTCAATAAATGAACAGCTAAACGTATGCCATAGTACTAGGGGTAAGCGGTAGAGGTTCTACATTAATGGTCAATCATAAAGAAGGACTCGTTATCCGATGCATGCAAGACGTTTCATTTCTTTCCACTTTACGTTACATAATACTTTATTTCATTCATTCATTCATTATCATAATACGTAAAGCCATAGGAAAGATAAACATACATGTTAAGGAACGTAAACATAAACATAAACATGCAGCATCATCATACATACGCATCAATCATACATCACGTCACACACAACATACCTACTATGCATCACACGCACCGCCATGCCTAACATCACACATAACGGCATACATATCATCATCATCATCATCATCATCATCATCATCATCATCATCATCATCATCATCATCATCATCATCATTAGCTCATCATCATACGTCGCCTTATACCGTCCATGCCCATCACATCATCGAGGAATTTCATCTCGCCCATCATCTCTCAAAGTCCCTCAAAACTCCTATGCGCATAAACCCTATTCGGGCGTACGGACACCCTCCAGTCGCATGGTCTTTAGGGCGACTGAACACTTAGGCGAATGGGCATCTATGCGAATGGACCCTATGCGAATGGACTATGGGCGAATGGACCTCTATGCGTACGGACTCTCAGTTGCATAGCCTTCATGCGTATGGCCTTCAGTCGCATGACTTCAGGCGTATGGGCTTCAGTCGCATACCCTTTGTGCGAATGAACCTCAGTCGCATGGCCTCTAGGCGCATGGACTTCAGTCGCATAACCTTTGTGCGAATGAACCTCAGTCGCACAATCTTTCAATCGCATGACTCCCAGCACATGAACTTCAGTCGCATGACCATCGTGTGTATGGACCTCAGTCGCATGGCAAGCGTGCGCATGGACCTCAGTCGCACTCCAATCGGCCGAATGGCCTCCATTCGCCCTCTAGTCGGTCGCTTAGCCCTAGCTGGTGCAGAATGCAGTTCACTCGACTGCAGCCGCGGGTTTCGGCCTCCAACCCCTTCCAAACCTCTTTTAAGCTCAAATCAACCATTCTAAACCTTAGGGAAACATAGCACGACCTCATTCAAGCATAATCAAGCAAGAAATCAAGCCTCAAATGCATCATACACATACATACATGCATAAAAACGGGTTTTTACCCAAAAACTCGAAAATAGGTTTTCAAATGTGTTCCAGCCCCAAAATCAGTTGAAAACGTGTAAAAGAGGGGTCCTAGAACTCACCTTAACGATCCCGACGAGTAGAGCTTCGATTTGACTCGCTCCACGTCGATTTCCACGCTCGAATCCACCCGAACCAACTTTTCTCCTCTTTTTCTCCTTCTCTTCTCCTCTCCTCTCTTGGCTGAAAATGGGAAGAATGGGGGTGTCTTCCCCCTTTTATACTCCCGTGCATCGAAGTTTCTCTCGTTGGCGGGTTTGGTCCCTCGACTTCGGTCTTTATTTCTTTTTCTTCTTTCGTCGGCTTCAAAGAAAATTTCCGGGCGTTACAAGTCCACCCCCCTTAAATAGGTTTCGTCCCCGAAACTTGTTACTCCTTAAACAACCGTGAACAATGCTAGCTCATCTCTTCTCCAGTTTCCCACGTATGCTCAGATCACTTCTTGTGCTTCCACTGTACGCGCACAAGTAGAACCACTCTATTACTCAGCCTCTTCTCCTTTCGATCGATGATTGCCACTGGTTGCCCCATCTAATTGAACCGTTCACCTACCTCGATATCATCTAGTGGGATAACCATATCTTCGTCCGCCAAACATTTGATCATATGAGATACGTGGAATATCAGGTGAATCTCACTTAGTTCCTCTAGTAGCTCCAAGCTAAAAGCTACCCTTTCCTACTCGAGCCACGGCTCAGAAAGGCCCTACGTACCTCGAGCTCAACTTGCCCCGCTTCCTGAACCGAATGATATCTTTCCAAGGTGAGACTCCCAGCATAACTCTATCACCCACCTGGAATTTAATCTGTCAACGTCTCTCATCGGCATACGACTTTTGCCTATCTTTAGGCTTTCTACCTCGTGAACCTTCGACAGTCAGGTGCAAAGGCTATAACCTTTCCCTCTACCTTAACACACATCCCAACCCCGATTTGGAAGCATCTGAATAAAACGCCAGATCCTCACTCCCATCGGGTAATGACAGAATGGGAGCTTGAATCAGTCTTGCCCTCGATTCATCGAACGCCTTCTCTTGAGCTTGACCCCCATGCAAGTTTCACATCTTTCTGGATCAACTTAGTTAGTGGAGAGGCGATCTTGGAGGAGTCTTGAATGAATCTTCTGTAGTAGCCCGCCAAACCCAAGAAACTACAAATCTCGGATGGTGTCTCAGAAAACTTCCATTGCATCACCGCCTCCACCCTTGCCGGTTCCGCCATAATCCCGTCGGGGTTCGCTACCTGACCCAAAACTGAACCTCGCGCAACCAGAATGCGCACGTGGAGAACTTTGGCATACATTTTCTTCCCTCTCAGCGTCTCCAACACCTCCCAAACGTGACGGCATGCTCCTCCTCGCTCTTCGAATAAATCAGGATATCTTCCATAAACCCAATCACTGATTTATCTAACATGGGTCGACACACTCGATTCATCCAATCCATAAAAGCATCTGGCGCATTGGTCAAACCATAAACATAATGAGAAAATTGTAGTGTCCATAATGCGTGCGAAGAGCTAGTTTAGGAATATCCTACTCCTTCACCTTCAACTGATGATATCCAGATCGAAGGTCTATCCTTGGAAACCAACTGGTACTCTAGGGCTGGTCAAACAGATCATCAATTCTCGGTAGGGGTACCGATTCGTTACTGTCAGCCTATTCAACTCACGGTAGTCTGCACACATCCTCATACTACCGCCTTCATTCTTCACAGATAAGACCGGAGCATTCCAAGGAGAGATACTCGGTCTAACCCACCCCTTATCAAACGGTTCTTACCATTACTCCGCCAATTCTCTTTTAGCTCATCCGGAACCAATTGATACGGTGCCTTAGCTACTGGCTAGACACCTGGTATCAAGTCAATCTGAAATTCAATCTCAGGGTCCCGTGACACTCCTGGTAGGTCTTCGGGAAACACATCTGGAAAGTAGCACACAACCGGTACATCAGATAGTTGCGGTGTCGGCGCATCCACATCTTTTACGTAGGCCAGATAGGCACTACATCCACGCCTCATACACTTTCCCGCCGCCGCCATTGATATTGCTTCCGAGATCGCCGTGACCCGATCACCAAAAACCGTCACCGAACTCCCGTCAGACGTTGTCAATCGTATCATCTTCTTGCGACCCACAATGTTCGCCTCGTATTCCGTCAACAATCCATTCCTAGGTCTACATTGAAACCGCCTAAGGTCATCACGAATGGTCTAACTGAAAATTTATGACCTTCAAATTCCACGTCGCGGCCATCTATCGCATCGAAATCCTGGTAGAGTTACCTATGGCAGTTTCTACATCGAAGGGCTTATCAATACCTCTACCCCTAATGGGCGACTCAGCACAAAAGGCAGGAGAAATGAAACTCTTACTCGCGCCAAAATCAACTAACAGCGAAGTTAGAGTTTGGTTTACTCAAAACGTACCCGGCACCACATCGGGGTCCGTACTAGCCTTCTCCCAAGTCATCATGGAAGCTCGGCACTTGCCCCCTGACCTCCAGTTCTGGTCGTCTTCTTGGCTCCCGAACTCTCTACCCCTGGTGCCTTGCAGTCCTTGCTTGTGTGACCCCTTCCACGGCAGTTATAGCACCGTACCACCCCACACTCTCTTGCCACATGGCCGGTCTTTCCACAACGGAAACATACATTGGTCCCCAATCTACATTCCCCGAGGTGTTTTCATCCACAGTTACCACAACCCGTCACCCCCATATGGGATGTGACCACACGTCGGTCATCCACCCTCGCAGCCTTGTTGTTTGGGGTGAAACTCTCACGCTCAACCCGCTTTCCTTTCAAATTCTTGTCGTCGCTACCCTCCTTGTTTACTTCAATCACGGTCGTCTCCTTCACCGCCTTAATTACCTCAGTCACCATCAACGGCAGAATCGTCTGCATCGCATGTTGAAATCCCGCAACCACAACCTCTTTCATTGCGGTCCTCAGGTTAGCACTATCATCACCGCATTCCGGGTGACGGATTCCAGGCTCTTCGAGTGCCATCTCAGCAGCCCTTGTCATGCTCCGCGTGACACGCGATCCAGCACCACGTCCACCACAACCTTTACCTGACACCGCTCTCGACGATCTACCACGGGCCATTCTCTAACTCACACTGAAAGATTCAAACACCAACACGGTCATTCAAGGAAACAACTCAGTTTATGTCAAGTATAGTAAGTCCCTAATTACAGTGGCTAGTTGTGATTAGCCACTTACTTTACTCTTCATACCCCAAGTATTACCTGTCCTGACTACGTCAGTATTTAAATCTACATACAACACATAACCACATACCATGCGCACATAAAACCGGTTAACATTAAGAAAATACCTGATGGCACGCAGCTACTCAGTTTGGCATCCCATTCCCCTTTCGTCCCATTTTCAGTTTAAGTTAAGGTTTATTTTGAAAATTTACCCACTTCACTTAAACTTTGGCTCTGATACCAACTTGTAAGGCCCCGTTCCCGGGACGCCTACAGTTGGTCATTCATCGCACATAAAACATATAATTGCATGTATAGTTCATAAAATGTTGCAGCGGAAACATTAAACATCATTTTATCATAAAAACTTTTGCAACAAAATACATCGTTGTTCAATTACAAAACATTTGTTCTTTACAATGCAAAAGCACTATGAATACGGATGCCATCCAAAATAAGCTGAGTAGTCGCCCCGTGCCATCCTCAGCAACTTTACCTGCCAACTGGAAACACATAAAAAGTCAGCGTTACTGAGTGAGTTCTAGTTTTATTATAAAACATACTTTACTTTCATATAAAACCGTTCGTTACAGTTGCATGATCACACATCATACGTACACATAGATAATATCATTATTATCTTCTTCATTCATTCATGCATTCATTCGTTCCATATAACTTTACTTGCGCATCGAACATCATCCGTACCAATACCATATGCTACACCCCGGTCAGTCCTAGCTACCGGGCCGAAGTCAATAAATGAACAGCTAAACGTATGCCACGGTACTAGGATAGCCGATCAGTCATAGCTATTGGGCCGAAGTCAATAAATGAACAGCTAAATGTTTGCCACAGTACTAGGGGTAAGCGGTAGAGGTTCTACATTAATGGTCAATCACAAAGAAGGACCCGTTATCCGATGCATGCAAGACGTTTCATTTCTTTCCACTTTACGTTACATAATACTTTATTTCATTCATTCATTCATTATCATAATACGTAAAGCCATAGGAAAGATAAACATACATGTTAAGGAACGTAAACATAAACATAAACATGCAGCATCATCATACATACGCATCAATCATACATCACGTCACACACAACATACCTACTATGCATCACACGCATCGCCATGCCTAACATCACACATAACGGCATACATATCATCATCATCATCATCATCATCATCATAAGCTCATCATCATACGTCGCCTTATACCGTCTATGCCCATCACATCATCGAGGAATTTCATCTCGACCATCATCTCTCAAAGTCCCTCAAAACTCCTATGCGCATAAACCCTATTCGGGCGTATAGACACCCTCCAGTCGCATGGCCTTTAGGGCGACTGAACACTTAGGCGAATGGGCATCTATGCGAATGGACCCTATGCGAATGGACTATGGGCGAATGGACCTCTATGCGTACGGACTCTCAGTCGCATAGCTTTCATGCGTATGGCCTTCAGTCGCATGACTTCAGGCGTATGGGCTTCAGTCGCATACCCTTTGTGCGAATAAACCTCAGTCGCATGGCCTCCAGGCGCATGGACTTCAGTCGCATAACCTTCGTGCGAATGAACCTCAGTCGCACAATCTTTCAATCGCATGACTCCCCAGCACATGAACTTCAGTCGCATGACTATTGTGAGTATGGACCTCAGTCGCACGGCAAGCGTGCGCATGGACCTCAGTCGCACTCCAATCGGCCGAATGGCCTCCAATCGCCCTCCAGTCGGTCGCCTAGCCCTAGCTGGTGCAGAATGCAGTTCACTCGATGTAAGGCCCCGTTCCCGGGACGCTTACAGTTGGTCATTCATCACACATAAAACATATAATTACATTACATTAAGAAATCATTGCAGCGGAAACATTCAAAAATGACATCACGTTTCATTATAATTACTTTTGCCAAATAATACATCATTATCGGTTACAAAATTCATGTTTGCATTACATCACAAAAGCTATATAATTGGATGCCATCCCAAAAGAGCCGAGTAGCCTTGCCGTGCCATCCTCAGCAATCATTTACCTGCCAACTGGAAAATGTAATAAAAGTCAGCGTTGCTGAGTGAGTTCTAGTTTTATAAAATAAACATACTTTACTTTCATCAAAAACTATTCCTTTATCATGCGATTATTCAACATACGTATACACAGATAATGTCATTATTATCTTTCATCTCATTCATTATCTTCCATTCTTTTCGTTCATTCTGTCTTCCGAGTCTTTTGCGACAACATGGTCGCTCACCTCAATGGCAATCTCAATGATTGCACGCTATCCGAGTCTTTTGCACCCCTAAGGTTGCTCACCCCAATTGCCCATCACGATAGCAAGCTATCCGAGTCTTTTGCAACACAAGGTTGCTCACCCAAGGCAACATCACGATAGCACTTTACTCGAGTCTTTTGCAACGACGAGGTTGCTCACCTCATAGGCAATCTAAATGATTGCACTTCATCCGAGTCTTTTGCAACACAAAGTCGCTCACCCCAATAAATATGCTTGCAAGCCTTTCTTTCGTTCATTCATCTTTCATTAATGCATGCATTCTTACTTCATGTTCCTCTTTCATTATGTTTCGCTTTACATTATATAATACTTCATTCATTCATTAGCATGACATGTAAAGCCACAAGAAGGATAAGCATACATCATATTAAGGAACATTCATACACATTCATCAACATCATACAGGGCAACATCATACATTCATAATATGCATAAACATGCAACATCATCATCATCATCATGCCCTACATGCTCACTAAGGCCATAACCGTTCTCTTACATGCTCTTATGGGTTACTTTACATCAAACTTACATCTGCACCTTTCCCCGAAGGCCAGAAGTCAAACTACATATTCCTTCGAGTGCAACAGCCCTATTCGGGCGTATGAACACTTTTCAGTCGCATGGCCTCCATGCGACTAAACATCATGCGACTGGACTCATGCGGATGGACATCTATGCGAATGAACATCCAATCGTGCGTATGAACCTTGTGCGAATGGGATTACTGCGAATGGGCACCTATGCGACTGACCTCATGCGAATGGACTCATGCGACTAAGCATCTATGCGACTGAACCCTCAGTCGTACAACCCTCATGCGACTGGACTCCCAGTCGTGCGACTGAAAACTTAGTCGTGCGATTGAACCTTCAATCGTGCGAATGAATCCCAATCGTGCGAATGACCCTCAATCGCCCTCATTCGGCCGTATGGCCTTCATTCGGTCGCCTAGCCCTAGCTGATGTAGAATGGAGTTCATCCCGAACCCAATCTGCCATTTTCGGCCTCCAAGCTCATCCAAACCCATTCTAAGCCTAAATCAACCCTCCTGGACCTTAGGAATGCATACCTTAACCCCATACAAGCACACACAAGCCCGAAATCATACTCTAAACACATCATACACATCACACCCAAATGGGTCAAACACACACATACATAAAAACGGGTTTTGCACATTTTCCAGCCCCAAAATCGGTTGAAAACAAGTAAAAGTGGGGTCCTAGAACTCACACAATCGAGCACAAAGACAAGAGCTTCGATTTGGCTTGCCACTCGACGGATTTGGACACCCGAATCACCCGGAACACCACTTTTCTCCTTTTTCTCCTCTTTCTCTCTTCTCCCCCTTTCAAATCTGAAAATATGTGAAGTGTGGGGAGAGTGGGCTGCCCTCTCCCTACACATATCACCACATTACCCAACTTTTCTTCGTTGGCGAGTTTGGTCCCTCGACTTTGGACTTTATTTCTTTTCTTTCTTCGCCGGCTTCAAAATAATAAATTTCCGGGTGTTACAAGTCCACCCACCTTGAATAGGTTTCGTCCCTGAAACCTGTTATTCCTCGAACAAACGTGGATAATGCTGTCTCATTTCTTCCTCAGTCTCCCACGTTGACTCGGATCCCTTCCTGTGCTTCCACTGTACACGCACAAGAGGAACCACTTTATTCCTTAGTCTTTTCTCCTTTCGGTCGATGATTGCCACTGGTTGCTCCACATAATTGAGCCGTTCGTCTACTTCGATGTCTTCCAATGGGACAATCATATCTTCATCTGCTAAGCACTTCCTTAGATGAGATACATGGAATGTCGGGTGAATTCCACTTAACTCATCTGGCAACTCCAGTCTATAGGCCACCTCTCCTACTCGAGCAATGATTCGGAAAGGGCCTATATACCTTGGGCTCAACTTGCCCCGCTTTCGGAAGCGAATGATACCTTTCCAAGGTGAGACCTTCAACATAACCCGGTCACCCACCTGGAACTCAATCGGCCTGCGTCGTTTGTCAGCATACGACTTCTGTCTGTCTTTGGCTGCCTTCATGAAGGCTTTGATCTTCTCAAGCTTCTCGGTCGTAGCCTCAATTACTTCGACGCTTCCCAATTCCTTTTGACCAATATCACCCCAACAAACGGGCGTTCTGCATCTCCTACCGTATAGCATCTCATATGGGGGCATACCAATGCTGGCATGATAACTGTTGTTGTATGAGAATTCGGCTAACGGTAGGTGGTCATCCCAACTTCCACCAAAATCAATCACACATGCCCGAAGCATGTCTTCCAGCGTCTGAATGGTCCTTTCTGACTGACCATCAGTCTGGGGATGATAAGCCGTGCTAATATGTAACCTCGTCCCCATAGCATCGTGGAACTTCTTCCAGAATTTAGATGTAAACCGGGTGTCGCGATCTGACACAATAGACACCGACACACCATGACGAGTCAGAATCTCCTTGATGAACAGATCAGCCAACCTCTCAGATGAATATGTCTCGCGGATCGGTAGGAAGTGAGCACTCTTCGTCAAACGATCAACTATCACCCATATGGCATCGTACCCTTTCGGGGTACGCGGCAACTTTGTAATGAAATCCATGGTGATGTGCTCCCACTTCCATTCCGGTATATCCAAAGGTTGTATCTTCCCATACGGCTTTTGATGCTCGGCCTCACCTGTAAGCAAGTAAGGCACTTACTCACGTACTCCACCACATCGCGCTTCATACCCGGCCACCAATAATCTTTCTTCATATCATGGTACATCTTTGTGGCACCAGGATGAATGGAGTACCGAGTCTTGTGAGCTTCATCCATAATCCTCCCCCGTAGATCCCCAAAACGAGGAATCCACACACGATCAAATCGGGTTCTAACACCGAGCGTGTTTTCGCCCAATTCTCCAACCAGACCTCTCATTCTTTCCGAGTTAAGATGATCTTCTTTCAAACCTGCTTCATTACATCAGAGGTCATGATCAACTGATACGCTTTCAGCCGAATCGGCTCGGGCCTCTCCTTCCGGCTAAGGGCATCAGCCACCACGTTGGCCTTGCCCGGATGGTAGTGGATCTCACAATCATAATCCTTTATAAGTTCCAACCACCGTCTCTGCCTCATGTTCAAATCCTTCTGCTCAAAGAAGTACTTCAGCCTCTTGTGGTCAGTGAATATGGTGCACTTCATCCCGTAAAGATAGTGCCTCCAAATCTTTAAAGCAAAGACCACGACTGCCAGCTCCAAGTCATGAGTAGGATAATTGACCTCATGAACCTTCAACTGTCGGGATGCATAGGCTATAACCTTTCCTCTCTGCATTAACACACACCCCAACCCCGAGTAAGAAGCATCGGAGTAAACCACCATATCTTCGCTTCCATCGGGTAACGACAGAACAGGAGCTTGAGTCAATCTCGCCTTCAATTCTTCAAACGCCTTCTCTTGAGCTTGACCCCATAAGAACTTCACATCTTTTCGGGTCAACTTGGTTAGTGGAGAAGCCATCTTGGAGAAGTCTTGGATGAACCTTCTATAGTAACCCGCCAAACCCAAGAAGCTACGAATCTCGGATAGCGTCTTTGGTGACTTCCATTGCATAACCGCCTCCACTTTCGCCGGGTCCACCATTATCCCGTCAGGATTTACCACGTGACCCAAGAACTGAACTTCTCGCAACCAGAACGCGCACTTGGAGAATTTTGCATACAACTTCTCCCTTCTCAACGTCTGTAGAACCTCCCGAATGTGACCGGCATGCTCCGCTTCGCTCCTCGAGTAAATCAGGATATCATCAATAAACACAATCACTGATTTATCCAACATAGGCCGACACACACGGTTCATCAAATCCATAAAAGCAGCTGGCGCGTTGGTCAAGCCAAAAGACATGACAAGAAACTCGTAGTGACCATAGCGCGTACGGAAAGCTGTTTTAGGAATATCTTGCTCCTTCACCTTCAACTGATGGTAACCAGATCGAAGATCTATCCTTGAAAACCAACTGGCACCCTGAAGCTGATCGAACAAATCATCTATCCTCGGTAATGGGTATCGGTTCTTCACTGTCAACTTATTCAGCTTGCGGTAGTCGATGCACATCCTCATACTACCGTCCTTCTTCTTTACAAACAGGACCGGAGCACCCCAAGGAGAGATACTCGGTCTAATGAACCCCTTATCGAGCAACTCTTGCAGCTGCTCCATCAATTCTTTCATCTCGGTCGGAGCCAACCGATACGGTGCCTTGGCGACAGGTTGGGCACCCGGTATCAGATCAATCTGAAACTCAATCTCTCTGTCAGGTGGCACCCCTGATAAGTCTCCTGGGAACACATCTGGAAAGTCACACACAACCGGTACATCGGCTAGTTGTGGTTTTGGCGTATCCACATCCTTTACATAGGCCAAGTAGGCACTACATCCACGCCTCATACATTTTCCCGCCACCGCCATTAAGATCACCTTCGGAATCGTAGTAACCCGATCACCATACACCTTTACTGAACTACCGTCAGGCGCCGACAACCGAATCATCTTTTTGTGACACACAATGTTCGCCTCGAAGTCCGCTAACCAATCCATCCCAAGAACCAAATCAAAACCACCTAAGGTCATCACAAACGGTCTAACAGGAAACTTATGACCCTCGAGCTCCACATCACAATTCTCTATCATCTCAGAAATCCTGGTAGACTTACCTATGGCAGTTTCTACATCGAAGGGCGCATCAACACATCTACTACTAACAGGCAGCTTAGCATAGAAAGCAGCAGAAATAAAACTTTTACTGGCACCCGAATCAAATAACACAGAAGCTAAAGTTTGGTTCACCAGAAACGTACCGGACACGACATCAGGGTCCGTTCTAGCTTCCTCCTGTGTCATGGTGATTGCCCTGGCGCTCGCCCTCGGTCCATCACCTCCCGTCCTCTTTGCCCCTGAACTCTCAGCCCTCGGCTTCTTACAATCTTTGAGCATGTGACCCTCTTCACCACAGTTAAAGCATCGGACCGCACGACAGTCCTTTGCCATGTGCCCCGCCTTTCCACACCTGAAGCACAAGTTCGACCCGAACCTGCACTCTCCGCTATGCTCCCGTCCACATTTACCACACCTTCTCGATCCCGCACTTGACATGCCCACACGGCGATCATCCACCCGGGCCTTCTTATTACCCGACGAGGCATTACCTCGACCAAACCTCTTCCCCTGCCAGTTCCGATCACCACCGCTCTTCCTGCCACCATCAGTCACCACCACCGTCCTCTCATCGTACAATCTTCCCGCTAAATCCACTGCCGACCTAAACGTGCTCGGCCGGGCGGCGATCATGTGCCTGCGAATATCCGCCGGCAAACCCTGTATATACCTCTTGATCTTTCGGGACAGAGGCGTCACTTGATCCGGCACCAGACGTGCCATCTCGTTGAACTTCGTGGTGTACTGTTGGTGTGTCATGGTTCCCGCCTCCAGTTGCAGAAACTCCCTTTCAACCTTATCCATTTCCTGGTGAGGACAAAACTCCTCGATCACCATCTTCTTCAGTTCGGGCCACCTCATTCTCCCGATTGCCCGATTACCCTCTGCTTGGACAATGTTGTCCCACCAGCATAGTGCCGAGTCCACAAAGGAGTGGGTGGCAAACTTGACTTTCTGATCTTCTCGGCACTCGCTGATGTCGAGAACAGCCTCCATTTCTCTCACCCATCGGTGAGCAGCGGCAACATTGCCATTACCGTCAAAAGTAGGGGGCTTGCATCTCATGAACACCCCGTAGTTACAGCCTCGTGCCACCTCTCGCACAGGCTCCTCTTCCTCTTCCTCCTCATTATCGGAGAAAATCGTTTCAGGCTCCGGTTGCTCCCCCGAGGCCCGGTTTATCTCCTTCCTTTCTCCCTCCTTCACAGCTTTGATGACTTCGGTCACCACAGACGGTAAGATTGTCTGCATGACCTGATGTACCTCCTCGACAACAGCCTCCTTTACCGAGGCCCTTAAGTTCGCACTCTCATCCCCAGCTTCTGGATGACGAGTCTCAGGTTCTGCAGGAACCTCTTTCTCAGCTATAGGCCTTCCTCTTTTAGGGCGTGGTTCAGCAACAGGGCCATCACGGCCTCCACCCCTAGAAGCTCTAGAAGATCTACCACCCGCCATTCTCTAACACACTGAAAGATTCAAACACCAACACGGTCATTCATGGAAACAACTCAGTTTATGTCAAGTATAGTAAGTCCCTAATTACAGTGGCCAGTTGTGATTAGCCACTTACTGTACTCTTCATACCCCAAGTATTACCTGTCCTGACTACACCAGTATTCAAATCTACATACAACACATAACATATACCATGCGCACATAAACCGGTTAACTTTAAGAAAATACCTGATGGCACGCAGCTACTCAGTTTGGCATCCCATTCCCCATTCGTCCCATTTTCAGTTTAAGTTAAGGTTTATTTTGAAAATTTACCCATTTCACTTAAACTTTGGCTCTGATACCAACTTGTAAGGCCCCGTTCCCGGGACGCTTACAGTTGGTCATTCATCACACATAAAACATATAATTACATTACATTAAGAAATCATTGCAGCGGAAACATTCAAAAATGACATCACGTTTCATTATAATTACTTTTGCCAAATAATACATCATTATCGGTTACAAAATTCATGTTTGCATTACATCACAAAAGCTATATAATTGGATGCCATCCCAAAAGAGCCGAGTAGCCTTGCCGTGCCATCCTCAGCAATCATTTACCTGCCAACTGGAAAATGTAATAAAAGTCAGCGTTGCTGAGTGAGTTCTAGTTTTATAAAATAAACATACTTTACTTTCATCAAAAACTATTCTTTTATCATGCGATCATTCAACATACGTATACACAGATAATGTCATTATTATCTTTCATCTCATTCATTATCTTCCATTCTTTTCGTTCATTCTGTCTTCCGAGTCTTTTGCGACAACATGGTCGCTCACCTCAATGGCAATCTCAATGATTGCACGCTATCCGAGTCTTTTGCACCCCTAAGGTTGCTCACCCCAATTGCCCATCACGATAGCAAGCTATCCGAGTCTTTTGCAACACAAGGTTGCTCACCCCAAGGCAACATCACGATAGCACTTTACTCGAGTCTTTTGCAACGACGAGGTTGCTCACCTCATAGGCAATCTAAATGATTGCACTTCATCCGAGTCTTTTGCAACACAAAGTCGCTCACCCCAATAAATATGCTTGCAAGCCTTTCTTTCGTTCATTCATCTTTCATTAATGCATGCATTCTTACTTCATGTTCCTCTTTCATTATATTTCGCTTTACATTATATAATACTTCATTCATTCATTAGCATGACATGTAAAGCCACAAGAAGGATAAGCATACATCATATTAAGGAACATTCATACACATTCATCAACATCATACAGGGCAACATCATACATTCATAATATGCATAAACATGCAACATCATCATCATCATCATGCCCTACATGCTCACTAAGGCCATAACCGTTCTCTTACATGCTCTTATGGGTTACTTTACATCAAACTTACATCTGCACCTTTCCCCGAAGGCCAGAAGTCAAACTACATATTCCTTCGAGTGCAACAGCCCTATTCGGGCGTATGAACACTTTTCAGTCGCATGGCCTCCATGCGACTAAACATCATGCGACTGGACTCATGCGGATGTACATCTATGCGAATGAACATCCAATCGTGCGTATGAACCTTGTGCGAATGGGGCGAATGGGCACCTATGCGACTGGCCTCATGCGAATGGACTCATGCGACTAAGCATCTATGCGACTGAACCCTCAGTCGTACAACCCTCATGCGACTGGACTCCCAGTCGTGCGACTGAAAACTTAGTCGTGCGATTGAACCTTCAATCGTGCGAATGAATCCCAATCGTGCGAATGACCCTCAATCGCCCTCATTCGGCCGTATGGGCTTCATTCGGTCGCCTAGCCCTAGCTGATGCAGAATGGAGTTTATCCCGAACCCAATCTGCCATTTTCGGCCTCCAAGCTCATCCAAACCCATTCTAAGCCTAAATCAACCCTCCTGGACCTTAGGAATGCATACCTTAACCCCATACAAGCACATACAAGCCCGAAATCATACTCTAAACACATCATACACATCACACCCAAATGGGTCAAACACACACATACATAAAAACGGGTTTTGCACATTTTCCAGCCACAAAATTGGTTGAAAACAAGTAAAAGTGGGGTCCTAGAACTCACACAATCGAGCACAAAGACAAGAGCTTCGATTTGGCTTGCCACTCGACGGATTTGGACACCCGAATCACCCGGAACACCACTTTTCTCCTTTTTCTCCTCTTTCTCTCTTCTCCCCCTTTCAAATATGAAAATATGTGAAGTGTGGGGAGAGTGGGCTGCCCTCTCCCTACACATATCACCACATTACCCAACTTTTTTTGTTGGCGAGTTTGGTCCCTCGACTTTGGACTTTATTTCTTTTCTTTCTTCGCCGGCTTCAAAATAATAAATTTCCGGGTGTTACACTCGACTGCAGCCGCGGGTTTCGGACTCCAACCCCTTCCAAACCTCTTTTAAGCACAAATCAACCATTAGAAACCTTAGGGAAACATAGCACGACCTCATTCAAGCATAATCAAGCAAGAAATCAAGCCTCAAATGCATCATACACATACATACATGCATAAAAACGGGTTTTTACCAAAAAACTTGAAAATAGGTTTTCAGATGTGTTACAGCCCCAAAATCAGTTGAAAACGTGTAAAAGAGGGGTCCTAGAACTCACCTTAATGATCCCGACGAGTAGAGCTTCGATTTGACTCGCTCCACGTCGATTTCCACGCTCGAATCCACCCGAACCAACTTTTCTCCTCTTTTTCTCCTTCTCTTCTCCTCTCCTCTCTTGGCTGAAAATGGGAAGAATGGGGTATCTTCCCCCTTTTATACTCCCGTGCATCGAAGTTTCTCTCGTTGGCGGGTTTGGTCCCTCGACTACGGACTTTATTTCTTTTTCTTCTTTCGTCGGCTTCAAAGGAAATTTCCGGGCGTTACATCACAGCTTTAAGGAATAACACATTATCCCTTGTCCATATCAATATCTTATTATAGACAAATCATGAGACTTATTCTTCATCATTCGGTTTAGGAACATAACTCGTTTTCCTTTAAACCTCTCATCCACAAGCAAGTTACCAGTCATAACGCTAGACCCGGTAGTCGCCTCAGCACCAACTCAGCAGCAGCCAGTCGGTAGTAACTACCGGAACTCGACATTACCACAATAGGTAGGTAGCAACTCAAAGGCAAGCTCGATACCAATCTAGCATACACACACTTCAGTAGTTGGCATTGAGTTAAGACCAAGATCTCAGTAGCATCTTTCAAAACTACTCAACCGACTTTCAAGCACAACAGTGCGAGTGTGCGAAGTGGAAAGGGCACTATCTTCCATTTGACTTATAAAGACTTAGTAATAAGTCTTGATTCAATTCACTTTGGTGAACACATTTATCATTAACAAGATAAATGAAACTCGGCTACAATCAATGTTACATTAAGATAGAGTCAAACATATTGACACTAAATAATATGTAATTCATAAATTTTGCCTAGAGTTATTGGCACACATGTATTGTTGTCCCCTTTAAGCTATGTATAACAAGGATACTTTCCCAAACTAAAAAAAAATCCTCCACATAACTTTAAAAACATTAAGATGGTAGACGCATCAACATTTAGATCTTTCAAAATAAATTTAGCAAAATTCATTAAAGATAACATATATTGCTTTCATATGTAGATTTATCCACACTTGTGAATCTTTATGATAATTTCAAATGAAGTTTATCGGTATATCTCATACTTGTGTATTTCATCTCAATACACTTATCATATTTTTGATCTCATGATATTGTATGACATTTGTGTCTCATCTTCGACACTTAAAACAATTCAACAACTCTCAAGTTGTTTTCTATGCAAATCTCTTATTGCACTATCCGTTTAAAGTTATATATTTCCATTTAAATTATTTCCTTCAAAATCATTTTGAAAGTCATAATAGAAATTAATTTATTTCGTTGTAAATATTACATGTGTTATCTTAAGATATTGAACACAAATAATAATACAATCGAAAATGAAACGTAAAGTGTAAAACACTTTTTAATAATAATTTAAACGGATAAAAGTTGCATCTAGACATCAAATCTCAAAGTGTTATTAGTTATAACACTTTCATCATTAGCAATGATATCGATTATATGACATGTCTTGAGGTACTCCCTCAATATACTTTATGCACTCATACGATGAAGTTTCTCATCTTATCTTGAAACTCTAATTTAAATAGTCAAAACCGAAAGAAAAAAAACAACGTTATGTGTACACTATATTATTCATAAGTAGTTGTATTTGAATAATTATTTCTATTCACAACAACCTCGAGTTGTTTTTTTTCCGAATAATCTCATCGAGACTATTATGTGATTTGAGACGCGTTAATTCTCACATAAGTAGCTAATCATTTTAGATTGCAAAACACATGTTTTATTCATTCAAATCATGTTGTTTTTTTTTCCTAATAATCTCATCGAGAATATTATGTGATTTGAGACGCGCTATTTCTCACATGAGTACTAATCATTTTAGATTGCAAAACACATGTTTTATTCATTCAAAACATTTCCTAGCTTTGTAATTTTTAAAAATATATCATTTTTATTTTATCTCTTGATCACAATAGTCAAAACCATAAACTACAAAAATAGTTTTATAGTGTAAATTAATATCTAACACGCTCGTTAGACGACAAACAATTACAAACCGTTTTTTTTCAAAGAAAATATTTAACATTTTTTTATTTGTAGAATAAATCGTTTTAACACATTTATTACAGAATGAACGTTTTTAAACACATTTTGGTTTATACACATAAACTGTTTCTAACAAATGATTACAACAATCATTTTAAATATTACGGTTCTTATTACATAAACCATTTTCTAACACGCATGTTAGAAAATAAATGATCACAAATATCATTTTAAGCTTATTGGTTAGAAATAACCACTTCTAACCCGTACGTTAGAAATAAACGAATACAAAGATCATTTTAAAAACTTTCCGATTTATATAAAATAAATCTAGTTCTAACTTACTCGTTAGAAATAAACGATTACATAAATCATTTTTTTATATATAAAATATAATCTGGTTCTAACACGCTTGTTAGAAATAAACAACTATAAAAACATAGTTTTGAAGCTTATCGGTTTATATACAATAAACCCGCTTCTAACACGCTCATTAGAACTAAACGATTACAAAATCGTTTGTAAGCTTCTCGTCTCATATAAGAAAGACTATTTTTTTTGCAAAACACTAGTTTTAATTTCTTTCTAAAACAAAATTTGGTTTTGCTTAAATCATTGTAATCATGAATAGTTTTGAAACTATAAACCCATGATTTTTTAATGGCTTTTAGTAATTAAACAATCTCTAATACACACGTTAGATTGTTAAATATTTACAAAAATATTTTAACATATGATAGAATCAAGGTATTTGTTTGGTAACTCTTTGTTTTGGATTTTAGATTGTACTCCAATCTTTAATAAAATCCAAACATGGTATTGTACTATCTTATTTCCAAAAAAATTGTTTGATTTTCAACAAATATCTCAACTAATATTTTCTTTAACGTTTCGTGAACCTAAAAAATAGTAATAGGTTTTTAAAATCCAATCGCGAAATCTGTTTTAAGATTGTAGGAAATAGGTTCACTTTTATATTAAAAAATAATAATTCTAACGATACTCTCGTTAGCCATGAGAAATATTTTGTACAATACGTTTACAAATACGACAAAAAAAATAAATATAAATAATATTTATGTACCAAACTTGATTCGAAAAAACGTCTTTAGTATATACTCCAACGAGTTTTCATATAAAATTCTTGACACGAGTTTTCATCACGTTTGAATCTTTAACTATACCCCTTGACTACAACAAATAACAAACAAAAGATTGACGGTTGTGGCTGAGGATCGTGTTAGACATGGGTCCCTTAAAACAGATTTCGCGTCTCTACTCAAGACAACGCGTATGTCTTCCAGGGTACAACAGCCAAAGCAGTATGTACTGCCGGAGAGTGCCTCGACCCGAGAGATCACCGGGTAAAACATGTGTTATGATGTTATGTGGAAAATGTTAAAGATGATGGTGTATGAAGAACAATTTAGAGAGTGCTCCTCTCTAAATTTCGATAAAACTTGTTGAATCTAAAAAGAATAAATTTCTTTTTTTTTTCATTTTTCATCATCATGAGTTTGTTTATATACTCATGCTAATAAGTTCATATTAATGTGAGTTTTATGATTCACAACCAAAACTCCCATTTGATTTATGAAATGTTTTATGAGACCAAATTAAAACTCTCATTTTATTCATGACAAGTTAATACCAATTTTAATAAAATTATGATCCATAATAGACATTCATAATATTTATTAAAAGACTTGGTCAACATAAAACATCCATGTTAATCAATACATGGCTTTATTAGCATTATGCAAGAATTACAAAACTTCCTACGATAATCACCCAAGTTTTACTTTCTTCATTTCGACCACTCAACTTCGAGCATCGATATCTAATTCATCTTAGCTTATGTTTGGACACGGTATAGTTCAACGAGAACTTAAACCAATAAATAAATAATTATTTATATAACAAATATATAAATATAATTATGTTGTCCAAAATTCCAACAATAAATGCTAAAAATGATCTTATTGTTGGATCTTTTTTTTCATGTTTATCATGTTGGATGGTGGTCGCTTACAATAATAAATAGGTGAAGATCATGAAGCCATTCATATTTCAAAACATAAGTTTATTATGAATGTTGTGAGAAATACAACTGAGAAGTCTCGCTAACATATTACAACTCATTTACTTACAAGTATGTTGTTGTTTTGTAAGTGGTTATTAATTGCATGATCTGGTGAATGTAAAAATGGTACATATTCAATGTCAACCAAATCTAGGATACCCATGGATCATAAAAGATAGGGTTGAACGTATCTCTGCTCTTTTTTTTATTTTTCCAAGATTAAGTTGTTAGAACTTGCCGAGTAACATTTACAAAGGTCTTTGGTCAAACTTTCTACAATTTTGTTTTATATTGTAAGTTTAAATGATATAACTAGATGTGAAGAACATTATTAACAACATGAACAAGAACAGTGGCTTGGACAGTGGCGGAACCAGGATTTTTTTTCACTGGGGTCACAATTTTTTCTATTTCGGATGTCTATCAACAAATATATTTGTCGGGTCGGGTCACAATGTGTTTTCTCCTAACTCAATTGTGTCAAAGAAAGGTATTGAGTTTTAATATCTAAGTTTTGTAAATTCGTTTGAGTTTACTAGTTGAACAATTCAAATGACAATTTTTCTTCTCCACCAGGGTATTTATACTTATCCAACCCATGTATTCACTAGACATTATAAAATAATAACATGTGTTTAACAGTTTATGATCGAACTAGAATACACTTCTACTTACATCTACAAATAACAACATGGTGTTCTTATATTAGTAATTGATGTCATCATTTCTCTCTTGTAAATAAAATTAATTAACAACATCTAGGAACAATGATCACCAGACTTGGTTTTAAATTTTAAAACTTTATATTTACAATTAATGCCTACCAATCTACCATCTAATCACACTGTGTCATTGTTCATGTTGCTATACAGACAAAAATACCATGAAAAACTAAAATCATAAATTATCCTTTGGTTAATTGTCTTGTAAAACACAAATCATAAAATATCTTTTGGTTTATTGCCTTAAAAGCACAAATCATAACTTACCTTTTGACTAATTATCTTGAAAACTTATATTATTAATTATCTCTTTTGATTTACTACCTTAAACAACTCAAACCATAAATTACTTGCTTGTACTATTGTACCTAAAAAGAAACAAAAAGAATGCTTGAACGAGATTCGAACCTGTGTTTTTGGATTTGAGAAACACGGAGTTAACCATCATGCTACATATAAGCTTTAGGTTTCTTTTCACTAATTTTTCTTATTGGGTCAATCCTTAAAAAATCTGTGGGGTCAATCGACTTTCGGTCTCAAATATTACATATGAAAACGAAAAATCACTGGGGTCACTTGACCCCGGTGCTCTAGGCGTAGGTCCGCCCCTGGGCTTGGATGTGTAGAACAAGATGAACAAGAACAAGGGTTTTTTCTACTTACTATATTTGTGTTAATGATCATCGGAGCCATTGGTTTCCTTCCAATCGACATACTTAGGTTCCTTGATGGGTGCTTCTGGAAAATGGATGAAAGCTCCATGTTTTAAAAAAAATAAAAAAAAATGATCAATCTAAACTACTTTATTGGTTGAGGCTGATGACATACTGTATCTAGCTAGACCATATTTGAATTGTGTTCTTGATGTATCTGGAATTTTATATATATTCATTATGGTGATAAATGCTCTAATGCTCAATCTCTACCATGAAAATAGAAATAAATCCATTGTTTAGTTTTCTAATTCTTTCTTTTAGCATTCATGCAAGTGCATACCAAAGGAGTCAAAAGGTGGATCCTTCAAATTGGTCGATAAAAGAAGCAGAACAATATAGAATTGTGAAAAAATAACTAGAAGAGTAGCCGAGCTTATGTTGACTGGACCGATGACATGCCACAAGTGTCAATCCAAGAGATAGATTACAAATGACCTCAAGGTTTCTTGTGTAAATAATAATTTAAATTAAATTGCACCAATGTATCTATTTTATGTGCTTATTAAGATACCTATAATTTCATAATAAAGAAATTGGTATTCAAGAACTTTTGTATTTTCTTATATTAAACAAAAGACATGCAACATACATATATAGAGAAAACTAGGAAAGGAAATAAATCAACCAATAATAAACTTCCTAAAATATGGGAGCAAAATATATGGAGAGAAATATGCAGGAATATATGGACGTGAATAGATGATTTCCAATACTCCCCCTCAAGTTGGTGCGTGTAGATTTCGAACGCCCAACTTGCCTAGCAATGTCCGAAGCAATGGCGACCCGAGCGGCTTGGTCAACAGATCAGCGACTTGGCATTTGGAATTGACAGCCATTGGAGTGATCATTTTCTCTTCCACACGTTCACGAACAAAATAACAATCCATTTCAACATGTTTTGTTCGCTCGTGAAAAACATGATTGTTTGCGATATCACGTGCGGCTTGATTATCACAAAATAATTGTGTAGGATTCCCTTGAGGAGTTTCTAATTCGGTTAGCAACCATCGAACCCACAATATTTCACTGACTCATGTACCCATGGCACGGTATTCAGCTTCGGCAGAGGAGCGTGATACAACTGACTGTTTCTTTGATTTCCAAGAAATTGGTGCAGAACCCAACAATAATAAGTACCCCGTTCTTGACCTTCTACTAAACGGACATCCGAGCCAATCCGAATCACTATAAGCCACTAGATTTACCCCGCCTTCTTTTGGCAAAAGTATTCCTTGCCCAACAGTAGCTTTTAAGTAACGAAGAATTCGAATCACGGCATCCATGTGAGGTTTTCTAGGATCTCCAACAAACTGACTAAGAATGTTCACGGAGTAGGCGATATCGGGTCGCGTGGCTTGTAAGTAAAGCAGTCGCCCCATGAGACGCCGATATTGTAATCCATCTACCTTTTCTTCTTCTTCACATTTATCGAGTTTCAATTGGGGTTCCATAGGAAATGAACTGGGGCGACACCCCAACATCCCGCTATCTTCAAGAATGTCTAGAGTATATTTTCGTTGACTAAGTACCAAGCCTTCCGATGTTTTTGCAACTTCAATGCCTAGAAAATACTTTAAAGTGCCAAGATCCTTAATACTAAACTCTTTGTCGAGGCGAAGCTTTGTTTCTTCCATCCATGTCTCATCATTACCCACAATGATTACATCGTCTACATATATGAGAATTCCCACAAATGTGTTGCCATCCTTGTAAAGAAATAAAGAGTGGTCTGCCTTCGACTGCTTGTATCCAAGTGTGGTTAGAAAGTTGGTGAATTTGCGATACCAATTTCGAGAAGCTTGTTTTAGACCATAAATGGACTTTTGGAGCTTGCAAACTCTTGTTTCGTCTTTGTTAGCAAAGCCTTGAGGTATCTTCATATAAACCTCCTCTTCTAGATCTCCGTGTAAAAAGGCATTATTAACGTCGAGTTGCTGAATTTTCCACCCTCGTTTAACTGCAATTGCGAGAAGAGTTCTTACGGTTACTAACTTAGCCACCGGTGCAAAAGTATCATGATAATCGACACCCTCCAACTGTGTGAAGCCCTTTGCCACAAGTCTTGCCTTGTACCTTTCGACATCTCCATTTGGTTTGAACTTGATCTTATACACCCATTTGGAATCGATGGCCTTTTTTCCTTTTGGTAAAGTTTCGAGGGTCCATGTCTTATTTTGCTCAAGAGCTTGGATTTCTTCCTTCATAGCTTCTTTCCACTCTTTCTTGCAAGCTGCTTGTTGAAATGTTTTGGGCTCATCATGAGTTTTGATGGCCGACAAAAAAACCTTATGAGTGTTAGAAAAATTTTTATATGAAACAAAATGAGATAACGAGTGTACCGTGGAGGAACCTTGATCGGAGTCGGGCTGCGTTTGGTTAATCGAAGGGGGGAACCTCACGTCATAATCACCAAGATATTTAGGTATGGTTCTATGCCTTCTTTGCCTTCCTGCTTGTGTTTCAACTTGGGTCATAAGCTCCTCTTCAGTCAAGTTGCCAAGTTGAACCATTTCATCTTCAATATCTTGCATGTTTTGCATGCTTGAGTTACTATCCTCCTCACCATGATCACGTGGGGTGTCAGGGGTAGTAGGATTTATTTCAACATCATTATTTGTCTCATTCAAAGGTTCACTAACTCCCCCTGTCCCTATGTTTTCAGTTGCATGAGGGCATTCATGGCATTGAGTAATAGGATTTGTATTTTCAAAAATTTCTCGTTCTGGGCTTAGTGTAGTTGGGTCAATTTTAAAGAATGGAAATGTATCTTCTGCAAATCTTACATCTCTCGTCACTAAAACTCTTCTTTGCTCGAGATCATAAATTTTATATCCCCGTTTTCCATAGGGATAGCCCAAAAACACACCCGCCTTTCCCTTTGGTTCAAATTTATCCCCATTTGTTTCGGTGTTCCTATAGTAGACCAAGCAACCAAATACCCGCATGTGATCATATTCAGGAACTCGGCCAAATAAAATCTCATACGGGGTTTTGTTACTCACGGATTTAGATGGCAACCGGTTTACTATGTAAGTGGCAGTTAACACACACTCTCCCCAAAAAATGGTGGGAAGGCTAGCTTCAAACCGTAAAGCTCTAGCAATCTCTAGAAGATGCCTATGTTTTCGTTCCACGACCCCGTTTTGTTGAGGAGTGTGTGCACAAGTCGTTTCTAACATAATGCCTTCCTCACTATAAAATTGTTGCATGTGATTAGTTATGAACTCACCACCATTATCACACCTAATTCTTTTAACATGTTTTCCAAATTGAGTTTTGACCCTTCTACAAAAATCAATTAAGTGGGTACTAGCTTCATACTTATGTTTGAGCAAGTAAATCCACACAGCTCTACTATAGTCATCGACTATGGTGAGAAAATAACTAGCCCCCGTAAGCGACGGTCTCCTATACTTCCCCCAAATGTCACAATGGATCAATTCAAAACATTCAGTTGTTTTAATAAAACTAACCGGAAACGGTGAACGAGTAAGTTTCGCTTTATTACAAGAATCACAAACTTTGTCTTTAGAACTTAAAGAAACACCTTTCAGAAAGTTAATATGAGATAACTTTACGTTTGAAGGATGCCCAAGTCTTTTATGCCATGCTTCAATTGTCACCATCATTGCCCTTCTTTCTTCACGTATTCCCCCCATTCGATATAGACCTTCACGACAGCTCCCCGATCCAATCAAGCTCCCCGTCCTCAAGGCCTGTAAAACAAAGAAATCCGGAAAAAATGTCACGGCACAATGGTATTCTTTAGTTAACTTATGAACAGACAGTAAATTGCATGTAAAATTAGGCACACAAAGGACTCCTCCAACTTTCAGTCCATTCTCGAACACAAAGTCGCCTTTTCCTTTTACAGGAATAGCTTCGCCATTCGGAATGGTAACTGGCTTTTCAAAGGTGTCAATAATCAAGTTCTCAAGTGCGTTTTCATGACACGTGATATGCTCGGTCGCACCCGAATCACCAATCCAATCTATATCTTTATCATGTCTACCTGCCATGTTTGCCATACTTGTTTCTTCTCTATTTGCCATGTTTGCAGTAGGCTGTTGGATTTTGTTTCCACCAAATAACTTTACAAAGCTCTTATATTGTTCCTCCGTCAGGCCCGGAATGGGCGATGCGCCAACAGGTTCGGTCTCGACCATAGCAGCCTTCGGCTTGGGTTTTTCCTTTTCATTCTTTCCTTTTCCCGGCCACCAATCCGGGTATCCAATCCTCTTGAAACACCCATCTCGCACATGTCCATCCTTCCCACAAAAGGTACAATGCTCATTCTTGTCACTTAATGAGTTTTTTTTGGTCTTTTGCCATCCTTTCTCTTGTTGGTTCCTGTTTCCTTCACGTCTTCCCGGGTACGAAGCTTGAAAAGCTGAAGCATCTTGGGTACTTCTTTTGGTTGTGTTAATGGAACGTTTTTGTTCATCATCCGCTACTAAATGATACACAGTACTAAGATTTGGAGTCGGTTTCATTGCTAAGACTTGTGTCTTAATAACTCCGAACTGCTCATCGAGTCCCAACAAGAATTCATAAACCCTCTCTTTCTCCTTCAATTCTTCTAGCCTTTTTCCAAGTTTACATGTGCAACCATCACATGTACAACGAGGCGTCGGTAAAACGGATTCCATTTCATCCCACAAGCTTCTCAACTTTGTGAAATAAGCAGAAACCGTTAACCCGTGTTGTCGAGTGCCGGCCAAGGATTGCTTTAGTTCATATGCCTTGGGAGCACTTTCTTTCCCAAAACGTTCCTGCAAATCCTTCCAGATTTCGGCCGCTGTCTTCGCATATTTTACGCTGCCAAGGATTTCTTTCTCCATCGCAGTCGTTAGCCATCCTTTGATCATCGCGTCACAATGCATCCAGGACATATATTGGGCAGAATCCATACTTGGTTTCTTGAGCGTGCCATCGACAAATCCGGTCTTGTTCTTTGCGAACAGGAAGTTCAACATCTCGGCAGCCCAATCGCTGTAGTTTTTGTCGGTGAGAAGGTCATTTACGTGTAGTTGTTTAGGATAATCGGAAGCGTGTAGGTAAAAGGGAGATGTATGATCAATAACCTTCTCGTCGGTTTTGGTTTTTGAGGTTTCTTCTCCGGCCATTGAGACAACCGGATATGTTTTGCTATGGTTGGGATCGGTATCGCTCTGATACCATAAAGGAATTGGTATTCAAGAACTTTTGTATTTTCTTATATTAAACAAAAGACATGCAACATACATATATAGAGAAAACTAGGAAAGGAAATAAATCAACCAATAATAAACTTCCTAAAATATGGGAGCAAAATATATGGAGAGAATTATGCAGGAATATATGGACGTGAATAGATGATTTCCAATACATAATACACCTGATGGGTCAACACATCTTTTTAAGAAAGGATAATGATGTAATGAACATGTTCTTACATTGTCTAATGCAGGAATTATGATATCCACATCCCTTAAAGAAACACTTACAACTTTATCTGCTTGTGGCTTTAACTGATAACAGTATTGTGGGCTCCATACTTCAATTGAAGCGTTTTACAATTTAGTTACCGAGCTTATGGTCTTTTTCTTCTTTGTTACATATTGACATTGGTCTCTCCGGGTTTGTTGTAACATCCTTATTCCTATTATGGATAAGGAATTTTAGAAGATGACACAGTAGTGTCTGTTAAATAAAACTAAATAGTCAATGAAACTTAACTAAACTTTTAAGTTTATCATAAATTTATGTTTTTATGACATACTACAGGGATATAATCCCTTACATGATGTTATAGATGAAACAAATTACATGCTGAATAAGAGTCACAGTATAATTGGCTATGTGTACTGGTGGTTACTTTCCAATTTATGTGGCAAGTTTATATGTTTTGTTCATGAGCTTTTATGTGTGATTTGGGGCTTGAACCAACATGGGTTAGCCAAAGGGGCACAAAGAAGTAACTTTTAGCACACACCATGACTTTGGAAATGTTTAACCTACTTGACCCATTTCTTTTTAGTTAAATGTTTAACCTCCTTGCCATTTTTTTCTGAGTTCCTTGCGTTGGTTTGACCATTCAAAGTAGTAGGATATATGCAAGCTTGAAACTGGTAAGATACATCTTGCTTTGGTATATGGGGTTTTATATAGTTTATTGGTTTTGATTTTCTTGGTGTAAGTTTTGACCACAATCCAGGTTGAACCTAACCCAACAAGTTTGAGATGCAAACCATGTTGATTGTTTATGTGTAAGGCCTCGTTCCCGGGACGCTTACAGTTAGTCATTCATCGCACATAAAACATATAATATCATTTGTCTTAGGAAAATATTGCAGTGAAAACATTCAAAAATGACATCTCATTTCATTATAATCACTTTTGCCAAATAATACATCATCATCCGATTACAAAATATATGTTTGCATTACATCACAAAAGCTTTATAAATGGATGCCATCCCAAAAGAGCCGAGTAGCCTTGCAGTGCCATCCTCAGCAATCATTATCTGCCAACTGGAAAACATATAAAAAGTCAGCGTTGCTGAGTGAGTTCTAGCTTTATAATAAAACATACTTTACTTTCATTAAAACTATTCCTTTTCTCATGCGATCATTCAACATACGTATACACCGATAATGTCATTATTATCTTTCATCACATTCGTTATCTTTCGTTCTTTTCATACGTTCATTCTTCCGAGTCTGTTGCGACGACAGAGTCGCTCACCTCAATAGCAATCTCAACGAATGCACGCTATCCGAGTCTGTTACAACCATAGGGTTGCTTACCTCATTGCCAATCTTAATGATAGCAAGCTATCCGAGTCTCTTGCAACAACAAGGTTGCTCACCTCATGGCAACATCACGATAGCACATTACTAGAGTCTCTTGCAACAACAAGGTTGCTCACCCCATGGGCAATTTCAATGATTGCACGTCATCCGAGTCTCTTGCAACACAAAGTCGCTCACCCCATATATGTGCTTGCAAGCCTTTCCATCGTTCATTCATTAGTCATTAATGCATGCATGCTTACTTCATGTTCTTCTTTCATTATCTTTCACTTTATATTACATAATACTTCATTCATTCATTAACGTGACATGCAAAGCCACAAGAAAGATAAGCATACATCATAATAAGGAACATATCATACACATTCATCATCATCATACAGGGCAACATCATACATACATAACCTGCATAAACATGCAACATCATCGTCATCATGCTCTACATACTCTCTAAGGCCATAACAGCCATCTTACATGCTCTTACGGGAAACTTTACGTCGAAACTTACATCTGCACTTTCCCCCGAAAGCTAGAAGTTGAACTACACCTTCCTTCGAGTGCAGCAGCTCTATTCGGGCGTATGGACACCCTTCAGTCGCATGGCCTCCATGCGACTGAACATCATGCGATTGGACTCATGCGGATGATCATCTATGCAAATGAACACCAGTCGTGCGTGTGGACCTCATGCGGATGGAACTAATGCGAACGGGCATCTATGCGACTCACATCATGCGAATGGACTCATGCGACTAAGCACCTATGCGACTGGACCCTCAGTCGTATGACTCCCCATGCGACTGGACTCCCAATCGTGCGACTGAAACCTTAGTTGTGCAAATGAACCCTCAATCGTGCGAATGAATCTCAATCATGCGAATGACCCTCAGTCGCCTCTCAATCGGCCGTATGGTCTTCATTCGGTCGCATAGCCCTAGCTGATGCAGAATGGAGTTCATCCCGAACCCAATCTGCCATTTTCGGCCTCCAAGCTCATCCAAACCCATTCTAAGCCTAAATCAACCATCCTAGACCTTAGGAATGCATACCATAACACCATACAAGCACACACAAGCCCGGAAACATACACGAATCGCATCACACACGTCACACCCAAATGGGTCAAACACATACTCACACAAAAACGGATTTTAATGTTTTCCAGCCCCAAAATCAGTTGAAAACAAGTAAAAGTGGGGTCCTAGAACTCACACAAACGAGCACAACGACAAGGGCTTCGATTTGGCTTGCTACACAACGAGTTTGGCCACCTGAATCACCCGAACCGACCCTTTTTCCTCTCTTCTTCTTCTTTCTCTCTTCTCCTCTCTATAGATGGCTGAAATATGAGTGCGGGGGAGAGGGTAAGGGCTGCCCTCTCCCTTAAATACTCCCACTCACCTGTCTTTCTTCCGTTGGCGAGTTTGGTCCCTCGACTTTGGACTTTATTTCTTTTTCTTCCTTCGTCGGCTTCAAAATAATAAATATCCGGGTGTTACAAGTCCACCCCCCTTAAATAGGTTTCTTCCCTGAAACCTGTTATTCTTCGAACAAACGTGGATATTGTTGTCTCATTTCTTCCTCAGTCTCCCACGTTGACTTGGATCCCTTCCTGTGCTTCAACTGTACACGCACAAGAGGAACCACTTTATTTCTCAGCCTTTTCTCTTTCCAATCGATGATTGCCACTGGTTGCTGCACATAATTGAGCCGTTCGTCTACTTCGATATCCTCCATTGGAACAATCATGTCTTCATCAGCTAAACGCTTCCTTAGATGAGATACATGGAATGTCGGGTGAATTCCACTTAACTCATCCGGTAACTCCAGTCTATAGGCCACCTCTCCTACTCGAGCAATGATTCGGAAAGGACCTATATACCTTGGGCTCAATTTGCCCCGCTTTCGAAAGCGAATAATACCCTTCCAAGATGAGACCTTCAACATAACCTGGTCACCCACCTGGAACTCAATCGGCCTGCGTCGTTTATCAGTATACGACTTCTGTCTATCTTTGGCTGCCTTCATGAAGGCTTTAATCTTCTCAAGCTTCTCAGTCGTAGCCTCGATTACCTCAACGCTCCCCAATTCCTTCTGACCAATATCACCCCAACAAACGGGTGTTCTGCATCGCTTACCGTATAGCATCTCATATGGAGGCATACCAATGTTGGCATGATAGCTGTTGTTGTATGAGAATTCGGCTAACGGTAGGTGGTCGTCCCAACTTCCACCAAAAACAATCACACATGCCCGAAGCATGTCTTCCAGCATTTGAATGGTCCTTTCTGACTGACCATCAGTCTGGGGATGATAAGCCGTGTTGATATGTAACCTCGTCCTCATAGCGTCGTGGAATTTCTTCCAAAATTTAGATGTAAACCGAGTGTCGCGATCCGACACGATAGACACCGGCACACCATGACGAGCTACAATTTCTCTGATGAACAGATCAGCCAACCTCTCAGATGAATATGTCTCACGGATCGGTAGGAAGTGAGCACTCTTCGTCAAACGATCAACTATCACCCATATGGCATCATACCCTTTCGGGGTACGCGGCAACCTTGTAATGAAATCCATGGTGATGTGCTCCCACTTCCATTCCGGTATATCCAAAGGTTGTATCTTTCCATACGACTTTTGGTGCTCGGCCTTCACTTGTAAGCAAGTAAGACACTTACTCACATACTCCACTACATCACGCTTCATACCCGGCCACCAATAATCTTTCTTCATATCATGGTACATCTTCGTGGCACCAGGATGAATGGAGTACCGAGTCTTGTGAGCTTCATCCATTATCTTCACCCGTAGATCCCCAAAACGAGGAATCCACACACGACCGAATCGGGTTCTAACACCGAGTGTGTTTTCACCTAACTCCGCGGCCAGACCTCTCATTCTTTCAGAGTTAAGATGATCTTCTTTCAATGCCTCATCTTGAAACTCCTTAACTTGCTTCATTACATCAGAGGTCATGATCAATTGATAAGCTTTCACCCGAATCGGCTCGGGTCTCTCTTTTCGGCAAAGGGCATCCGCCACCACGTTGGCTTTGCCCGGATGGTAATGGATCTCGCAATCATTGTCTTTTATGAGCTCCAACCATCGTCTCTGCATCATGTTCAGATCCTTCTGCTCAAAGAAGTATTTCAGACTCTTGTGGTCAGTGAATATGGTGCACTTCGTCCCGTAAAGATAGTGCCTCCAAATCTTTAACGCAAAGACCACAGCTGCTAGCTCCAAGTCAGGAGTAGGATAGTTGACCTCATGAACCTTCAATTGTCGGGATGCATAGGCTATAACCTTTCCTCTCTGCATTAACACACACCCCAACCCCGAGTAGGAAGCATCAGAATAAACCACCAGATCTTCACTTCCCCCGGGTAATGACAGAACAGGAGCTTGAGTCAACCTCGCCTTCAATTCTTCGAACACCTTCTCATGAGCCTGACCCCATACAAACTTTACATCCTTCCGGGTCAACTTAGTCAGTGGAGAAGCAATCTTAGAGAAGTCTTGGATAAATCTCCTGTAATAGCCCGCCTACGAATCTCGGATGGTGTCTTCGGTGACTTCCATTGCATAATCGCCTCCACTTTCGCCGGGTCCACCATAATCCCGTCGGGATTCACCACATGACCCAAGAACTGAACTTCGTGCAACCAGAACGCGCACTTGGAGAACTTGGCATACAACTTCTCCCTTCTCAACGTCTCAAGAACCTCCCGAATATGACCGGCATGCTCAATCTCGCTCCTCGAATAAATCAGGATATCATCAATAAACACAATCACTGATTTATCCAGCATCGGCCGACACACACGGTTCATCAAATCCATAAAAGTAGCTGGCGCGTTGGTCAAACCAAAGGACATGACAAGAAACTCGTAGTGACCATAGCGCGTACGAAAAGCTGTTTTAGGAATATCTTGCTCTTTCACCTTCAACTGATGGTAACCAGATCGAAGATCTATCCTTGAAAAACAACTGGCACCCTGAAGCGGATCGAACAAATCATCTATCCTCGGTAAGGGGTATCGGTTCTTTACCGTCAACTTGTTCAGCTCTCGGTAGTCAATACACATTCTCATGCTACCGTCCTTCTTCTTCACAAAAAGGACCGAAACACCCCAAGGAGATATACTCGGTCTAATAAACCCCTTATCAAGCAACTCTTGCAACTGCTCCATCAACTCTTTCATCTCTGTCGGAGCCAACCGATACAGAGCCTTGGCAACAGGTTGGGCACCCGGTATCAGATCAATCTGAAACTCGATCTCTCTTTCAGGTGGCACTCCTGATAAATCTTCTGGGAACACATCTGGAAAATCACATACAACCGGTACATCGGCTAGTTGTGGTGTTGGCGTATCCACATCCTTTACATAGGCCAAGTAGGCACTACATCCACGCCTCATACACTTTCCCGCCACCGCCATCGAGATCACCTTCGAAATCGTAGTAGCCCGATCACCATAAACCGTCACTGAACTACCGTCAGGCGCCGACAACTGAATCATCTTCTTGCGACACACAATGTTCGCCTCGTAGTCCGCTAACCAATCCATCCCAAGAACCAAATCAAAACCACCTAAGGTCATCACGAACGGTCTAACAGGAAACTTATGACCCTCAAGTTCCACATCACAGTTCTCTATCATCTCAGAAATCCTGGTAGACTTACCTATGGCAGTTTCTATATCAAAGGGCGCATCAACACATCTACTACTAACAGGCAACTTAGCACAGAAAGCAGCAGAAATAAAACTCTTACTAGCACCATAATCAAAAAACACAGAAGCTAAAGTTTGGTTCACTAGAAACGTACCGGATATAACGTCAGGGTCCGTCCTAGCTTCCTCCTGTGTCATGGTGATTGCCCTGGCGCTCGCCCTCGGTCCATCACCTCCCGTCTTCTTCGCCCCGGAGCTCTCAGCCCTCGGCCTCTTGCAATCTTTGCTCATGTGACCCTCTTCACCACAGTTAAAGCACCGGACCGTACGACAGTCCTTTGCCATGTGCCCCGCCTTTCCACACTTGAAGCACAAGTTCGACCCAAACCTGCACTCCCCACTATGCTCCCGTCCACATTTGCCACACCTTCTCGACCCCGCACTTGACGTGACCACACGGCGGTCGTTCACTCGTGCCCTCTTATTACCCGTCGAGGCATCACCCTGACCAAACCTCTTCCCCTGCCAGTTTCGATCACCACCGTTCTTTCTGCCACCTTCAGTCACCACCATCGTCCTCTCATCATACAATCTTCCCGCCAAATCCACCGCCGACCTAAACGTGCTCGGCCGGGCAGCGATCATGTGCCTGCGAACATCCGCTGGCAAACCCTGTATATACCTCTTGATCTTTCGGGACAGAGGTGTCACTTGATCCGGCACCAGACGTGCCATCTCGTTGAATTTCGTGGTGTACTGTTGGTGGGTCATGGTTCCCGCCTCCAGTTGCAGAAACTCCCTTTTGACCTTGTCTATTTTCCGGTGAGGATAAAACTCCTCAATCACCAATCTTTTCAGCTCAGACCATCTCATCCTTCCAATGGCCCTGCTACCCTCGGCTTGGACAATATTTTTCCACCAACACAGAGCCGAATCCACGAAAGAGTGGGTAGCGAACTTCACCTTCTGGTCTTCACGGAATTCGCTGATATCCAAAACGGCCTCCATTTCCCTCACCCACCGGTGAGCAGCAGCAGCAGTGCCGTTTCCATCAAAAGTTGGGGGCTTGCATCTCATAAACGCCCCATAGTTACAGCCTCATACCACCTCTTGCACGGGCTCATCTTCTTCCTCCTCCTCATTATCGGAGAAAATCGTTTCAGGCTCCGGTTGCTCCCGCTCCCCCGAGGCCCTATTTCTCTCCTTTCTTTCTCCCTCCTTCACAGCCTTGATGACTTCGGTCATCACAGACGGTAGGATTGTCTGCATGACCTGATGTACTTCCTCAACAACAGCCTCCTTTACCGAGGCCCTCAAGTTCGCACTCTCATCCCCAGCCTCCAGATGAGGGGTCTCAAGTTCTTCAGGAACCTCCTTCTCAGCTCTTGGCCTTCCTCTTTTAGGTCGCGGTTCCGCATCAGGACCGCCACGACCTCCACCCCTAGAAGCTCTGGAAGATCTACCACCAGCCATTCTCTATCACACTGAAAGATTCAAACACCAACACAGTCATTCAAGGAAACAGCTCAGTTTATGTCAAGTATAGTATGTCCCTAATTACAGTGGCCAGTTGTGATTGGGCACTTACTTTACTCTTCATACCCTAAGTATTACCTGTCCTGACTACATCAGTATTTAAATCTACATACAACACATAACCACATACCATGCGCACATAAAACCGGTTAACTTTAAGAAAATACCTGATGGCACGTAGCTACTCAGATTGGCATCCCATTCCCTTTTCGTCCCATTTTCAGTTTAAGTTAAGGTTTATTTGAAAATTTACCCATTTCACTTAAACTTTGGCTCTGATACCAACTTGTAAGGCCCCGTTCCCGGGACGCTTACAGTCGGTCATTCATCGCACATAAAACATAAAATATCATTTGTCTTAGGAAAATATTGCAGCGGAAACATTCAAAATTGACATCTCATTTCATTATAAACACTTTTGCCAAATAATACATCATCATCCGAATACAAAATATATGTTTGCATTACATCACAAAAGCTTTATAAATGGATGCCATCCCAAAAGAGCCGAGTAGCCTTGCAGTGCCATCCTCAGCAATCATTACCTGCCAACTAGAAAACATATAAAAAGTCAGCGTTGCTGAGTGAGTTCTAGCTTTATAATAAAACATACTTTACTTTCATTAAAACTATTCCTTTTCTCATGCGATCATTCAACATACGTATACACAGATAATGTCATTATTATCTTTCATCACATTCGTTATCTTTCGTTCTTTTCATACGTTCATTCTTCTGAGTCTGTTGCGACGACAGAGTCGCTCACCTCAATAGCAATCTCAATGAATGCACGCTATCCGAGTCTGTTACAACCATAGGGTTGCTCACCTCATTGCCAATCTTAATGATAGCAAGCTATCCGAGTCTCTTGCAACAACAAGGTTGCTCACCTCATGGCAACATCACGATAACACATTACTCGAGTCTCTTGCAACAACAAGGTTGCTCACCCCATGGGCAATCTCAATGATTGCACGTCATCCGAGTCTCTTGCAACACAAAGTCGCTCACCCCATATATGTGCTTGCAAGCCTTTCCATCGTTCATTCATCAGTCATTAATGCATGCATTCTTACTTCATGTTCCTCTTTCATTATCTTTCACTTTACATTACATAATACTTCATTCATTCATTAACATGACATGCAAAGCCACAAGAAAGATAAGCATACATCATAATAAGGAACATATCATACACATTCATCATCATCATACAGGGCAACATCATACATACATAACCTGCATAAACATGCAACGTCATCGTCATCATGCCCTACATACTCTCTAAGGCCATAACACCCATCTTACATGCTCTTACGGGAAACTTTAAGTCAAAACTTACATTTGCACTTTCCCCCGAAAGCCAGAAGTCGAACTACACCTTCCTTCGAGTGCAACAGCCCTATTCGGGTGTATGGACACCCTTCAGTCGCATGGCCTCCACGCGACTGAACATCATGCGATTGGACTCATGCGGATTATCATCTATGCGAATGAACACACAGTCGTGCGTGTGACCTCATGTGGATGGAACTAATGCGAACGGGCACCTATGCGACTCACATCATGCGAATGGACTCATGCGACTAAGCACCTATGCGACTGGACCCTCAGTCGTATGACTCCCCATGCGATTGGACTCCCAATCGTGCGACTAAACCTTAGTCATGCGAATGAATCCTCAATCGTGCGAATGAATCTCAATCATGTGAATGACCCTCAGTCGCCTCTCAATCGGCCGTATGGCCTTCATTAGGTCGCATAGCCCTAGCTGATGCAGAATGGAGTTCATCTCGAACCTAATCTGCCATTTTCGGCCTCCAAGCTCATCCAAACCCATTCTAAGCCTAAATCAACCATCCTAGACCTTAGGAATGCATACCATAACACCATACAAGCACACAGAAGCCCGGAAACATACACGAATCGCATCACACACATCACACCCAAATGGGTCAAACACATACTCACACAAAAACGGATTTTAATGTTTTCCAGCCCCAAAATCAGTTGAAAACAAGTAAAAGTGGGGTCCTAGAACTCACACAAACAAGCACAACGAAAAGGGCTTCGATTTGGCTTGCTACACAATGAGTTTGGCCACCCGAACCACCCGAACCGAACCTTTTTCCTCTTTTCTTCTTCTTTCTCTCTTCTCCTCTCTATAGATGGCTGAAATATGAGTGTGGGGTAGAGGGTAAGGGCTGCCCTCTCCCTTAAATACTCCCACTCACCCGTCTTTCTTCCGTTGGCGAGTTTGGTCCCTTGACTTTGGACTTTATTTCTTTTTCTTCCTTCGTCGGCTTCAAAATAATAAATATCCGGGTGTTACATTATGTCTTTTATTGACTATGTTCTCTTAGGTATGATAATACAATCAAGATCATCAAAGATGCTTTCAATTGTAGTAACAAAACTTTGTGACAAGGGTAATTGTGTGTATAATGTGGCATGGGATTCAAAATTAGAAGGTAAACTAGGATCATGACCGGGCCGCGTGTTGCGGCGGCCTCGTCTCAGTTGGTGCACATGTTGTTCGGTGCTGCGACAAAATCGCATTTTACTTCGTTACACGCATTATGATGGAGACATGAATATGTGGTGTCCACGCGTTAAGAAAGTCACATTAACATGTGATGCTCACACGACGTGTCACGTTGCATTTGTGACTTTGTTACACGTGTTATGTCATTGACAATAACGTCATCAGATATAAAAATAATAATGTTATTATGCATGTGTTCCATGTTACGGTGTAGTACTATGACACAAGAAAATAGAAAGATGTAACGAAGTTTAAAAGTAAAAGGAAAATACAAAAGAAATAATAAGTTTGATAGAAAGAGAGAAACAAAAAAACAAAAAGAAAATAAAAGTAAGAAAGTTGTCACCGACCTTTTATTTTAATATGTACAAGATAGAGGCCGCACAATGTGGCGACCGAGATTTATGTATGTGACCTCGTCACACAAGCTAATAGAAAATGTTTTATGTCTCACACGTTACGGTATAAAGTCGTAATACGTCACATATTAAAAGACGAAGACATATCCAAATTAAATGTCAAAATGATAACTGAGTCAAAGCCAAGATGTAAAAATCGTACATAGGTCAAAGTGAGGTAGAATGATCAAAGTTGTAAATTGACTAATTTATCATGAGTAAAAAATGTAATAAGTTGAAGTTGAAGGGTTAAAATCATAAAAAGATTAAAGTTAAATGTCAAGGTGGCCATTTTGACAATTATCTAAAGTTGGAGGACTTGACAAGGAAGGTGGGTAACCCCACCGACCTTGTCAATTAGATATTATATCAATGAAAAGGTTTTGGTGTGTCTACATAAACATCCATCATCTTTAACATAATATAAATGTCACAATAGCAAACACATATCATGTCAATAGTAACTATCTTAATATTTAAGGTTTTAAGGACTTATATCCTAATAATGTTATTTTTAATGGTTTAACGCGCCATTTTCATATACCAAATACATCTAATAACAATATTAACTTTTCTAATATATCAGTAAAGACACTTGGTTCATATATTGCTATCAATGCGGACACTTGAAGGTGCTTTTTGGTTATACATGTCCTACAAGCTAAGACATGAGTGTTTATAGTTAACCCACAACACGAAATCAAACTTGCCATATATATATATATATATATATATATATATATATATATATATATATATATATATATATATATATATATATATATATATATATATATATATATATATGTATATATATAGGGTTATGATACTTTGAGAACTCTCTTTTTCTTAAGAACTCCTGACAACTCGATAAAAATAAATTCAAATTCAAATTTGTTATTTCCACACAATAACTAATACTAATATACAACATATCACAAAATTACGTTCCAGTTCATTCAATTAATATCTCTAAATTACTTTTAAAATGTTTCATATATGTTACACATGTGTACCTGTGAATTTACACATGTAATTTTTCGTATACATGTAAATTTACACATGTAATTTTTTTATTTTTTTGATGTCGTATTACAACAAAAATGTTTGTGTGAAATAATATTTGGGTTTTGATTGTTTTTTCATGAGTTCTCGGGAGTTCTCAAGAAATATATAAGTTCTCAAATGATCTACTTCATATATATATATATATATATATATATATATATATATATATAGGGCGGTTCCACTAAGGATCGCAAGTTGCCTAAGGACGCATCTCGGCTTTACACGTGTCCATCTTCCCTCATTAACGACCGAGATCAAGGCAAAGCCAATGAATCACGGAAGGGTAGTTTGGTAATTTACCAAAGCAGCACAAACTTACCAAACCAGCACAAACTTAAAAAAGCAGCACAATTGTTCAAAAGCAGCACAATTTCAGAATTGTGCTGGTTCAAAAGCAACACAATTTTGAAATTATGCTGCTTTTGAAAAAGTAGAATGATACTATAGTTTAAAATGTAAATTAAATAGATGTCTAATGCGAGTAAAATGCTAATTTTTATGATATTTAACATTACTAACTGTCGACTAACAGACCTATGGACCATATATGAAAGAGAAAGAAATGTTAGGGATTATATTTTAAAATTTTAAATTTTAAAGACCAAATTTAAAATTTTAACATAATCACAGGGACCATCCATGTAATTTTAGGGCTAACAATGCTTCATCTATTTATGACACTATTAACTTGTTAAATAAAAAAGTAATTTGTAATTTTTTACATTTTTTAAAATAATTTAAATTAGAAGGCTATATTTCCTTATTTCTCATTCTTGGTGCATAAAAACATTTTAAAAAAATTATAGGGATAAAAATAGATAGTTAAACAAGTCATTTCCATTTTTGATACTTATGTTACCCGCATCATCTTTAACCTGTTAAACACGATAAAACCCATTTTCCTGACCCTATATAATTTACTCTTATATTAGTTGAGTCATAGGTTGTTGGTCTTGACTATTTTGGTTGGTTTTTAAGTCACTGTTGGCTATTTAAAGCCATGTTCTTTTCTTCATAAAAGAAGTACGCTAATTTTGGTTTGTTTTAATCGATCACTCAGTTGTTTATGTGTAAATTCAAGGGGCCTGAACTAATAGGCCCACACAAGTCTGCATAGTTCTGCTCCAAAGGGTCTTGATGCTTTAAAAGTTGTATAATTTGAAAACAAGTATCCATAACGTTTTCCGGCAAGACACGCCTCACATAATTGTGTGGTGCGGCTTATACGTGGGGTACCCTAACAATCTCCTTTCTTTACATCTGTCTAAGAGTATCAATATTTGCATCACTCAGGCACACATTCCATATCCACACAATTTCATCACTTTTGCATATAAACATATAGGTGGCCAAATCCTAATTAGAACTTCGGTATAATCTATCATCTAGTTCATATATCCACAAATACTCACCCGTACTTAGAACTTCACAACCAACTTTGGTATTTTATTCAAAGCTGACGATGTTGGTTTTTAGGAATGGTATGTAGTACACATTTGTTAGGAGGTGTTGCTCACCCTTTTATAGTCCAAAATGATTAATCATCTTCCTCGATCTCTACAGCTAACCCATCACCAAATCATACTTTGCTACCTACATTTGATCGAGTTTAGAAAATATACTCCTATTCCTGATCATGTGGTTGGATGCTCCATTAACCAAGTACCACAAACTCTTCGTCGGGAGTGGATGCAAATCTACTAGGGATAAACTTCTCTTCATTCAAATAGACCAACTCATTTTGGTCTTAAAAACTACCATCAAAAAAGTAGTCTCTTCCTTTTGTGCTTGAGTTAAGTTGCTCCGTTCATCACCGTTTTGGTTGTACAATCTGATGCAAATTTCCCATGGCACCACACCTAAAACATTTGATATTGGAGGGGTCTTTTCTTTAGTTTACACCCTTATATTTTCAAAGGCACCAAAGGCATGCGACTAGGTGCCCTTTTGAGGCGAGACACAAGTAAAATGTCTTACCATTGTGCAAGCTCTCGCGTGAGGCTCCAACATCATTCCAACATGAATCATCGAGATTCTAGCCAAAATTTGAAATTCTGACGAGTTTTTTACTTTCTCTAATCTTTTTACGGTGGTTGTTTTTCCTTCTCTATTCGAACTTGCTGATTTCAACAGTGAAAACAATCTAGATGCAGTAGAGCGAGTAAAAGAGAGAGGGATAGAGGGAGGGAGGAGAGGTAAGTGATAATGATTGTGTATATTAATTTGTCTAAAAGATAATAAGTTGATAGACACATGGGTGAAAAACATTAAATGGAGATTAAGTATTCAAATTTTATTTTTTAATCATTAGGTTATTAGTTTTTTTTTGGACTTTAATATATTTATATTTCTACATGTATTATATATTTGTAATTTTTTTTCTAACAATGCATTATTTTAGTCTTGGGCGTGTGCCTTTTTTGCACTTAGGCTATAGACGAGGCCTTAACGCCTTGAATGCGCCTTGCACATTTTACAATATAGTCGCCCACCATTGATTTCCATTTAAAGTTCACTAACCGCAACCTCTTCCACATCGGTTTGACGGACCACAACCTCGTCGTCGTTTGTCATAGTCATTCGCTCAGCCATGACCTGCAATATCTTTTTGATCCTTCTTTTTGGCTTGCCCTTCTTCACATACAATCATCCGGTTGATCCATTTTTCAAATGCCATAATCTACGGATTTCCTCTTGGAATGACAAGGTGTTCAAATTTCCCAATTGATCAATAGAAGCAAGTATAGGTAAGAAGCGATCAAGAAAAAACCCGAAAAACATCGTGAAAAGTTTTCTATTTTCAATTATAGCTCCCGGTTTGTTTGCTTTTGAAACTATGCTACTGATATTCCCAAATAAAATCATTGATCTCCTATTTATCTTTCATTTTCAAGCTTAAGAATTCAATCATTAATGATCTAAGATGGGCCGTTTGAACTTGATGAACCCCTACATAGCGACCCTTCAAAGCATCCTAGCTCTCTTTTGTTGTTTCAAACTGGGAAACTTGAAATACAATCTCTTCAGGCATTGCCAGGTGAACATTCAAGCCTGGCTCGATTGCTTCCTAAACACTATAAACATTAAAATTATCTTTGTTTGGACAGCCCAAACCACATAGTTCATGGTTGTCAAAAAAGGCAATTGTAGCGATAGATTGGTAGTCTATTTCATCACTACAATATGCTTTGCTGGAATCTCTATCATCTTCCCTTACAATGAGGGATCTAATACCAATTGTTAGTAAACATAACAATCAGTTTAGAAAAGCAAAAGAATAGTAGTGAAAAAAAGTGAATCGGCCTGGTTCTATAACTCAATAGGAAGAAAACAAAACAGAAATTCAGAATACAAAAGCATGGGAAACTCTTAACATATTTAAGGCTTAACCATAGCCCCAAAATACGAGTTTTTTTCCGAAAAAGTGTTGGTGGTAAAAATATTTACTAAAATGGGTGATTTGAAAAATATTTACCAAAATGGGTGTTTTTCTTACTTTTTTCTATTTTTGACAAATCTATTATATTCTTTTTATTAAATTTTTTTATTCAATCAACTTATTGTTGTTTTTATATTTTTTTCTCAATTAACTCGTTTAATATTTTTATAAATAATAAATCTATTAGGGACTTTACAACTACAGTAAGAGGATCAAAAATATAATTAAAATTTTCAAATACATATATAGAATTTAATTTAGTATTTATTACTAGAAAATGGTATAATGCTTCTATTTCATCCTCGTTTCTAATTTTACTAAAATAACACTTAAAGAGTAATGAGTTACATATTTTAATAAGTTTCCTCCCAAACATATCTTGTCATGATTTTTAAAATTTAAAAGTCTATTTTATTATCTTAACAAACTTTTTAAATATAAATATGATTATAATAAAATTTAAAGTACCAATTTAATGAAAATAATATTATTTGGTCAACTGAATTAATTAAAATAGCAACCAAATAAGTTTTATATGTTTAAAACAATCATAATGTTTACTAGTAAATTTTTTTCCTACAAGGATATAAAGATACGAATTAAGAGAAAAAACAAATGTTAATTAAACTTATTTTTATTATATGATATATTTAAATGCATATCTGAAAGTTAAAATCATAAATATACTATAACGTGCTCATTAAAGAAAATATATATAATAATAATAATAATATTAATACTTGATTGAATAAAAAACAAAAAAGAAATATAATTGATTAGTTACAAAAAAAATATCTATTTTGATAAATATTTTTCAAATCACCCATTTTGGTAAATATTTTTTTTTCTTTAACACTTTTTTGGGAAAAAACTCCCCAAAATACATCCCAAACATAACTATAGAAAATTCCAAATATGAACTCTTTCTAAAAAAAAACAAGTTATTCCATAATTAAAAGGTCTTCCACCCATAATTTATTATATTAGGAACTACAAAATATTGGCTACTTTTTTGGGGTTCAATAGCTTAATACTAAAGACATTGAACAATATATAGCCTATGTGCTTTTATATTACTTTTTACATCTTTGTTTAGTTTTATGTTACTTTTTGCATCTTTGTCTTCTTTGCAGTTGATTACATATGTAAGGAACTAGAGTTTATGGATTACAATTTCAAGTGAAAAGCAAAATCTCAAATCATACAAGAAATACAAGGATGCGAGAACTCCAAGATGACGGAAAAGATCTCATTGCGTGAAAACTTGGAGTTACCGCGCGAGAACTTGATGTTCTCTGGATAATATAAATAGATGTTTTTCCTTTTGTATTTCATTATGTGTGTTCATTTTATAAAAGTGCTCTAAGGGTGAGAAATGAGAGAGTTGTGTGATAGGCCACCCGAGGGGAGCTAACCTCGGGTGCATCGAGATTAAACGATGTAAACTCCATTGGTATTGTAATCGTTTGATTAATAATATTTGATTGAGTTTGTTTGAAGTTCGTTGATATCACACACGTACACACCCATCTTTATTTTATTATCAAGTGCAACAATATGTGGAATCGAACGTGATGAGGACTCTACATTTGGTATCAGAGCAAGGTGTTGCTCTTGATACATAGATTTTCATTCCGCGATCATCCGTTTAAGACATTAAACATGGAGATTGAAGATCTAAAGGTTTAGATCAAGTTTGGACTGGTTTCGAAGGAGAAGAAGGTTATACCGAGGGTGAACACACATGAAATCAGTTTTGTTACATCATTATGCTCGGTATCTTCAACTTTTGGTGGAAAACGAATATATTAGACCGTAGAAATTATTCAAAATTATAAAAGTCAAATTTGGTTGGAGTTTTTGCTGGAGTAACTGCATTGTACGAGAACTTTGCACAAATAACCGTATTTTGCGAGAACTTTTTAATGAGAGAACTTTTCATGCGAGAACCTTCATGTGAGAACTTTCCATATGAGAACATTACATGTGAGAACTTTTCATGTGAGAACTTTTTCATGAGAAAAATTTCCATGAGAAAACTTTTTAATGACAAAAGTTTATGCAAAATCTTCATAGCGGTAACCGTCATTCGTGATAATTTTCTCATGCAAAAACTTCACCATGTTAAAACTTTATCATCCATAAACTGTGACTAAAAGATGCTAGATAATTTGAAGTTAGGTACTTAAACAAGATGATTTTTGTAATGTTTGATCAAGCTCAAGATTCTATATTTACAATATTTGGTTCGGGTTGTTCGTGAATTAAAACATGATACTATAGGCTTATCTTATCTTATTGATGGGGAAAATGATCGAACGGGTTGATTAAGTGAAGAATAAGATTGTTTGGTATTCTTGCTCTGAAAATATAGACTTATTACATTTTAGTTAAGGGGAAGAATACTTTAGATGATCTAGATCATTGTCACACAATCTTGTCATCGGATTGATGAATCAGGTTCTTCGGGAATCCAAAATGGATGTTTGATCTCTCTGTCGTATGCCTAGTACATCTTAAGTTGTAAGTAATCAAGATAGAATAGTTTAATCTTGATTCAAACATGATATCCTTTATGGAATAGTTTAATCTTGATTCAAACATGATATCCTTTATGAAGCTATACATTATGAGGAGGTTACAGTTGAAGGAGAAGACTGAAGTGACAGATATCCGGATATCATATAATTCTTGAAGATGAGTGACTAAAGTCAATCATAACTTTATACCATAACCCATAGTGGGAAATTGTAAGGAACTAGTATTTATGTATTACAATATCATGTGAAAAGAAAAAACTTAAATCATACGAGAAATACAAGGATGTGAGAACTCCAAGATAATAGAAAAAGTTCTCATCGTGTGAAAACTTGGAGTTACCGCATGAGAACATGATGTTCTTGTGCGAGGATATCTAGATAGTATAAATAGATATTTTTCCTTTGTATTTCATTATTTGTGCTCATTTTCTAAAAGTGCTATGAGGGTGAGAGAGTACAGAGTTGTGTTAAGCCACTCGAGTGGAGCTCACCTCGGGTGGATCGAGCTTAAATGATGTAAACTCCTTTGGTATTGTAATTGTTTGATTCATAATATTCGATTGAGTTTATTTGAAGTTCGTTGATATCACACACACATCCGTCTTAATTTGATTATCAAGTTCAATAATATGTGGAATTGATCGTAATGAGGACTTTACAACATATGGGCGTGATTATTCTATTCGGTGAATTGTTTGGGAGTTGATCCTACTACCATCAATGCGTAGTTGGTTATTTGCGAGTCAATCCTACAACCATTATACATACTATATTTACTAACGATGAGAAGTTCATGAAAACAAGTTTAAAAAAATAAAATTAAAGTTGAATGAAATAATATTAAAAGAATTGTTAGATCTTGTGACACTAAAATCGCATAGGGTGGGGCTATCCTCTAGCGGTATTGGTTGCCACCTCACTTCCCCTTTTTGATACCGCCTTCACGCCCACTGTTGTTAGGGTAGCTTCAAGAATAAATGAGAAGTTTTTGAAAAGCGGTATCCTTTTCATATTCGCCAATAAGAGAGTTTTTAAAACACTTAACATCTAATGGATTTTTCATCATTAATGTATAAGAAAAATATAAAATCTTTTTAAATAGTAATTTATTATTAGATCCAAAAAATTTTTGAACGAAAAGCAAAATAAGTAAATATTGAAAAAAGAGACCAGCAGGGAGATGAAAATGTTATAAGATATTTACACATATATGCTAACTTCAAACTATAAATTAAACAACACCAAAGATGATATGTCAAAATAGTATCCAACAAGCAAAGGTGACATGGTGAGTCAACACAAGGAGGGGATGAGCTTTGCAATGATAAGGACCATGAGGGCTGATAGTGGGAGTACTCCAAAACTTGTTGGCGAGTGTGTGGAGGAGCAATAATCTCGAGATACATGCAAATTAAAGCACATAAATTCCAAACAAATGCTTGAAAAGAGGTTATGCATTTTTCAATTGATGATTAGATGTAAGTAGAACTTTAGATATCATTGATTTATTAAAAATATGGAGCACCATATAGCTCTTTTGTTGTCTTTGGATTGATGCGAGTGAAAGGAAGCAACTCCTTTAAGAAATGTGTCAAAATATAGCCATAGAGAATAAACTTTTGTAGGACTGGTTAAGGGTGATGTAATAGTTTCACAAGGTGGCGAGGATAACACTTAAGAAATCAAATAGAGAACCAGACAAGTGAAAAAAAGAACAAGAGTAAAGAACACAAGAAGAACAAACATAATGGTTTTCAAGGATAATTTATATTGCTCTCAAATGTTTTACAATTGTTACAATGCTTAGTCCTAAGTACTAGTTACATGAGACACTTTATATAACACCCTACAGCTAGCCATACTTTGAAGGCCAGCTATAACACTAATATAGAGAACACAATCAATATAAATTCAAAAGGCGGATTATCTTTTGTAAGGCCCCGTTCCCGGGACGCCTACAGTTGGTCATCCATCGCACATAAAACAAATAGTTACATTTAACTTTTATAAAATATCGCAGCAGAAACATTTAAAACTTCCTTCCATTTCAATATAATAGCTTTTGCCAAATAATACATCATTATCCAATTACAAAATACAAGTTTGCATTACATCACAAAAGCATTATAAATGGATGCCATCCCAAAAGAGCCGAGTAGCCTTGCAGTGCCATCCTCAACAATCATTACCTGCCAACTAGAAACACATAAAAAGTCAGCGTTGCTGAGTGAGTTCTAGTTTTATAACAAAACATACTTTTCTTTTGTTAAAACCGTTCATTTCATCATCATACGTACACATAGATAATAGTTATTATCTTCATCATTCATTAACTTCCTTTCATTCATTCATTCTTACTTTCAATCGTTCGTTCATCATTATATCTTTTCCTTTTGTTAACACCATGAACTTTACCCTCCATGCTCATGATACTGGGCCTAAGCCTATAATAGACCTTCATTCACGGTGCCCGGCACCTCTGGCCACAACACCTAGGATAAAGTTCAGGTATACCATTGTCGTGTACTATGCCTTTCATACTCATGGTACTGAACCTAAGCCTATCATAGACCTTCATTCATGGTGCCCAGCACCTCTGGTCACAGTACCTAAGGCAAGCAACAATGGTTCCATACAAATGGTCAAACACAAAGAAAGACCCCAATGTGCATCCTCCCGGGGTAGCGAACCCGCACACCGTTGGGCTAACACCTTTTAATGGCGTGTCCTGATGTTTAATTATTGCAAGACTTTTGTTACATTCATCATTCATCAATGCATGCATTCATCATGTTCCTCTTTTATTACTTTCCACTTTATGTTACATAATACTTTTATTTCATTCATTAACATAACACGTAAAGTCACAGGAAAGATAAACATTCATCATTATCAGGAACGTCAACATATACAGTCATCATCATCACACAGGGCAACATCATACATACATAACATACATCATGCATAAATATGCAACATCATCATCTCATGCCCAACATAACCTCTAAGGCCTCAACAGTCATCTTACATGAACTTACGGGAATTTCCATCTCAAAACTTACATCTGCACTTTCCCCCGAAAGTCAGTAATTAAACTACACGTTTCCCCGGGTACAACAACCCTATTTGGGCGTATGGACACCCTTCAGTCGCATGGCCTCCAGGCGACTGAACATCATGCGATTGGACTCATGCGGATGAACATCTATGTGAATAGACACCCAGTCGTGCGTATGGACCTCATGCGGATGGAACTAATCCGAATGAGCATCTATGCGACTGACCTCATGCGAATGGACTCAATGCGAATGAGTCCCATGCGATTGGAACTAATGCGACTAAGCACCTATGCGACTGGACCCTCAGTCGTATGACTCCCCATGCGACTGGACCCCAATCATACAAGTGAAACCTTAGTCGTGCGAATGAACCCTCAATCGTGCGAATGAACCCCAATCATGCGAATAAACCTCAATCGCCCCTCAGTCGGCCGTTTGGCCTTCAGTTGGTCGCCTAGCCCTAGCTGATGTAGAAAGGAGTTCATCCCGAACCCAATCTGCCATTTTCGGCCTCCAAGCTCCTCCAAACCCATTCTAAGCCTAAATCAACCATCCTAAACCTTAGGAATGCATACCACAACACCATACAAGCACACACAAGCCCGGAAACAAACACCAAACGCATCACACACAACCACACCCAAATGGGTCAAACACACACACATACAAAACGGGTTTTCTATGCTTTCCAGCCCCAAAATCGTTTGAAAACAAGTAAAAGTGGGGTCCTAGAACTCACACAAACGATCACAACGAGAAGAGATTCGATTTGACTTGCTCCTCAACGATTTTTCTCACTCGAACCAACCCGAACCAACTTTTTTTCCTCTTTTCTCCCTTTCCCTCTTTTCCTCTTTTGTTTGGCTGAAAAATGGGTGTGGGGAGAGGGTAAGGGCTGCCCTCTCCCTTTAAATACCACCACACACTCGACTTTCTCTCGGTGGCGAGTTTGGTCCCTCGACTTTGGACTTTATTTTTTTTCTTCATTCGTCGGCTTCAAAATAAATAAAGAACCAGGTGTTACAAGTCCACCCCCCTTAAATAGGTTTCGTCCCCGAAACCTGTTATTCCTTGAACAAACATGGGTAATGCTGCCTCATCTCTTCTTCAGTCTCCCACATAGACTCGGATCCTTTCCTGTGCTTCCACTGAACACGCACAAGAGGAATCGTTTTATTCCTCAGCTTCTTCTCTTTTCGATCGATGATTGCCACTGGTTGCTCCACATAATTGAGCCACTCGTCTACTTCGATATCTTCCAGTGGAACAATCATATCTTCATCTACCAAGCACTTCCTTAGATGAGATACATGGAATGTCGGGTGAATTCCACTCAACTCATCCGGTAACTCCAATCTATAGGCCACCTCTCCTACTCGAGCAATGATTCGAAAAGGGCCTATGTACCTCGGGCTCAACTTGCCCCGCTTTCGAAAATGAATGATACCCTTCCAATGTGAGACCTTCAACATAACCCGATCACCCACCTGGAATTCAATCGGTCGGCGTCGTTTATCAGCATACGACTTCTGTCTATCTGTTGTTGCCTTCATGAAGGCTTTAATCTTCTCAAGCTTTTCGGTCATAGCCTCGATCACCTCGACGTTCCCCAACTTCTTCTGACCAATATCACCCCAAAAAATGGGTGTTCTGCATCTCCTACCGTATAGCAACTTGTATGGGGGCATACCAATGCTGGCATGATAACTGTTGTTGTATGAGAATTCGGCTAACGGTAAGTGGTCATCCCAACTTCCTCCAAAATCGATAGCACATGCCCGAAGCATGTAATGTCTGAATGGTCCTTTCAGGCTGACCATCAGTCTGGGGATGATAAGCCGTGCTAATATGTAACCTCGTCCCCATAGCGTCGTGGAATTTCTTCCAAAATTTAGATGTAAACCGGGTGTCACGATCGGACACAATAGACACCGGCACACCATGAGGAGTTACAATTTCCTTGATGAATAGATCAGCCAACCTTCCAGACGAATATGTCTCGCAGATCGGTAGAAAGTGAGCACTCTTCGTCAAACGGTCAACTATCACCCATATGGCATCATACCCTTTCGGAGTACGTGGTAGCTTCGTAATGAAATCCATGGTGATGTGCTCCCACTTCCATTCCGGTATATCCAAAGGTTGGATCTTCTACGGCTTCTGATGCTCGGCCTTCACTTGCAAGCAAGTAAGGCACTTACTCACATACTCCACTACGTCACGCTTCGTACCCGGCCACCAATAATCTTTCTTCATGTCGTGGTACATTTTCGTAGCACCGGGATGAATAGAGTATCGAGCTTTTGAGCTTCATCCATGATCTTCACGCGTAGATCCCCGGAACGAGGAATCCACACACGTCTGAATCGGGTTCTAACACCGAGTGTGTTTTCACCCAACTTTGCGACCACACCTCTCATTCTTTCAGAGTTAAGATGATCTTCTTTCAATGCTTCATCTTGAAACTCCTTGACTTGCTTCATTACATCGGAGGTCATGATCAGCTGATAAGCTTTCACCCCAATCGGCTCGGATCTCTCCTTTCGCCTAAGGGCATCCGCCACCATGTTGGCTTTGCCCGGATGGTAATAGATCTCGCAATCATAGTCTTTTATGAGCTCCATCCATCTTCTCTGCCTCATGTTCAGGTCCTTCTGCTCAAAGAAGTACTTCAAGCTTTTGTGGTCAGTGAATATGGTGCACTTCGTCCCGTAAAGATAGTGCCTCCAAATCTTCAATGCAAAGACCACAGCGGCTAGCTCCAAATCATGAGTAGGATAATTGACCTCATGAACCTTCAACTGTCGGGATGCATAGGCTATGACCTTTCCACTCTGCATTAACACGCACCCCAACCCCGAGTAGGAAGCATCAGAATAGACCACCAGACCTTCACTTCCATCGGGTAATGATAGACCAGGAGCTTGAGTCAATCTCGCCTTTAGTTCCTCGAACGCCTTCTCTTGAGCCTGACCCTATACAAACTTCACGTATTTTCGGGTCAACTTAGTTAGTGGTGAAGCGATCTTAGAAAAGTCTTGAATAAATCTTCTGTAGTAGCCCGTTAAACCCAAGAAGCTACGAATCTCGGATGGCATCTTTGGTGACTTCCATTGCATAACCGCCTCCACCTTTACCGGGTCCACCATAATCCCATCAAGGTTCACCACATGACCCAAGAACTGAACTTCGCGCAACCAAACGCGCACTTGGAGAACTTGGCGTACAACTTCTCCCTTCTCAACGTCTCTAGAACTTCCCGAATGTGACCGGCATGCTCTGTCTCGCTCCTCGAGTAAATCAGGATATCATCAATAAACACGATCACTGATTTATCCAACATCGGCCGACACACTCGATTCATTAGATCCATAAAAGCAGCTGGCGCATTGGTCAAGCCAAAAGACATGACAAGGAACTCGTAGTGACCATATCGCGTGCGGAAAGCTGTTTTAGGGATATCTTGCTCCTTCACCTTCAATTGATGGTAGCCCGATCGAAGATCTATCCTTGAAAACCAACTGACACCTTGAAGCTGATCAAGCAAATCATCGATTCTCGGTAAGGGGTATCGGTTCTGTATCGTCAGCTTATTCAACTCACGGTAGTCAATACACATTCTCATACTACCGTCTTTCTTCTTCACGAACAGTACCGGAGCACCCCAAGGAGAGATACTCGGTCTAATGAACCCCTTATCAAGCAGTTCTTGCAATTGCTCCATCAACTCTTTCATCTCCGTCAGAGCCAGCCGATACGGTTCATTGGCAACAGGTTGGGCACCCGGTATCAGATCAATCTGAAACTCGATCTCTCGGTCAGGTGGCACTCCTGGTAAGTCTTCTGGGAACACGTCTGGAAAGTCACACACAACCGGTACATCGGCTAGTTGTGGTGTTGGCGTATCCACATCCTTTACATAGGCCAAGAAGGCACTACACCCACGCCTCATACACTTTCCCGCCACCGCCATCGAAATTACCTTCGGAACCGTCGTGACCTGATCACCATAAACCGTCATCGAACTACCGTTAGGCGCTGTCAGCCAAATTATCTTCTTGCGACACATAATGTTCGCCTCGTAGTCTGCTAACCAATCCATCCCAAGAACCAAATCGAAACCACCTAAGGTCATCACAAATGGTCTAATAGGAAACTTATGACCCTCTAGCTCCACATCACAGTTCTCTATCATCTCAGAAATCCTGGTAGACTTACCTATGACAATTTCTACGTCAAAGGGCGCATCGACACGGCTACTACTAACAGGCAGCTTAGCATAGAAAGCAGCAGAAATAAAACTTTTACTAGCACCAGAATCAAATAACCTAGAAACTAAAGTTTGGTTCACTAGAAACGTACCGGACACAACGTTAGGGTCCGTCCTAGCCTCCTCCTGTGTCATGGTGAATGCCCTGGCACTCGCCCTCGATCCTTCATTCCCCGTCTACTTCACCCTGGAACCCTCAGCCCTCGGCTTCTTACAATCCTTACTTATGTGACCCTTTTCACCACAGTTAAAGCACCGGACCGTACGACAGTCCCTTGCCATGTGCCCAACCTTCCCACATTTAAAGCACAAGTTCGACCCAAACCTGCACTCCCCACTATGCTCTCTCCCACACCTACCGCACTTCTTCACACCTGCCCCCGATGTGACCATACGACGGTCGTCCACCCGTGCCTTCTTCTTACCCATCGAGGCATCACCTCGACCGAACCTCTTCCCCTGCCAGCTTCGAGCACCTCCACCCTTCCTACCACCTTCAGCCACCACCACCACAACCCTCTCATCATACAATCTCCCCGCTAAATCCACCGCCGACCTAAACATGCTCGGTCGGGCGGCGATCATGTGCCTGCGAATATCCACCGGCAAACCCTGTATGTACCTCTTAATCTTCCGTGACAGAGGCGTCACCTAATTCGGCACCAGACATGCCATCTCATTGAACTTCGTGGTGTACGCTGGTGTGTTATGGTTCCCGCCTCCAACTGCAGGAACTCCCTCTCAACCTTGTCCATCTCCCGGTGAGGACAGAACTCCTCAATCACCAACTTCTTCAGTTCGGGCCATCTCATTCTCCCGATTGTCCGATTACCCTCAGCTTGGACAATATTATCCCACCAGCATAAAGCTGAGTCCACAAACGAGTGGGTAGCAAACTTCACTTTCTGGTCCTCCCGGCACTCACTGATATCAAGAACAGCCTCCATTTCCCTCACCCACTGGTGAACAGCAGCAGCAGTGTCGTTTCCATCGACAGTAGGGGGCTTGCATCTCATAAACGCCCCATAGTTACAGCCTCGTGCCACCTCTTGCACGGGCTCATCTTCTTCCTCTTCCTCATTATCAGAGAAAATTGATTCAGGCTCCAGTTGCTCCCGCTCCCTCGAGGCCCTGTTTCTCTCCTTTCTTTCTCCTTCCTTTACTCCCTTGACAACTTCGGTCACCACAGACGGTAAGATTATCTGCATGATCTGATGCACTTCTTCAACAACAGCCTCCTTTACCGAGGCCCTCAAGTTAGCACTCTCATCCCCAGCCTCCGGATGAGAGGTCTCAGGTTCTTCAGGAACCACCTTTTCAAATCTAGGCCTTCCTCTTTTGGGTCGCGGTTCAGCATCAGGCCCACCACGGCCTCCACCCCTAGAAGCTTTAGAAGATCTACCACCAGCCATTCTCTATCACATTGAAAGATTCAAACACCAACACGGTCATTCAAGGGAACAGCTCAGTTTATGTCAAGTATAGTAAGTCCCTAATTACAGTGGCCAGTTGTGATTAGCCACTTACTTTACTCTTCATACTTCGAGCCTTACCTATCCCGACTACATGAGTATCTAAATCTACATACAATACATAAACCACATAACATGCGCACATAATACCGGTTATCATTAAGAAAATACCTGATGGCACGCAGCTACTCAGATTGGCATTCCATTCCTATTCTGTCCCATTTTCAGTTTAAGTTAAGGTTGATTTTTAAAATTTACCCATTTCACTTAAACTTTGGCTCTGATACCAACTTGTAAGGCCTCGTTCCCAGGACGCCTACAGTTGGTCATTCATCGCACATAAAACAAATAGCTACATTTAACATTTATAAAATATCGCAGCGGAAACATTTAAAACATCCTTCCATTTCAATATAATAGCTTTTGTCAAATAATACATCATTATCTAATTACAAAATACAAGTTTGCATTACATCACAAAAGCATTATAAATGGATGCCATCCCAAAAGAGTCGAGTAGCCTTGCAGTACCATCTTCAGCAATCATTACCTCCACTTACGGTGCCCAGCACCTCTGGTCACAGTACCTAAGGCAAGCAACAATGGTTCCATACAAATGGTCAATCACAAAGAAAGACCCCAATGTGCATCCTCCCGGGGTAGCGAACCCGCACACCGTTGGGCTAACACCTTTTAATGGCGTGTCCCGATGTTTAATGCTTGCAAGACTTTTGTTACATTCATCATTCATTGATGCATGCATTCATCATGTTCCTCTTTTATTACTTTCCACTTTACGTTCCACAATACTTTCATTTCATTCATTAACATAACACGTAAAGTCACATGAAAGATAAACATTCATCATTATCAGGAACATCAACATATACAGTCATCATCATCATACAGAGCAATATCATACATACATAACATACATCATGCACAAATATGCAACATCATCATCTCATGCCCAACATACCCTCTAAGGCCTCAACAGTCATCTTACATGAACTTACGGGAATTTCCATGTCAAAACTTACATCTGAACTTCCCCCGAAAGTCAGTAAACACGTTTTCCCGGGTACAACAGCCCTATTTGGGCGTATGGACACCCTTCAGCCGCATGGCCTCCAGGCGACTGAACATCATGCGATTGGACTCATGCGGATGAACATCTATGCAAATGGACACCCAGTCGTGCGTATGGACCTCATGCGGATGGAACTAATGCGAATGAGCACCTATGCGACTGACCTCATGCGAATGGACTCAATGCGAATGATTCCCATGCGATTGGAACTAATGCGACTATGGACCTATGCGACTGGACCCTCAGTCGTATGACTCCCCATGCGACTGGACCCCCAATCGTACGAATGAAACCTTAGTCGTGCGAACGAACCCTCAATCGTTCGAATGAACCCCAATCGTGCGAATAAACCTCAATCGCCCCTCAGTCGGCCATACGGCCTTCATTCGGTCGCCTAGCCCTAGCTGATGCAGAAAGGAGTTCATCCCGAACCCAATCTACCGTTTTCGGCCTCCAAGCTCATCCAAACCCATTCTAAGCCTAAATCAACCATCCTAAACCTTAGGAATGCATACCACAACACCATACAAGCACATACAAGCCCGGAAACAAACACCAAACGCATCACACACAACCACACCCAAATTGGTCAAACACACACACATACAAAACGGGTTTTCTATGCTTTCTAGCCCCAAATCATTTGAAAACAAGTAAAAGTGGGGTCCTATAACTCACACAAACGATCACAACGAGAAGAGCTTCGATTTGACTCGCTCCTCAACGATTTTGCTCACTCGAACCAACCCGAACCAACTTTTCTTCCTCTTTTCTCCCTTTCCCTCTTCTCCCCTTTTGTTTGGCTGAAAAATGAGTGTGGGGAGAGGGTAAGGGCTGCCCTCTCCCTTTAAATACCACCACACACTCGACTTTCTCTCGGTGGCGAGTTTGGTCCCTCGACTTTGGACTTTATTTCTTTTTCTTCATTCGTCGGCTTCAAAATAAATAAAGAACCGGGTGTTACATCTTTTGACTAGTTACTATGGCATGCCATATCTCACATCTTAATCTGCTACAAAAAGGATAAGAGTACGAGAGTGAAAAGTTACAGACTTAAAAACCTTAATCTATAGTTAACAAAGTATGGAGAAATCACCAACTTGCATAAGTTTGTGAGAGCTCGGAGATGGCAACGAAATGTAATTAAGCTTTTGTCAAAAGCATGTAAGAGAAAGCATGCCTTCACTATCTTTGGAAGAAATCACTCTTCAGGCTTTGGAAGAATTTTTTCTGAAGTTTCGGAAGACTTCATCTTTGGCTTTGCAAGAATTGGTCTTTGGATTTAGAAGATTTGACACTTAGAGAATTTCTTTGTGCATTTGTCAAATCTTTTGAAGTAACTTCCTTGTACTCCAGAATGCTTGTTGAGAGAATTTTAGTTTGCATTAGCCTCGATCACTCCTAAAAACTCCCTCTAGGCTGATGCTAGCAAAGCTTAAGAATGACTTTGAGTCTTGCTCTTTATTTGTTTATAGTCCTCATCAGAATCTGAACTATTCCCTTCTTCATTAGTTGGTTTGGATTCTTCAGACACTCAAAGTAACTCCACATGTCAAAGAGATCATGCAGAGGAAGGTCAAGCATTTTTTCAGAAGTGTATATCTTAACCTCCTTGATCTCTTATGACATACCATATGTCTGGATTGGTAGAGAAAGCTTGGGATAAGATAGGACTCTCAGTAGCAAGAGGCTCTACTTGTAGTGGAGTTGGTTGAGCAGCCCCATCTTGTTCACCCTTAGGATGTTTTGACTCATCCTAAGGTGCAGAGGTGGATGCCTTGGACTTCTTCTTCTTTTTCTTTTTCTTCTTCTTCTTCTTCTTCTTCTTCTTCTTCTTCTTCTTCTTCTGGTCCCTTCTGATGGCCATCCTCTTCCTCATTCTATACTTCAACTGAGAAGGTTGATCTTGAGTACCGGTTGTTCTTTCTTTATCCTTCTTAATTGGGTTCTTCCCCTTCACATGTTCAGAAGAAAAAGGTTCAAAACCTTGCTATGGGTCAAAAGATGAAATTGGATATGATTCAACACCTGGTCCAGGTTGTATTATCTCTTGGGGTTCACCTTGACCTCAGCTTTAGGTGCAACGTGACTTGGTGCAAAATGAAAGTATACCAGATTACCATTCTTAATCTTTTACTTGATCACTCTAATATGATCATCCATTTTGGATAGAGACATTGGACCAACTCTCCTTCGGAGAACCCATACAGCTTTAAGAAGCTCACCATCTTTATTCTGTTAACAGACTTCTTCTGATTAGCTCTAATGGTGGCTCTTGACTAGCATCTTCATCCATCATCTTCCTCTTAGCAACTTTCTTCTCTTTTAGAACTTCTTGATCTAGCTGCTTAAGGTGTTCAAAATCAGTATACTCATTTGATTGAGGGAGTAAAGCTGATGTCTGATAGAGATCTGTGACACTCAAGTAGGTTATTATCTTTTGTCTGTCTTTTTCCCTACCTACTAGAGTTTTTTCCTTAATAGCCACCGTCTTTACTTCAGGTCTTTCTAGAACCGGAGAGAGGACATTTGCTTTATACAATCTTTTTCATTTCCTTTTTTTCTTGATCTTGAGTAGCTATTCAATAGCCTCAACCTCCTTCCTCTATTTTGACACTTTAGTGTCAGCCAACTCATTCAATTCTTCCAAGGAAAGAGTGATAATTTCATCAATGTTGTACTTCCTAGACCCCATATAATTTAATCTGGTTGGGCTTAACTCATCATCATGCGTATTTGGCCTAGGGGCAGCCCTGATTGCGGTTTGCATGAAACTACGGGTCACTGTTATCTTCCGTGTGTCTCCCTCTTCCTCTCTATTTTATCTTCCTTAATCTTATTTGATGTTAGAATCCTCTTCCCTTTATTATTCACTTGCCTGTGTGACTCAGGTTGGAGAGAGCTTTAGCCTTCTTGATGTTGTTCTGAATTTGAGCTCTGGCCCAGGAGAGACTGCTAGTGTCTCACTCAGGGTACTAGGTACTGAAGTAGTTATAGTCTCAAGCTTCACATGTTCCCCAGCTAGGCCTTCAATTAAGGTTTCCCCTTCAAAGCTGATCTTAGGGTCTGCCTCAGTATCTAGTTGACCGATAGTTTTTCCTATGTGACTTAGGATGGAGAGAGCTTTGGCCTTCTTGACTTTGTTCTGAACTTGAGCTCTGGCTAGGGAGAGGCTACGAGACACCTTCACCAGCTGGTGTCTTATTAAGGGTATTAGGTGTTGAAGCAGTTGTAATCTCAAGGTTCACAAGTTCCTCTATTGGGCCTTCAACTGAGGTTTCCCCTTCGAAACTAATCTTAGTGTCTGCCTCAATATCCAGTTCACCAATAGTTTTCTCTACTAGCATCTATCTATATAGATTGGATCTTCTTTTAAACTCTTCACGTACCCTTAGTCGGGTCCTCTCAGCTAACCTATTAGCTTGTCTATTATGACTTGGGTTATAAAGTGGCAGGTCAACCAGAGGAAAGCTTTCATAGAATTTCAGGGTTTGGTACCAAGGCTCTTCTTTTCGTGTCATACCTCCACCCTACTATTGGATTCTCAACAAGATAAGATGGGGTAGACATAGCACTTAGTATACCCTACTTTAATAAACTTTGAATTAAAATATCCACATTGATGTGGGCCTAAGGAGGTTGTTGAGTATGGATAATTTCAAGTCAAGCTGAGCATGATGAACCTCAGCATTCATCATTGAAATGATGGGAGTGGTCCGCTCCACAGGGGAAGTGGGAACTCTTGGTTTTACTTCCTCTTGCATGGGTGAGTCTATAGGGGTCTGCTCAATCTAAATAGACTGAAAAAGGGTTTGTTTGGATTTTTTGTGGTAGGTAATTGTTATTTATGGTTGTGTGGGTGGTGAAGATGAAGAAGGTGTGGGTTTAACATTGGTTGTGCTGCCAAGTTGTAACCTTGAGTAGGGAACTCTAACATGTTTGGGACAAGGGTTGTTTTTACCTCAGGAAAACCAACATTGGCTTTTCTTATTATTTTGAAGATGTCAGGCTTCATTTGTCATAATTTAAGAGTGTTAGTTGTTCCCCTCAACTATGAGCCTACTTCAAAGTTGAGAATGTGTTAGACATATCTAGGGAACATGTAATACTCTAAGGAATCTAAGTTTGCAAGAAAGTTTGTGTAAACAAACTAAGAGTACTTAACCCCTTGGATCATCATGATGAACTGAAGAATGTTTAATAGTTATTGATGCTATATGCAAGCTTTGAGGATCCTTGGTTGTTGTTGATGAAGAAACTTCTGTCATATGGCCTTCCTTCATCTTCCACACCATCTTTGGAAGACTAGACTTGGAATTTAAAACTTCGAAACTTTTGATGACTTTGAAAGTTTTGTAGACTAAAACTTCAAAAGCTTTTGCATCCACTGTAGTAGACTTTAGTTCTTTGAAAGCATTCTTTTTTTCCGAGACCAAACTTGCTTGGGAAGATAGTTTTTTCATTGATCTTCTTCTTTTTCAACTTGTAGCTTCTAAAGGAAAGTGATTTTCCTTTTGAAGCTATTTTCTTCTTCTTTTCATAAGGTTCTCCTGTACATGTGAATGGTACTCTTCGGATTGTAGATGCAATCTCTAGCAAAATAAGTTGTATCATCACACATGATACATTCCTTGGGCTACATTCTAAGAGTCTTGTCTTGAGGAACAAGCTTCTGAGGGTGAAGCTTGCCTTTGGAGTTGGATAGTCTAGCCTATGAAGCAGTTGTGCATATTGGTTTAACCTTCTTCTACTAACCAAGATGGCTTAGACTTGAACTAGGACCTCTGGAAATAGAGTCCTTCGTAAGTTATCGGTATTCCTCGCCTCAAACCCAACAGAAACAATAACTTATCTGGGGTTGAAGGTGGGCTTGATCTCCTACAATTTCTTTGATCTTCTTCTTGCAAACTTGATTAACTTTTCTTGCAAACTTAGCCATTCCTGGTTTCTTCCTCTCTCCAGGGATATAGTAACCCTTCTTAGAGTGAGCCTTCTCACTCACTTCTGGTTCACCTTCCATTATATCCAGTTTATCTTCATCTTCCTCTAGGATAGGATCAATAAGAAGTAGCTCATCTTCACAAGTTCACACCTTGGTTCCCTTACCGATAGTACTATGTGTGGAGGAGCTATTTCACTTTATCCAAGTCACTGCCTGTTATGATAATAAACTTTTGCATGCACGGATGAAGATATGATGTTCTTGAAGGTTTCCTATTCAAGAACACATTTTTCTGCCTAGAGTTTGCTAATCACAAGCTCGTCCTGGCATTCAGTTAACTTGGTAACAAGATCTATGATCTAAGTCCTGTAGTTTGCATGCTCATGTTTTAGAATAGAAATGGTTTTCTCTAAGTCTTCTATTTTAAGCTTACAATCATTTTCTGCTCTTTTAAAATAAGCTTTTAAAATGTTCAAGGACTCAAGATCAAATCTTACTTCCAAGTTATAAAACCTGTACATGTTAACTTTAGCATGCATTCAGGAGACAAAAGATATTCCAATACCTTTGATTCATCATGGTCTGCCATCAAGGCTTGGTTTGACAAGACATCTTCACCTAAAAGCTCCAGTCAAAGCCTCCTTCTTTAATAACAAATACAACTTGCTGCTTTGGTTGGTTGGGCTTCTTAGTTCTTGGAGTTACCTCAGTGTAGCTTGGTCTGGGTTGTGTATGGCCACAATTTGTTTTTGGTGCCTTACATTCCCTAGCAAAGTGGCCCATTTGGTTATAGTTCTAACACTTTACTTTGCTTTTGTCCAGCCTTAACTTTCCACTGGACACATTGCTTGGAAACTTCCTTCTTGTCCTCTTCTAAAACTTGTTGGGTATATGGGTAAGAAGAGACATCTGTAGGACTATCTCCATGAATTCTAGATAATCTGGATGGATGTAGTCCAGGTCATCAAGGGTGAAGAGAAAGTTGCCAGAACTTTCATCTAAAGAAACAAAGGACTTAAAAGAGATGGGTGCTTGGAATGGATTACCTTAAGTGTAGCTCTGCCTTGGTGTCTTTAAAAAGGTGATGTAAAGAACCTTTGGTGACTTGTCGGATAGTAGATTAGATGATATTGTGGTTCTCTACTATGCTTTTCAACCACATGAATGGTTGAACTCTTTTGGGTGCTGGATAAATGAGTTACGTGAAGGATTTTGCATATTTATCTCCATTTGGTAACTGCTCAGGATACCATAAAACTTAGTGAGAGTGAGGGTAGAGAGGTTCTTAGTTTTCTTGATGGCCACATAGTAGTGTGTCCATTCTTTGGGAAGAGAGAGCATGAACTTCCTCACTATGTTTTTGTTCTCAAGTTTAACTCCAACATCAATTAGAGTATATATAATCTCAACATACTTAAAGTATTCTTGAGTCTATGTTTCACCTGTCTTGAAGGTGAAGTTTTCAAACTGCTACTTCACGATGTCTTTCTTTTTTTATTTAGCTTCCACAGATCCTTCATACATCAGCTTCAGTGCATCCCAAAGTTCTTTTACAGTCTTACGCTTCTTGAAGCCTTTGTAGATGTAGTTGGGAATAGCAGTTTGAAGAGCAGTCATGGCTTTTTGATAAATATCAGTTTTCTTCCAGTATTCTTTACAATAATCAACCACTTACTTAGGTATCATCCCACCTCTAGTAGTTGGTAAAATATTACTTGGTATGTGAGGTCTTGAGACAGAAGATCTCCACATCCTACTATCTTGAAACTTGATAAAGCCTTACATGGTGTCGTCAGTAGTGATCAGTGGAGACTTAGTCATGGTTTCGGTTTCCGTATCACTTTTAGTAAGAGCTTCCATTTAAGCAAGTAAGTGTTTGTGAAGCTGAAGAGTGTTTCAAGATGGTGAGTTGTTTGAAATTAAGAGCTTAAGAAGCTCTGATACCAATTATAGGACTAGTTATGGTTTTTTCAAAAACAGTCTCATAGTTGGAGAACACACTTACTAGATCAAATAGGAAACCATGCAAAATAACAAAGAACAAACCAGTAAGGAACTCAAGAACACAAAGATTTGTTTTCAAGAATGATGTATACTGTTCTCAAGTAATTTTACAAGTGTTACAATGCTTAGTGTTAAGTCCGGTTACATGAGATACTTTATACTATATCCTATAGCCAACCATACTTTGAAGGCCAGCTAGACACTAATCCAGACAACAAGATTAATGTAAACTCAAAAAGCAAAATGTAAAGTCAAAAGGAAGATTGTTTTTTGACATGTGACTATGACATGACATAGCTCATATCCCATTGTATTATAAAAAGGATAAAAGTACTAAAGTAAAAAGTTTTAGATAAAGACACCATAATATACAATTGACAAAAATATGAAGATAATCAAAAACTTGTATAAGTTGGTGAGTACTCAGAGCTGATAGCGGATAGGTATTCAACTTTTTTTAAAAGTGTGTTAGGGACACACGTATTCTAAGTCTTCGGAAGAGTTCAGTTTTCAAGCTTCGGAAGACTTCCACTTTTAGCATTGAAAGATTTTTATCTTTAGCTTCGAAAAATTTAACGCTTAGTTATTTTTCTTTGTGCATAGTCAAAACTTACGAAATAACTTCCTTGTACTTCTGTGCATGATGAGAAATCTTTGGTTAGCATCAACATCTAAGATAAATTCTTACATATTTTTTAAATAGGATGGCATTTTGGTCATTATATCAAATATGTCAGTATTATACATTCATTGTGTCAAATATCAATTCATTGTGTTATATATATATATATTATATTATTTGTTATGTGTATTTATCATTGTGTTTTACGTTTTAGATCATTTTGTGTTATTTTTGTTATTGTTTCTATAGATTACATAAACTTATTATCAATCATTGTGTTTTACAATTAAAAGTGCACAATGATATACTTTAATCAACGTATTATTTTAAGATTCATGGTGTTAAAGATACACAATGTGTTATTTTATTATCGTTTTTAATATATTATATCAACTTGTTGTTATTTGTCATTTGTTTTACAACTAATAGTATATAGTTATATTATTTCATCAATGTATTTTTTAAAACTCACAATATTCAAGATAACACAATAACGATCAAATAACACAATAAGACATTATGCTATTTTGTTGTTGTTTTTTTAATATACTAAATTAATTAGTTGTTAATTTATTATTATGTTTTACATATAAGAAATAAACAACAATCGTATTCCATCATTGTATTTTTTAGAATACATAAATGTACAAATACAATATTATTCGAAAAACATAATAACTAACAAAAAAACACAATGAGCTACACTAAAGACACAATGATAGGATATGAGATTAATATATATAAAAAATAATTAACTTTTTATGTAACAGTATTGTACTCATTTTACAGATAAGAATTACTCGTTTTTATGATGTAATTTTTATAGAAAGATAGTGTCATACATAAAGTTATAAACATTTAATAAATGGACTAATTTGTAAAAAAATCAACAAAAGTGGTTATTTCTAAAATACACTTTTAACAAAAGTTTTCCTATAAATTAGTATCAATCGTTGATTAAAAAGATAAATGGTTAAGATTACTTCTTATAATTTTTAATTTGAATAAGCTTTTTATTTGAACGTTTTCTTAATAATAATAATAATAATAATAATAATAATAATAATAATAATAATAATAATAATAATAATAATAATAATAATAATAATAATAATAATAATAATAATAATAATAATAATAATAATAATAATAGTAAATAAATAAATAAATAAATAAATAAATAAGTGAATAATAACGTAATACTTAATCTAAATAGTAAATTAGTTATAAAAATATAGACAGTAAACATAAATTCAAAGTGTTATATAAGATAATATTTAATTTAGTGAATTAAATAATCTACGTTATTAAAATAGTGTATTATAATGTGAATTAAGTAATATATAAATTAGAAGGAGTTAACTAAATTGTGGCACAATATGAATTATTGTGTAGATCACTTGTAACTTATGATTAATAAAATTTGTTATGCATTTTAAAATTGAAGTAAAATTATATTTGTGTTTCTCACTAATCCTTTTATATATATATATATATATATATATATATATATATATATATATATATATATATATATATATATATATATATATATATATATATAGATGTATATATTATAGATGTATACTAACTTAATTTTTTGAATTATATGTAAACATGTTTATATATATATATTCAAATTTTGAGCATACCATTGCTAAGTTCTTATATAAGTTCAAATTTGAGCTGCCGATGAAACGCAAGTTATTTGACATAAGTAATTGAATAAATATAATTATATATATTAAATGAATACATATAAATATATAAATATTAGATGAATAAATATAACAAGTAAATTCATTCGCGCGATGCTACAGGAAAACGATATTACTAATAAGTTAATGCGTATATTGCAAAGGAGGCGTAATTACAAAAACATGTATGAAGAACTATTTTTTTTTACGAAAAATAGTCTCTTAGAGCAGAAAGATAATGTAAGGTTGGAAATAAAAACACTACGTTATGGATGTGAAAGATTATCTCTTAATTTTTTAAAAAAAGTGTCAAACTACTAAACTCCTATAAATTCTCAGTAGTATTATCAAATTAATATTTATATAAACTAATATTTAGAACTTTTATTTATACCATACTTGTATTTGTAATAATTAGTGAAACATCTTTGAATAAACGACCTTTCCCCCCTAAACGTTAATAAACATATATTCAAAATTGAGTTGTTTGTACAATATACAAGTTATCAAACTAACAATATACAACCTTTAAAAACTACTTTAGGGTCCTATTTTTTTCCTCTTGTAATTTTTTAAAATATGATAGTTTATAAGATCTAAATTTTTCATTAAGATATGCTAAATTTATCAACGTTTTGACAAAATTTAATTTTTCAAAACCGAGTTGTCAATATAATTTTTGTCCAACCCTACAAATTAAATACTAATATACAAGCAACCAAATCAAGTGTTATAAATTTTAATAAGATTTAATACTAATATACAATAACCAAAATCAAGTGTTATAAATTTTATGAGTAGCATTATACAACTATCCTCAATAAAAGATTAAATTAAGAGTTGGGTCCTATAAAAAACTCATATGAAGTTAGAACAACGATGCTATCCTTGGGAAATAATGTGTTTTGAGTCATGACGTTCTAATAAAATTGAAAAGATAAGCGCGTCAAATGACTTTAAAAGGCAAGTTATTATCATCAGTCATCACGTGAAAATTGTTTTTGAAAAGAAAAAAAAGACCAACTGTTTGTCCAACTCGTCCATCAATTTTATGTCCCACTTGTTGCTAACTTTTTTAGCACTCTTGGTGTGAAAGTATGACTTTTAAATGTTAGTCAATGGTAGGATAATTTCTAAGAAAATGTGAAACATCTAATTACGTAATTGTCCATGGATATTTTGTGAAGATTTCTTTTGACTTTAGATGCCGTTAAATTCTCCTATAATCAGTTCACTTCAAAACCACATATCTAGTTTTAATCCCCTCACAACCTTATAACCTCACTTTCAATGGCTTCTACTTCATCCACCTCTACATCAGCACAAACCCATTACAAGTACGATCTTTTTCTAAGCTTTCGAGGTGAAGACACTTGTTATTCTTTTACTGATCATCTTTACAAGGCGTTACACCAAGCCGGAATCAGGACTTTCCGTGATGACGATGAAATTCGTGAGGGTCATGAACTGAAGCCGGGAATCGAGCGATCAATAAAAGAATAAAGGGCTTCAGTAATTGTATTTTCAGAGAATTTCGCAAATTCAAGATGGTGTCTTGATGAGCTTTGGTTGATCCTCGAGCAAAAGAGGAACTACGATCACTTTGTTTTGCCGGTGTTTTATAAAGTTGATCCTTCAGATGTTAGGAACCAACGCGGAAGTTTCTATATTGAAGCAAAAGATGGAGCTCAAGGTTCAAAATGGACTGAGGATAATGTAAGAAGGTGGAAGAATGCCTTAAGAGAGGTGGCTGATTTGAAAGGGACAGTTGTTTCAGGGTATATATGATATAATCCTTACATATTTAATGTGTAAAATTTAGTGACAAGCAAAAGTTAATTTCATAATTTAAATTTAGTGTGGTTATAATTTCTTGCTCTGAATATGTATAGTTTTCTTGTTTTGTTACAGGTATGAAACAATCCTTATTCCAAATATCGTTAAAAAAATTCACTCTGAACTAGGTTTGAAACTCTACAGCACCCTGACCGGTTTAATTGGAGTAGAGACACGAGCTAAAGATTTTTCTTGCTGGTTGACCTCTAAAGAGCATGATCATCCAGTTCTAGCAATTTGTGGTATGGGAGGAAGTGGCAAGACGACACTTGCCAAGCACATTTATCACTCAAACAAGCATAACTTTGACAAGAGCAGTTTACTTGAAGATGTTGGGAACCAACGTGATGGTTTGCTTGGTGTACAAAAGCGACTTCTTGGTGAAATTTCTGGAAATAGTAATATGATGATATCAAATGTTGATGAGGGAGCTCTTCAGCTTGAGAAGGCTATACAAATGAATAAGGTGCTTATTGTTGTTAATGATGTTGATGACAAAGACCAGCTAAGCATTTTATTTGGAACAAAGGTGTTCCCTACACAAAGCAAGATCATTATTACAACAAGGTTTCTCAAAATAGATACATGGGTTGGGTCCATATCTTATGGGTGTCAGGTCCGTAAAATTGAACTGTTGAATGATAATGAATCCTTGGGGCTTTTAAGTTATCATGCCTTTGGATCCCAAATTCCCATGGAAGGCTTCGAGGAGCTTGCAATACAGTTATCACAATATTGTGAAGGAAATCCATTAGCTCTTAAGGTTTTAGGTTCTTCCCTTTCAGAAGGCGAAGGGACAAGAATTGATATGTGGAGAAGTACAATGAATTCCCTTAATTCCTTGAAGGGAGATCTCAATCATAAAATCCAAGCGGTACTACAGAAGAGTTTTGATACCTTGCCATGTGAGAGTCATAAAGAATTGTTTCTCCATATTGCTTGTTTGTTTCTTGGGGAATATGTAGATTATGTGGGAAGAATATTAGAGGATGACTACCATGCAAAATCTGGGATAATGACCCTCACTAACAGATGTCTCCTTACCATTACAAAAGGTGATCTCACATTGACCATGCATAAGCTCCTTCAAGATATGGCACGAAAGATAGTTCGTAATGACTCTAAAGATCCTTCAAAACATAGTAGAGTCTGGCGACATAATGAATGTTGCAGTTTGTTGAGAAAAGGAGACGTAAGTTACTTGTGGCTTTTGTCTTTAAGTTTGTGGCTCAATTCACAACCTTTCATTTCAAATAAGCATTCTCTATTTTCATGTCTTTCTACATTAGGGTTCTAACACAATTGAAGGTTTATCGTTGGACATGCGTGAGGCTAAGCAAGGGATACAATCAAAGGTAAGTAAAATAAGTAATTTATTATTTGGTAGTTGGCGAAAATTGCTATGAGAAGAAATTTTCCATAATTGATTTAAGAATTTGTTTTAATGAAATTTAACCAAAATGTATATTTACATTCTTTATCATTCTTTTAATAAATAGGCCACAAAAATCACCATAAAAATTGAGTAGCTAAGTCATTATGTGCCACCTTAATCGACATCAGATTGAGCTAAAATGGTACAAATACATGAATCTGAATTTGTTTTCACTCTCTCTTGTTCATACAAAATGATAAGTTCCAAACCTATCAAATTAAAGGAAGAAATAGTTTTACGATTTCTTCGTGACTTGTTATCATTGAAATAAAATTCTCATTATATTTGTTTACCGGTTAACAAGTAATACTTACGTCTTGCTATTATTATTCAGATTGTTCATACGGATTATGACTAGGATCATGGAAGATACTATTATTTCAATGTACAGCTAGGATAACTTCAAAAATAAAAATAAAATGTCGTGGGGTTTTATTAGATTTCAAAGATCTGTTTCGCTTTTCTCGATTTGACACCTAGTGATTAAAGACAAAAAACTTTAGTTAAAGAATCATAAGTGCCTCCTCTAAGGATCGAGTTACGAATAAACCTCTTTTATGCAAGTAGATTTTTTTAACTTTGTATATATAGGTTTATAATCTCTACACACTCGTAATCTTGCACATAATATATAGAGAATTTCTAACTAAATTCATACTTGCGAACTGAATTTGATAATCAATTGGTACAATAGTTGTATGTTACATTATGGAATATATATATATATATATATATATATATATATATATATATATATATATATATATATATATATATATATATATATATATGGGAGGAATCAAATGAAAACCATGTCTATAATTAAAAATCGTGAAAACCATCATTACACAATCACATAACTTATAATTGATTTAACTTTCTAATTGCTTAAAGTATATTTAAGTAAAACTCAACCATATTTTTTATGGTCATTATATATTTTTCATATAAACTCCAAGTAACGTCGATGATGAAGAAACGACTTACATATACGTAACTTGTATGAACTACATGTACGTAACTTTTAGTTGTACACTTGGTAACACGTATTTACATATACATAACCCATGCATGTATGTAACTCTTAGTTGTATACTTTTCAATAAGTAGTTACATATATGTAACCTTTGGTTTTCATGGTTTTTCATTATAAACATGGTTTTCATTTGATCCCTCCATGTATATATATATATATATATATATATATATATATATATATATATATATATATAAAATATTTACACTCTAGTACATCTACAATTATATACTAATATTATTATCGACTAATAATCCAGTACAAGCTAAGGTAATTAGGGGGGACCTGTACCTTGGATTGTAGGTTAAGAAATCTTTGTGAAGATGGTTGTTTAGTAAACACATGATCATTGGATGAGATAAACTTAATCAAGAGTTCTCTTCAAGCAATATTTTCTCCAACAAAATGAAAATTAACTTCAAGGTGTTTTGCACGAACATAGAACACATGAGTTGTGAAATATATGTGGCACTCAGGTTATCACACCAAAGTATAAGAGTAGATGTAGTAGGGACACAAACTTCCTTCAAGAGTTTTTAGAGTCAGGTGAGTTTGGTAATGGTGTTAGCAAGTGCTTTTATTCAGACTCGGTTAGATGACCGAAATACAATTATTTTTTTTCGAGTAGCCCAAGAAACCAGGTTACAGTTGAGATATATAACATATTCCTTAGTGAATGACTGTGTGATCGTTCGACCAGCATGAGAGAAGGCACATGGCGAACCATATTTCTTTGTAGTAGGACATAGTTAGATATACCATATAGGTAGCGAAGTATCCTTTTAGCAATAGAATAGTGGTTGGTAGTGGGCGAATGCATAATTAACAAACTTTATTAAATGCAAAGGTAATATCTAGTTGTGATAGTGTCACATACTAAAGTGCACCAATAACTTGACCATACTTGATTGGTCATCAAATAGGAGACTTGCCCTAGGAAAGATTTGAAGTAGTTGTGATCAGAGACGACATATGTGTTGCCTAAACAAGATTTGCGCAAGCAAGTAAATGAGTAATGTAGTTGGGACACGATAACAACATTACCTTGTGATTTTATTTCAATCCCTAAATAATAAGACAAATAACCCATATCTTTTACTATAAAAATATATTGAAGACTTTGCACAACACAACTAATGACGTGTGGATTGTTATCTTTCAAAATAATGTTATAAACATAGACGAGCATGTAAAAGAGGGTCTCGTTAAATGAATAAATAAATAGAAACAGGTTAGTGTTTTACCGGGTAAATCCAAACGTTTAAAGAACCAAAGACAAGCAGTGAAACCATGCTCGGGGGACCTATTTAAGAACATATATGGCCTTGTGCAAAAGGCATACATGATCTGGTTTCTTGGGATCGATAAAGCCAATCGGTTGTTGTAAATATACACACTTTTCTTTTAGATGGCCATGTAAAAAGGCATATTGGATGTGAAGTTGACTTAGAGGCTATATTTGTGCAACCGCAAGATACAAGACAACTCTTATGTTGGTAGATTGGATAACCATGCTAACTATTTCAAGATAATCAATGCCCGGTTGTTGTTTGAAACCTCTAGTAAAAAATACCTTGTAACTTGTTAGTGCCATGTTTTGGTCCTCCTTTAGCTTGTATACTCATTTGAAACTAATGACCTGGGTAATAGGAACACGTGGTACCAATTACCATATGAAGTTTCTCATCAAGGCATAAAATCCTTTGGCCATGGTGTTATGTAAATTTAAGTCTTTGTTTGTAATGATAAATGTGAGAGGCTTAGTTTGGGAAGGTGACATGTGAAGGAATATAGCGTTGTAACGTTGAGTATTTCTAGGATTTTAACAAAGATTAGAGGTCGTTGCATATATGGAGTTATAGAGGGGTGAAACTTAGTAGTAGACTGATCTAAATGGGGTGTAAAAGGGGGTTGAATGGAGTAAGGCCTTTGTTTAGGGTGATAATGATATGTATGAACACTTGGAGGGGACGGAGGTGGCAGAGGTGGAAGAGTGGGTATTTGACATTTGATATTGTGTTGTTAGGTTGAGTGGGTATGGGACTTTTGGATATTGGGCTATTGTTTGTGGGTGCGTCTAAGGGTGGCGAATCGGAGTCAACAAAGGTAAATTATACTTAGATAACATGGAATGTAAAAGTTGTGGATGCAGGTTTCTAAGTATTTGATGCCTTGTGACGGAGGAGGCACTGGTGGTAAAGAAAGCTACTTTCGGTAGTCAAGAAATTCTAGGATGTTAGAACTAGTGAAGACAACTATTACTTTGACCCGTGAGGAGAGTATTACGGGTGAGAATGTCCTTCACAAAAAAATTGGTACGAAAATAAAAAGTGATGATATTATCTGAATGTAGTTAATGTCACGGACATGAAGGACATTATTTGACCATCCACACCCTTAGTTATGATTTCCCCTTCAAAGCTACGATTGTTATATCTAGGGTGGCCGCATCTATTTGACCATCCACACCCTTAGTTATTCTTGATCGATTTTTATAGAGAGCCTGAGGCTAAGGACTAATCGAATGGAGTTGAAAACCAAGTTGAGTCAACTATTAAAGGGCTTGTATTGTTTTTAGTTGTGGCAGCCCAAAAATCCTGAATAGGGGACACATCATGAATACTTTTCTTGTAATCGTGATCTGCTGGAAGACCATGATGTTAATATAAGGTTATTCGATATTGATGTATAAGAATAGTGGATTTAAGCCTGTTGTACTCCTCCCAAAGCCCATATATTACTAGCATAACAAGATATTTATATTTAGTTGGTTTGCCAATGTGGGCAAGAGCATCCGAGTATTCTCGTACATAACTAAAATAAGAAGAGGATGATTCATCAATTTCTTACTAAATAGTTGAAAGTTAGATTTTTATATGTACTCCCGAGACTGTGTATGAGGGGTATAACCCTTCTCAAGTAAGAGCCAAAGATCTATAGATATGGTCCCTCGAACTTATGGAAAAGAAACTTCAGAAACAGTAGACAATATAAGCATTTGAACATGGACATTATTTGAAACCCATGTTATGTACCTAGGAGGATATATATAGAAAAATTATTTACACTATAAAGCCTTTATAATATACTTATATTAGTATTGACTACTATGCATATTAATATTCTACAAATGAATTGAGTTACACGAGTATTTATAGTTGGTAAAAGGGTGTTTCACCCATTGGCACTTGTTCGGTTTTGTGACGATGGTAACCGCCACAACCTTATGTTATAGATACTAATATATTATTTTAATATTAAACATAGAATATACATATTAATCTTCTACAAATTACTTGAGTAATTGCACGAGTATTTATAATTGGTAAAAGGGTGTTTCACCCCTTGGCACTGATTAGGTTGTGTGATGATGGTAACTGCCACGACCTTATGTTATGGATAATAATACATTCTTTAATGTTACACTAATAACCTTATACTAACTTAGGTTAAAATCTGATACTAATATACTAATCTTGATTTATCTTTTAATTCTTTCGTAATAGTGTTGGATCTTCTACGTAAATAAGATGAGATTATTGTCCATACTCTTTCTTTTTGCTACCCATTTTGTGCATTTATTTGTGAAGAGACCAAGTTTTCCATATTCATAGCACTTGAACTTGCTTTTATCATGGTTTCATAGACTCGTACTTCTTCTATGTTCCTTCTTCTTTTATCAAAGCTTCTTTCTCGTTCCCTACCATGGCTTTGTTCACCACATCCTTTTCCTTTATGCCAACATTATGAATGATTACCTCCATTAGGAACTTACTTTGTTTATCATCCTAATGTTTATCTTGATGTTTAAGGAGTTCATCACATGTTTTTATTCTTCTTACTACTTCTTCAAATGATATTTTGTCTATCTTTAAAACATTACTCTTGAGATGGCATGCTTAGTAGAAATTTCCGAGAAACCTAGTTACGTAACTTCCTTACAATCTTATCCTTCAAACATAAGAGTAATAGCTTTTCAATTTGGCTATAATCTTAGCTTTATTTCAAAGTCACTTATTATTTTCTTTTCTTTAATTTCTAAATGTCTCTAACTCACTCCTTAACGTAAGTGGACATGCTTTCCTAAACTAGGTATGCTCCTGGATATCTTACTTTAATCGAGTATCATACTTCTTTAGCATATTGACATTTTACAACTTGTATAAAACATGCTCATTTTTTAAATATCATTGCTTTTGCCATATTTATCTTCTTCTCATCTACTATTTCCTTTGAATCTACATTTTCTAAAGACCAATGGCGTACAAGATTGTTTACATAGTGATACATTCTATTGTTTTAAGGGTTGGTGCCGATGTGCTTCCTGATTTTTCCATCAAGTTTTCTTGTTTTATTTTCTTTGATCTTTTTTTTCATGTCTTGCTTTCTTTTGATAATTTTTCTTGCTTTCTTGAACTCTTTCTTGCTAATTAAAATGCTTTATGAATATCTTGTTTTTTTCTTCTCATTGGAGGATTCTTGCTCGCTTGACTCACAGATGGAAGTTGGTATTTGACGTGCTTGTTTGGTTTGACCAAGGTTTGGCTTTAGTTGCTAGTTTGAACCAAAATAGGTTCTACTTGTTCTTGATGTTTTGAACAAATTTTCCCTATTTGCTTACTGAATCGAAATGTTATATCTTGCTACTTAAATTTCAATGAACCATAAAGGCTTAGAACTTGCTTTTGATAATTGATGTTGGTTTAGCCTTAATATCACACACAAAATCCACACTATTGAAGTATCATTTTTACAGTTTCCTTCTAATTCATTCGGGAAAAATATTAAATAGAGACACATACCATGCATATATGAGATATATATCAATGTTATCCTTGACCTACTACATACTTAACACCCTAACAACTTTTATCCTATATTCCATTACTAAGACTTGGACTCAACAAACTCTAAAGAATCACACAGTTAATCTAATGATGCATGTAGACCTAACTACCCATTTGATTTGAATATGAAGCTCTAATTTCATGACCTGAGGCTCGTCAAAATTAACCCAATATTCTTCCCCTTAATCTTGATCTAGGACTTGCTTTTTTCCTTCTTACCTCTTTTATTGCTTGTCTTGTTGTGTTTCTTTCTTAGTCATTTTGCTCTTGCTTGTTCTAATACTATCTTTCTTTCTTGTTATATTCTTCCTAAAATTTGTTGTTTTCATCCGTACCTTTCTTTCTTGATTATTTGCTTCGAAGCTCCTTGCTTTCTTGCTCACATGTTATTCTTCTTGCTTGTTATCTATCTCTTGCTTTTGCTTTTGCATTTGCTATATGAATCATATGCATCTGATTTCTAGCTATTTGCTTCTTCATTCTTGCTATGTTGTTGTTGATCTTACTTTAAGCGGAATTTGTTATCTTGCTAATGCTAATTAAATTAGCAATTTAACATGCTGTCTTTTTTTCTCGACTTCTGCTACTGCTTTCCTTTCTTCTCAATCAATTATAGCGACAACTTCTTAGGTGTTTTCCTACTTGTTTCACCTAGTTTCTTGCTTATTTCAATTTGTCTTTCCTTTTTTATTCGATGAGCATACTCCTATTATATACATCACAAAGGTGGTTGCTTGTTGCTCCCGTGCTTTAATTTTCTTCTTGTTTGATCAATAAAAACCGACTAATCAATGTTCTTGTTATTACTTTTCTTTTCTCCTACTTTCTGCTAGTTAGTTGAATCTTTTCTTCTTCTAATTATACAGAAGGGACCAACCTTGCTTCGTTCTTTCTTTTAGTGTCTCTTGGTTGTTTTGTTAACTTACAAGCTTGATTCAAACGTTTGACAAATGATAACACAAAAGGTCTTAGTTATGAATGAAGAGTTAACATTTCTGCTATTTTTTTCATAATGATTAAAAAGACCCTTAAATTAAAAAAGTAAACGAAAATTAAACTTATTTATAATTAAAATAATATATTAAATGAGGTGTGGTAAATCATAGACCCACAAACACTACAACTTACCACATGCCGCCCATTTCCTCGTTATTAACACATGATGACATTGCAACCACCGCATACTCGACAACCATCGCAACCACCGCAACTACCACAACCATCGCAACCACCATTAATTTCATAATCAAAGACACCATTAATTTCATAATCAAAGACACCAATTGATTCATGGTTGGCTGGTTGTTTTCACTACCGACACATCCCAATCCTTCATTTGGTGGGGGGTTGTGGTGGTGTGGAAGACAATAAGACAAAAAAGGGGGAGACTTGAGCGGTGGTGATGAGGGGCGGTGGCAAGCTACCTGAAATTAAGGCAAGTTAGGTTAAATATGATGTTTATAACGTATGTGGTGACTAGAGGTGGTGGGTTTAAGAGGAGCAGTGGTTGCTAGAGGAATGGTGGTGGTTGGTTGGTAGAATAATGGTGATAAGTTTAAGTTCAATTTTGAGGTTGAAGATGAAGTGATGGGTCACATATTTTATATCTTATATTATAATAAGTATTAAGACTCTGCGTTGCAGCGTGGACGTAAATCCATGAAAATAAGTGCGTTGCAATCACAAAAGCATAACAATTTGGATTTTAACATTTGAACTTTATTAAAAACTATAAAGAAGATGTTATATTAAATTAACTTCAACAACTTGTATGTTTATGCTTTGATTGCTTATACACTATGAGCCATCACACCATATTAATTAAAGTTAATCAAAATGTAAAATAAAATAAACATGTGGTAACAACATATTTTTAATTTCACAAAACATTACGTTCTAATATTTATAAGATAAAGAAAACAAAAAGTTATGAATGTGTCAAAATAACAAATACATAAGTATAGGTTCAAAGTGTATATAAATAAATAAAGTTGAGAGTTAAAAAAATCTTCTTAAAAGACAGCATGACAAGAAAAGATATACATCAGAGATTTGTCAAACATGCATAGATGATGTTCACTTTGGTTTTTAAGTGTGCTAAAACAATAAATACATATATATAAGATTAAAGTGTACATGTAGAGGGGCTAAAACAAAACATTTGCTAGATGACTAAAAATCTATTCGTCAAAAACTTGTAAAATATGTATAAATGATGTTTACTTTGTTTCTAACGTTCAAAGTGTATATATAATAAACTTGAGGGGCTAAAAACATAACTTCTGCTAGAGGACCAAAAACTATGCATCAATGTTTAAAATGTATATGTTTTAAACTTGAGGGGCATAAAACATAACTTTTGCTACAGAACGAAATGCTATGTATCAAAAACTTGTAAAACATACATAAACTAGTAATTATCCCCCGACGTTGCAACGGAAGACGTAAAAACATATTAAGTAACACTAATGGTACACCACCACTAGTGACCACCAACACCGAAAAAAATAAAAAAACACAAAAAATAATAAATCGAATAAAAAGTAGACGTAAAAATATTGAACCACGCAGTGACGCTAGCGAAACATAAAATATATAAGATAATAAGTAAATCAATCTAGGATTAATACATTATGATAGGACGTTAAACTGAAAAAAATATGCGAAAAAACGTTGAACAACACATGCACGCTCGGCGTGTTAACTCATAAAATTTAGACCGAAACATAAAACGAAAATTTTATAATGTATGAAAAGTATACGAGATGAAACTTAAAAGTAAAAAAAATATAAAGACTAAATTGTAAAAAATATTAAAGTATTGGGTTAAAATAAAAAGGTTGAAGATTAAAAAGAGGAAAAAAAAAAATAAAAGAGAGGTACAACCCATAATACACATAGTACTACTTACAAAGCATACAAAACTTGATAATTAGTATAATATAAATGATGCTAACTTTTGTTTTTCAAGGTATAAGTAATTCTTGTTCATAAATATTAAATTTTTTAATAGTTAGGGGGTATTTTAGTTATTTTACAAGAATTTAATGTAAAAAGATAACAGTCATCCATGACGAGAATCTTTTGTGTTATGTTTGTCAAACCATTACACACTTGCACCAACCTTGTAAGTTTTTGAAATTGGGGACCGAAAATGAAAACAGATCTAAGTACGGAACCTTTTATGTAATTAACTCTTGAATTTATTATTGTTTTTTTCTTTTGTAAGCTTGGTTTTAAATTGCGCAAATTATGCACAATGTGCCTAAAGCACTGTCAAGAGTGCAACGCTACTGTTGTTACGATGTGTTTACTGCGCCCTTGATGCGCGAATCTCGCAAGATGTGTTTGATTCCTGCAATATGAACTATGCTGGGTTTTCTAATACATTAGAGTATGCAATCTGATGTAGATTTGTAGTCTTTAGTCAATTAATGGATTGGGATATAGAGGAGAGTTGCAGAATGAAAGAAAGAGAGACAAAAAAAACTTGTGTACCTTAGTCTTTTTGAAGTGATCAGAGATGCCAAAGAAAGGTGTGAGGGTGTGGAGTGACTTATCTAGAAGAGAATGAAAAAAACAAGGATTCTGAGTTCTAATTAGATACCAATTAGTAATTCTTTCTTAAGTAAAAAGTTTTCAATAACACACCTTCCTAATTAAAATATTTCATGTACATATATTTCCTAACCTATACTATATATAAAACATGTCAGAATGGTATTTAAAATTACATAAAATTAAAAAATATTACTTTACTCAATTCTTAAGATACAACAACTTTTGAAAATAAAATAATATTTTAAACAATTTTTACAAATTAACCATTACAATTAGTTATATAATAATGTTACACTTACTATAACTTGTATAAAATTTTACATTATCTACCCATAAACCAAAAAACATAATTTATTTTAAGATTTCAGTTATTTATTTTAATCTTTCATGTTTAAAAAACTTGAGATTTAAATAAATTATACTTTTCAGAACAAGGCTTGTTTGTTTTAAAAGTTATAGAAATAAGTTTGTATTTAAGTTTAAAGCTATGATAAAGACAATTCATTTAAATTTTCTGATTTTTTATGAGTAATATTATTAAACTAAAAAAAAGAGAAGACCTTAAAAATTTTCAAATTGAACTTCTTACCCTTTTGATTTTGATTGTTACTTTTTAAAATTGACTTGTCCTATTGATCCTTCTTTTTCCCTTGCCAAACATATTGTCTTCAGGTTGAATTTTAAACAAAGTTTTTTATTTTTAAATCCGTCTTGATGTTGGATGAATTTGGTTTATACATTGAAGATTTTGAACAAAGTTTTTATGGGATTGATCACAAATATGATTAATCTCCGAATGAGCAATTTTGAATTCTCATATTATAAGAACACGGTAGGATTTCGAATGATTTCTTCATAGGTCTTGATTAAAAGCAAATACTAATCTAACAGTATACGTTTCGTTCATAGTCCAAAGGTAACATATTTACTTAACTGCATTAGTAGTTTCCATTGATAATTCTGATGTATGCTAATTTTGTAGGCATTTAAAACAAGTTCCCTTGTAAAGATGAAGAACCTCAAATATCTCCTGCTTGATTCTGTGAAACTCATCGGGTCCTACAAGAACTTCCCAGAGTTAAAATGGTTGAGGTGGCACGCTTGTAATCTGAAAACAATACCCCCACACCTATTCATGAGCTCCTTGGTGGCTATACATATGAGTTGTGGAGGCTTGCAAAAGTTTGAACCGCCCATGGTACGTACAAGGAGTTTGAATCTTCTGTTGATCATTTTTTCTTTTAAAGTTTTTTGTTCTATACTATATTTATTTGAATATACAATGATAAATTCAACTTGTTATTCTTGGAACAGGTTCTTAATTCACTCAAAGTTCTAGATCTTTCTTTCTCTTTCAAACTTGTGAGCATCCGCAATCTCCACAGACTTCCTAAACTTGAGATTTTGGACCTCTATAAGTGTACTAGATTATCTCATGTTTGTAAAACCATAAGAGATCTTAAGAATCTTTTTTACTTGAGCTTGGGAGGGTGCATAGAATTCTGGAAGGCATCATCGAATCAGCAGCATGTAAATCAACTCGAAAGGCTAAAAGCTTTATTTATACGTGGAGGAGTTTCGGAAGATCCTTCGTTTCCCTTACCCCGCCCATTATATACGTTGAGTTTAGAGGATCATGAATTTGACATGCTGCACAATTACATTGACTTTAAATTGCTTCAGACGCTTTACTTGACTAATTGTCCAAACCTCAAGTCCCTCCCATGTCTCCCAAATACGTTAAAGTCGTTGCATGTAGATTGGTGTATATCACTGGAGAATATAAGATTCGAATCATCTCGTTTCACACTAGATACATTCACTTATGAAGGTTGTTCAAAACTGTGTGAGATTGAAGGCCTTTTCAAGTTAGTACCCATAACAACAGTTGACGAAGCAGATATGAGACATATGCAATGGATCAAGGCATATCAAGATTGTAAGGTCGACCTGGTTGGTGATGTGATCACTAGAGACCGAAGTTTTAATATCCAGGTTCTCTCTCTCACTCTTAATTTCTTTTATGTATCCGGTAAGTTGTTCAATACATGAGCAATTGACTGACTTTGTATGTGCAATATAGATGTTGTTTGAATATGGTATAATGAGCACCTATCTGCAAGGAGTAAAGGATCAAAGCATGGAGACATATGAGTATAAGTCATCATCTGGATTTTTATCCTTTTGTGTGCCTTCGCATCCAAAACAGCACATGATAAAAGGACTAAATGTAATGTTCCTATATAGATCATCAGGTGAGTATAAAGATATGCTGCCTCCATTTGCGGAAATCAATAACAAAACCAAAGGTGTTACTTGGGTATACAACCCTGTAGTGTATTGCAAACCCATAGTTGATAGTGATGTTGTATGGTTAAGCTATTGGCCATTCAAAAATGTATTCGACACCGGTGATGAAGTTCATGTGACTATCATTGTGCATAAAGGAGTCATAGTAGGAGAGTGTGGTGCGAGCCTTGTGTACATGGATGATGGTGAAGTAGAGAAAGAAGAAAACAGTGAAAGAATGAAAGAAGTGATCGGAGAAGATCTCTCTTTTTTTGAGGTGACCAAAGGAGGCTACTATCTTTGCCGTCATGATCTATTCAACTCAATGATCCCTGATTGGTTATTTGGTGACAACATTCATATTACTGGTAAGTTTCTTGCAAGTGAATTAATTACAGATATATTATAGTTAACACTAAGCTGCAACTAATGATAAGCATTCATATCAAATATTATCATAGATTCACAAAGATGGAGAAGAGCTCATCAATTAAAATCATATACGGAGATGAATAATTTTCGAAACCCAAGTCGCGATGTATGTATACACCAATTTCTTTTTTTATTTTTATTTTCTTGACATCACCAATGGTGCAAATACTATGTTAGATAAGTTGGCAAGTTCTTTTCCTATAAAGTGTTTATTTCATTGTAGTTTATATCATCATTTAATATTTATATAAGGCTAAGGTATGAAAACTTGATTAAGCTCTGTTAACTAATATTACATATTACTTGTCAACTATTCTTTATTCATTGATTTTTAGTGAGAAAGAGCTTCTATATGTATGGTTCTTATTCTAGTTTGTTGTTTGATCCTTTTTGTCAGAATATTAAAGTAACCTTGGGGGTGAACTATAATAGTGGAAGTGAAATGAACCAGATTGAGAATGCCGTATCTAGCGTTGAGGGTGTCGAATTTGTTTCCACACACGAAGATCCAAGAGGACTAATAGTGTGTGGACGTTTTGATGTTCAAGTAGTGGTAATGTGTGTAAGGGAATTTGAGAAGATGGTACAGGTCTTAAATTTTATGCCAGTTTAAACATTTTCGTGTACATCTCACTGCTTCAATACAACACGGAACTTATTAATTTTGTATAAAGATACTTTCACTTAGAACTATCAGTATATATTTTTCTAATTGTTCAAGATATTTGAGTTCTATTGCGTGCGCACGCATATATATATATATATATATATATATATATATATATATATATATATATATATATATATATATATATATATATATATATATATATATATATATATATATAT